>OZ038316.1:20268967-20326325 GCA_964035775.1 Osedax frankpressi
AACACAGTATAATTGCGGAAACTATACTATGGTTGCCTATGAAATTATGAAGTCGGGCAACCAGTCGGCATTCTCTGAATTCGTGCTCCGGACATGCAAGCGTATGATCAATTTCAATTTGGCCGAAATCTCGGATAATTCTCTCATAAGAAACGCTTGCGAAGTTACCTGTTCGCCGTCCACTTTCCGGACTAACTATCCGCAAGAAACTCCGGTATTTAATATGAATAAGAAAATGCAATTGAATAATCTAAATAATACATCGTAATCTTGCAAGTGTCGGTTGTGAAACATATACTATGAACTATTCGATGTAAATTGGTCATTCTTAATTTATATCAAGCTATATTGACCGCATTTCAAATTACATATACCCTTATATTATATAACCATTCCAAAACAAATAGAATATTGATATCAGTAGAGTGCATAATTATCTTAATCCGCAGGAGAATTTACGCAAAATATATAAACTATGCAATTCGTACCTTTTGAATGAAGTCAGAGTTTATAATTTACATTGTCTCGTCTGTCAAAATCCTGACAAGTTAGTCTATGCGGGCGTGTAAAGATGGAGTGGGTGTATATAATAATGTATAGTGTATATATAGTGTATATAGTGCATATATAAGTGTTTATATAGTGTATATATAGTGTATATAAGTGTATATATAAGTGTTTATAGTGATATGCGTGAGTGGTGGTCGTGAGATTTGAGTGGGTGTTAGTGAGTTTTAGTTTATTTAAGCTGTAATGGTATTTTATTTAATTGTATTTTAATTCAACATAAATATATGTACAACTACTCAAACTATAATAATAATAAACTAAAATAATATTAACAATAACAATAACAATAACAATAACAATAACAATAACAATAACAATAACAATAACAATAACAATAACAATAACAATAACAATAACAATAACAATAACAATAACAATAACAATAACAATAACAATAACAATAACAATAACAATAACAATAACAATAACAATAACAATAACAATAACAATAATAATAATAATAATAATAATAATAATAATAATAATAATAATAATAATAATAATAATAATAATAATAATAATAATAATAATAATAATAATAATAATAATAATAATAATAATAATAATAATAATAATAATAATAATAATAATAATAATAATAATAATAACAATAATAATAATAATAATAATAATAATAATAATAATAATAATAATAATAATAATAATAATAATAATAATAATAATAATAATAATAATAATAATAATAATAATAATAATAATAATAATAATAATAATAATAATAATAATAATATAATAATAATAATAATAATAATAATAATAATAATAATAATAATAATAATAATAATAATAATAATAATAATAATAATAATAATAATAATAATATTAATAATAATAATAATAATAATAATAATAATAATAATAATAATAATAATAATAATAATAATAATACATGTAGTCAATGTTTTAACTCAATGTTACAGTCTGGACATTTTACTCTCCCTGTTGGGATTACCGAACAAACTTCCAATTCCGAAAATCCCTCCCACGAACACTTGGGTATCTGATTACCCTAACTTCAAGTGGATGCTACAAGGTGGCGATCATCGTGAATATAGTATTGCTTACGGTGATAACGAACTGTGCGATATGCACGAATATCCATCTCCTCACTATATATATGAATCGTACTAGATGCTAGAGATGATATTACGAGGCTTAGTGGAGCGTAACGGAGTTAATATTAAGTTAGTTTACTGCTTACTCCCTAGGAACATCTTCTCATAATATGACTCGATTCCAAATATCTTCTAAACCCTTCAATTCAGGTATGAATATAGATAATATGATTTCCCTCGGGAGACGAGAGCGTGAATTGAATAAATTGTAAGGCTTAGTTTATGCTCGGTTATTTATATACAACATAAACCGCACACCGCACACCGCACACGGAGTACAATGCATATCCCTTACCGTACACAAAATAGCTTATTTAGCGCGAATCACGCACTACACATCGCACACCGCACACACCTTAACTACCATAAGAGGTTCCTCGCATCGCATTAAAATAACTTTGTTTATAAACTACAGTTTATATATAGTTTAGGAAACCTAGTTGACTTTTGTTGAGGTATAAAGCAAATTATGTTTAATGATAAAGGCGGTTCTTGGCGATTTCTAGAGATTCTGGGTAGTTTTGAAAGGTTTCGGGTAATTTTTGGTGTTTCTAGAGTAAAGAGGGATTCCACTTTCATTTCATTTGCCATATACTACCGAAATGTATACATCGAATATAATATATTTATGATATATATATATACATATATATATATATATATATATATATGTATATATATATATCATAGATATATATATATATATATATATATATATATACATATATATACATACACATATATATATATATATATATATATATATATATATATATATATATCTATATCTATGATATATATATATATATATATATATATATATATATATATCTATCTATATATCTATATCTATGATATATATATATAGCTATTTATATGTATACATTTTTTTTATTATTACGTATTTTATAAATAATGACGGACATAGGTGAATTCACTTTCCTTTGTTGCGGCATATACTGGTGCTATTGCGTACGGACCGCCATCACTGACTACAGAGAAGCGCAATACATATCGTGGTCTATCTATAACGAGACGTTTGTGTCGGCCGTATTCAATCTGTCCAGGTTCGTGAAATAATGCGATTCTTACGCGCGCCATTACGTAATACACGGAACGTGCGTCGCGTGAATCGGCCGCTCGATCTGGGAGGCGTGCGTCGGGACGCCCGTCGCACGCAATACACACGCAATTCGAAAGCGCTACGCAGCCGATAATTGAAAACTCTCGCGCACAACGTACGCACTCAAATACTAGGCAGTCTACACATGACAAATTACCTATAATAAGATTAGTTCTTCTATGGGCAACGTTAAATATTACGTATGTAATGACAATCTCGCTTATTCGTCGGGTTCAAATACAGCAATATCGCTACATGTGTAGTCTTCCTCGTTAGCAATCATATTGCCTAGACCATTCGTGTTTCTGTATATATTATAATATAAATAGAATAAGAATGTATCATTATGGTAAACGTGTGAAAATAAGAATATATATATATGTACGTGTGTGTGGAGTGTGTGTGAGTTTAATATTGATTTAATATTGATATATACATCAATATTAATGCTAACACACATGCACATATATACGCGCACACATACACATACATACAAATACACTAATATATATTAAATATATATATATTCTTATTGTTATAATATTAATATAATATTTAATATAATAAGTTATTATGGTAGTTGGAGAAAATAAGATTCAGCAGTACCGTTATGGAAGGTCAAGTAAAGAAATCCATATATAAAATTTATTTTTAGACAAACCAGACGCAAAATAATAACTTCTCTCTACTTCATCAGAATAATGAATTTCATATATTTATTCTAATAGATTTTCAATAACGTTCTTTTAAATAAACATATCATTTAAATAACAGCATAGTATATTAAATAACATCATAGTATATTAAATAACATCATAGTATATTAAATAACAGCATAGTATATTAAATAACATCATAATATATTAAATAACATCATGGTATATTTATAAACAAATGATTTGCTTACCTCACGATATTGGAAGTTTTTTAAAAGGAGTGCGGAGTGTAATGCATTAAAATGATGACATCACACACCTACTACGTCACCGGAGGAATATTAACCTCCTCTTTCCCCTTTATTTCGGTACCATATGTAAGTTGAACACCTTTGTGTAACTAGATAAAGTATATAATATACCTATCTGTACATAACATAGGACCTACGATGTAGGTGGTATTGAAAGTGAGTCTATTCCAGTCGATTCAATATATATTATATCATTGGCAAATTCTATAATCAAATGATATATATATATACATATATATATATATATATATATATATATATATATATATATACCATTTATGTTATAATATAATAAAGGATTTGCATCTATATCTATTGTATTATGAGTCATCATTCACAACCAATTAATTTATCCTCAAATTGATTTCGAGATGTTAATAACAAGATAACAATTTCATTTGTACGATAATGCGGTGGTTGTAGTAAATCTCTTATATGCTAATGCGGATGTTCCTCGGCGTTTCGATATCGTATAACGTTGCGCGACCTATCGTAAATGCGGATACGTGTGTAGTGGTCTGAATGGTGACTCATCGATATATGAATCATGCAGATGCTGACCAGGATCACGAATTGTAGACCTTCGTGGTATACGGGTTTTTAGTGAGGATAATATCCCCCATTGTATAAGTTTACTGCGTACACCAAACATGCTATATCTACGCAAACCAGTTAACTATAACAAAGGTATTATCTGGAGGAGATAAGATATCGCACGACCGAGCTTTATATATTATTTTGCTCGTATTACAATGATCGTGTTTTCTATTGTATAAAAGAAAAACATTATTTACATAATACACTGTACGTTGTACACTGTACACTGTACAGTGTATAGTGTACAGTGTACACTGTATAATATACATATGATCGCCGTGACTATATCGTATTTATTTGCTATTATGAATTGTAGCCATAACGGTGTATAATGAAACTAAGAACGGTAAACACCGGTCATGTGTTTTGTTCACTGTATACTGTACAGTGTACAGCGTATAATTTACAGTGTATAGCTTACTGTGTACAGTTTACACTGTACAGGGTACAGTGTACAGTGTACAGTGTACAGTGTACATTCTACATTATATACAGTATAACCATGGCGATCACCACTCGAAACGTTAAAGTAAAAACTATAACGGATCCCCAAAGAACACTTCGTTACTGTTGCAGCCTTAATAGCGACTACAGGATATTGACTATAGTTGTTAAACCAACTAACAAATGATAACCATTATTTCACATCGATATTGTTTTTCTTAATGACTTCTTTAAGACTTCATTAAGACTTCATTAAGGCTTATTCATGTGTTGACCGTACTAAAGGTTGAGTATTGGAGGGACCGAAGTGCGAATATCTCCTCGTGAATGTTGTTCCTATATATAATGTACACTATATATCTCTATATATACATTATATTATAATGTACAGTATATATCTATATATACATTATATTATGATGTACAGTATATATCTCTATATATACATTATATTATAATGTACAGTATATATCTCTATATATACATTATATTATGATGTACAGTATATATCTCTATATATACATTATATTATAATGTACAGTATATATCTCTATATATACATTATATTATAATGTAGAGTATATTTTTATCTATACATTATATTATAATGTACAATATATCTCTATATATATTATATTATAATGTACAGTATATATCTCTATATATACATTATATTATAATGTACAGTATATTTCTATGTATACATTATATTATAATGTACAATATATCTCTATATATACATTATATTATAATGTACAGTATATATCTCTATATATACATTATATTATAATGTACAATATATCTCTATACATACATTATATTATAATGTACATTATATCTCTATATATACATTATATTAAAATGTACAGTATATATCTCTATATATACATTATATTATAATGTACAGTATATCTCTATATATACATTATATTATAATGTACAGTATATCTCTATATATACATTATATTATAATGTACAGTATATATCTCTATACATTATATTAAAATGTACAGTATATCTCTATACATACATTATATTATAATGTACAATATATCTCTATATATACATTATATTAAAATGTACAGTATATATCTCTATATATACATTATATTATAATGTACAATATATCTCTATATATACATTATATTATAATGTACAATATATCTCTATGTATACATTATATTATAATGTACAATATATCTCTATATATACATTATATTATAATGTACAGTATATATCTCTATACATTATATTAAAATGTACAGTATATCTCTATACATACATTATATTATAATGTACAATATATCTCTATATATACATTATATTATAATGTACAATATATCTCTATATATACATTATTTTATAATGTACAGTATATCTCTATATATACATTATATTATAATGTACAATATATCTCTATACATACATTATATCTCTATATATACATTATATTAAAATGTACAGTATATCTCTATACATACATTATATTATAATGTACAATATATCTCTATATATACATTATATTATAATGTACAATATATCTCTATGTATACATTATATTATAATGTGAGTATATTTCTATATATACATTATATTATAATGTACAGTATATCTCTATATATACATTATATTATAATGTACAATATATCTCTATATATACATTATATTATAATGTACAGTATATATCTCTATATATACATTATATTATAATGTACAATATATCTCTATATATACATTATATTATAATGTACAATATATCTCTATGTATACATTATATTATAATGTGAGTATATTTCTATATATACATTATATTATAATGTACAGTATATCTCTATATATACATTATATTATAATGTTCAATATATCTCTATATATACATTATATTATAATGTACAGTATATATCTCTATATATACATTATATTATAATGTACAATATATCTCTATATATACATTATATTATAATGTACAATATATCTCTATCTATACATTATATTATAATGTACAGTATATTTCTATATATACATTATATTATAATGTACAGTATATCTCTATATATACATTATACTATAGTACACTGTATATGTACACTATATGTACACTGTATATATACTGTACAATGTACATTGTACAGTGTACATTGTACAGTGTACATTGTACAGTGTACATTGTACAGTGTACATTGTACAGTGTACATTGTACAGTGTACATTGTACAGTGTACATTGTACAGTGTACATTGTACAGTGTACATTGTACAGTGTACATTGTACAGTGTACATTGTACAGTGTACATTGTACAGTGTACATTGTACAGTGTACATTGTACAGTGTACATTGTACAGTGTACATTGTACAGTGTACATTGTACAGTGTACATTGTACAGTGTACATTGTACAGTGTACATTGTACAGTGTACATTGTACAGTGTACATTGTACAGTATATATCTATATATACATTATATTATAATATACAATACATTTCTATAAGGATGCAATTGCATATGCGATGTTTAATAATATAGTTTACTATCGAACTCATACATGAGTTTCATCTACAACTACTACAGTCTAAGGGTTGAGAACGCCGGAGTTAGTATGACAGTAGGTGTCTAGTTCGCTACATACTATAGTATATATATCATACATATACATGTATATGTACATATACATGTATATATACATATACATGTATATATACATTATATACACGATGTATACCTATATATAGTGTTGACACTGGATATATACGTATATATACGAGGATTAGCATCTAAGTACATACTAAACTAAAGAAAAAGTGCAGATATTTTAGTAATTATAAACATAACAAACAATAATAAAGTCCACAAGTGGGACACTAATAATTGCCAGTTTCATAACTTTAATAATTATCTATAGTTGATTAATACAAATTTCTTACCAAATCTCATATATACTAGCTTTGCTACTCATTCTCTTAATGATTTATTTCATAATTATAAATATCCACTCTATTAGATTAGAAACTGTATAACCACCGCTATTTATCTTCCCTTTCCCTATTATCTCACGCGGTGCATATTCCCCTTACAGTGTGCTATACGGTACTGCGTGGTGATATATTAAATGATAGCGGAGACTATAGTTGATGCTAAATTGTACAAACACATTTATTAGTTTACGCTACGGCTCTCATAAGATGGTGAGGTGTATGAGTTTGGTGAATGAATTACTAGCTTTGCTCGGAGCCAACATCACCTAATCATAACATAGTAACATTCAATATATAACATGCAATAACAATTCCAATCTCTTAATATATGTCCTCTCATTATTCCCCTCCCCTCCCCTCCCCTTGAATTATCATTTGACCAAGAACCAAGAGAACCCATTACGTAGGGAATGACAAATCTTAAATCGCAATATTTTTCTATTATCCTGGCGTTAGCATTATACAAATTTCGTGACAATCCAAGTCCACAGGATGTCTATGATATACTTTTTATTTTTTATTTTCAATAACTATGTCAAGTTTACGTCCTCCCGGATAAATAGAAGTGATTGAAATATCAATATTTAATTATTCTATTATATTTGTCACTATAGCTAGAATTGTGTTGTCTTTCTATCATCCTTCTGAACATAGATAAACATTTATTAAGTATATGTATAATTGTGTATGCTTTCATTTTCAATGAAACATCGACGACATAACTTGTTTGGTGAACCGGGGAAAGCTTTTATTGGCAAAATCTTAAGTCGAGCCTTCGAGCATAGATTCCATTCTCGAAAAGATAGAGTTGATCGCTAAGATTAAAGTCTAGTAATGCTTTTGCTGGAATCGGCTAATTCAAATGTTTGGTCTACAGAACTTTGTTAAAGGTAGTCTAGAAATTTAGTTGTCAATCTATTTCTCAATGCTAACCTAAGAGATTTCACCAACTTCAAAGGAACCGAACAGATGGTCCGTAGATTTGCGCCTTGGCTTTTATACCCATAAACATAAAGTCCATTCGTTGTTTGAACCGATATAAAGTCATTTAATGCAATAACATTAATAACTCCAGTTATATTTAATGCAATATCATTAATAACTCCAGCTTTATTTACTAGAATATCTTTCAACTGATGACTAGATATAGTTGCAATCTGTCTTTAATGTCTGGATAATAACTGAACAGTTTTAGTAATTGTCCATATATCGGCATCTTGGTTCAAGTGCCCAAGTTCTAAGGCTCCAACTTCTCTATAGAGAAGGGTGTTGCACTGTTAGCTGTATTATTTGTGGCCAGTCTCAAAAAGCTTTTAAATCTCTTATCAATCGAAAATAGAGATGATTGTAGCACTCGACCTGAATAAGATCACGTGATAGAGATGGTAAAAGATGGCTTAGAAGTACTTCAATTTTTTGCCAAGGAGCTACATCTGAATCTGCAACCATTTCTAACTTTTGAGGCAAGTCGGAAGTTATATTAAAAAGGAATTTAACACCCAGGTAAATTTCATTTTATTTTTTTCTAGAGCAGGAATGTTACTGTACTTAGTTTGAACTTAACGTTGTCATGGTGACCAATAAAAAAAGCAAAATGATTTACATCAATTTGGATTACATTTTAATACAATACTCGCGGCTACTCTATAAATTTCGTTCATCTTTTTAGGCATTGTCAGAGGCATACGTAGTTATTTGTACCTTGTTCCCAATTAGATCAATTCCTTCTAATTCTTTAAATGTTCTAATTATAGGTTCAGATGCTAGATTGAATATATACTATCCATTTTCCCAACACCTGATTAAACCATTAAAATCGTTTTATATTTTCATTCTCTCGGGAGTAGGTAAACTTTCGAAAAGTTAAGAGAGTTTTGTATGTGGAATAGTTACAAAAGCACCAGTCGATAAGTCGAGTCCAGTCGAGTCCAGTCAAGAAATAAACAGATTTGATTTTTTCTTTTTAGCCGATTCGATAATAAAAGTATGCACTTGTATGCCTCTGATACCGGGAAGAAAACCCTTCTGCTCAATAGATAGCCAATTATTTTCTTTATATAAACGTATTAGCTTGCTTGCTAGACTCTCGAATAAAATGTATACATCGTATTCAGTAGACATATTGGGCGGAAATTTGCTAACCCTTTTTTATATACGATATTTACTTTGCCATCTTTCCACAATTTAGGAATTCCAATATATACTGCTCCTATTATCGATACCATTAATAAACCACTCTTATATATTAGATTTATGTGTATGCATTCCATTTTATGTCGACCAGAACTATTGTTCTTAACTTTTCTAAGCTTTTGGATTATATCGTTCCTATAGGAACGATACTATAGTAGGTCGAGATTGTAGATATATTTCCTGATATTCATCAATCATTTTCCAAGGAATATTGCTGTATGGATTAACATTATGATTCACTTCAATTCAGATACTTGCAAAATCTCACAGTGTGTTGCTAGTATAATTTTAATATCTAGCTCTTACAATTGTCCTCGCAGCTCTTTTTGGATATATCACAAATAGAGCCTGGATATGTACTGCTTCTTTAGTATAATTTTTCTTTTTTTTAATTTTCTGCTGCTGCCTCAACTGCTTTTTATTTGGCATATTTGACTTCCTATGGATCGCATTAGTTTTAGTAGGAGAGGCATCTACCTTTAGTTCCTTTTTTAAATAGTTTATTTCCTTCAATTAATATTAGTTTACTAACTGATGAGATTAATGCATCGAAGTCTTCTCTATTCTCACACGTATCAAATTGTGCCTTTCACAAATTAACCATTTCCTTGAGTTCATTATTAGGGGGAAATTTTCCTATTGTTCGAGGTATATTTATTGAATCAGTTTAAGAAGAATATGTGTTAGACTTGAGTGATTCAGTCATAAAGGTAAACAGTTGTACTGGGTTATACCTATCACGAGAAGACCCGTGCTAGCTATGAACTAGTGGTGAGCCTTCATGAGTGGTGGTAGTTAGGTGATGTGATGATATAATATATGGAAGGGGTGACGGTGGTAGTATACTATTGTTAAGATATGGGCAAAATGTTATATGACAAAGTGAATACATTAGAAGAATTAAGAAGTGTTTAATCTGAACTATTGCTTAGGGTAAATGTAATATGAATATTATCTAGATATAGATAGTCTGAATGAGGGCATGCGTGAAATATTTTGTTATGGACAGATACGTGGCATGAGGAGCATTTCCAATTTAATTTTGTCCTAATGCAGTATTTCGTAAATAGATTGGCCTCGAAGCTATTGGCTCTTCAAGAACCAATCAACTCATTGCTTATGAATAAATAATTCTCAAAACAACATTTACTACATTTATTTTGGTGAAGTAAAGTAAATGTTGTTGACCCATTATTATTATTTACGATTTCTACTTTTGGAATGTTATCTGGATACATGGGTAATTAATTGAAGGAATAGAAAATAAAACTGAAACAGATAATATGAATTATATATAAATAAAAATGAGTAAGTATAAATAAATGTAGATGTAGTAAAATTGTTGTAATAGAGTATACAAATATGACAGAAACATTAAACAACAAGAAAATGGTGAATTTACATGAAAAAATAGAGTGTAGATATTAAAAGACGATAATAAAATAAAAGGTCAGTATATAAAAAGACTACGTAACATAATATAAAGGCAGTTTGACTGATGACATAAGTATAAGAAGCATAAGATGATAAGTCAAGTATAAAAAGCAATATAATTAGGGTAATATATTAAATAGAAAATGGTTATATAACACAGAGAACAAAATTAAGTAACAATAAAACGTTAAAATGGTAAAAGAGCAATAATAAAAGTACATGCAGTATATAAATAGAACTATATAAATAAAATATATATATATAAAAAGCGATAAATGAATATAAATTTGTTTAGAATATTATAAGTCAAATATGTAGGTGATGTAAATAATACCATGGAATACAAATTTTATAATTGAAATTATCTTTAGCCAAGAATATAATAGAATACTAAATAATGCGTGATATAACCTATAGAGTTAAAATGTACATAATTGTGTACTAAATAGTGTATTGTTATTTGATTATTAACTAGCGAGGCATTCTAGCATTGCGTAAGCTTACATAATTCGGCTATAGCGATATTGAAAAATGTACTTAGCATATATATATATATATATTTCTATGGATACATATATAAGCTAATAATGTAACAGTTAATGTTATATACAAGGAATTAAAAAAGAGAGAAAAAAAATGTTAATTAAATTAAAATAAAATGTATAATAAATATATAAATATATAAAAAAATATAAATTACAGATAAATTTGGACGAGTATTGTAAAATATCATAAGATAAAATAGGTATTGATATAATAAGAGGTATGTCATGGGTCATATTGATATGACTACCAGCCAGTGAGACAAATAAATATATTACTCCCTATCATATCTTTAAATATATTTATACAATAAATACTTATTCAATTAAGTGAATAAATAATAGTTATATAGTAATGAATGTATAATATAATGTAAACAAATCTGTTTGAGTGGCTAATAAACCATATTATTGTGATGTTCAAAAACACGTCCGTTCTGTATGAGAGACAGGTAATGAATAACCTCTCTCTATATATATATATATATATATATATATATATATATATATATATATATATATATATATCCATATATATATATATATATATATATATATATATCTCCCTCCCTATATATATACAAACATATATATATATATATATATATATATATATAGATACACACACGTATGTATACATATATGTATAACTCTCTCACTAATTCTATAACGTGTACGATACATAAAAATTCGTAATGGATGGATTGATCGATAAATCTCCTGGAAAACGATTAAAATTGAGGATCCAACTAGTCATTGGCAATCAACAACGGATAAATTCCTAATGACGAATGGCTTTGGTTGCTATGGGAACACGGGAGTCGGCAAGTTCGGAGTATCCTGTAAAATTTGAATACGATTTATAATAAGAACTATATGCTAGTAACCTGAACTCTTATAAAACGATAATGTTATGTATAGTCGAAAGTGAACCACCCAACGGTATGACGTTGTATTACATATATTATATTACAAAGAAATCTATATATAGATATATAGTATACTAAGTAGGATGTTGTACAATTTCAACTTCTTACATAATTCTCGTAGGAATATATATCTCTTTGATATTTTAGTATATTAACACTTACCAGATTACCTAGCTCAATATATACACATTGCCATGCTAATATAAAATAATTAAAACCTTATAGTTTTGTAATATCGATTATAGAGAGTATTTGAAAACCCATAAGATACATTATTAATTAATTTATCATATGCAAATAATAGTTATTTTAAATTTAGGAGACGGCTCAACCTCCCTATGTTTTTATTGTTATATACTAATATGCAATTTTGTCCAGAATGATAGCATTGATAATAGTTAATATTATACTTACAAAAGCTCTTCGTAGAAATATATACAAATGTAGTCTGTTTTATAGTTTACAGATATTATTGGATAATTAAGGAATATTAACACGGTAATAATATAGCATATTCTATCCATCAGCTAATTGAATATAGTTTAGCGTACTCTATAACAATAACCAATATATGCAGAATATACGATGCAATAAATAAATGTATATATACATTCATATATTAATATCTTATGGTTATTGGAAGTATCATTTGATATATATATATATATATATATATATATACATCAAATTGATTACAGTCAAACGAGTTAGTCTTCTATAGTATTGTATATACAATATTGTATTGTATTCAGTGAAGTACTTTCATCTCATAGTAGGAACTTTCGTGAAGTTAAATTAAATTTATTCTTTTAAATATATAACGTAATATCCCTTTAGGCTACATTTATTAAGTAAAGTATTTTGATTATAAAAAGATACGATGACATTTAATTGAAAATCTACACACATGTGTCAATTTATCTAAAAATCAGTAGGAAATGTGAAAAATCAACAACATATATTAAAACACAATATATCTACTAGATAAATATTTAGACTTTAATGCAATTTTATAATTAATAATCATAATACAAAAGTAAAAGATAATGAATATCCCAATATTGTTATATTTATGGATAATTTTTCTATCAGATAGAAACTAAAAATAGATTTACTAAGACAAAAGTAATTACTTTATGTTCTTCTTTTTTGGAATGTCAGATGTAGATATGAACATTTATGCTATCGAATCAGTAACGATATTACAAAATATTATAAAAAGCTGTAGGCATAAATTATATATATTTGTTTGAAAAAAATATTTGTAATACAACATCGCCTATTGTAATTTATTATTCTATTATAATTGTGTTTTTATATGTTAGTGGTGTTGTGGATATTTTATAATCTAGTTCATCTAGTTTATACAAATAATATATAATAGTAATTATAATAATTTTATTTTATTAGAAATATTTAGTGATATATTTACAGAAAACTGGTTATAAAATAATAATCGACAAATGTACACATCATAATGATTATTTAATTTCACGACAGGATATATTCCAACTTTTGAATTCTTAATTACTTAATATGTTTATATATCAATTCTGAAGTTTTAGGAAATTTTTGAAACTGAAACTCATGATACATATTCAAATAATAACTTTTTGGATACAAAAAATTATTTATATTTTCTAAAAGGAAATTTCATTCTAGAATTTAAATACAAATAATTATAAAATAAATATTCCAAACTATGATAAATAATTTATAATATTTTGTAATATAAATTAAGGAAATATTGATCAAAAAACTATTGATTAATTATATATAATTAAAATTTAACTATTTGTATTACATTAAATAATTGGTTGTTAAATTATATTAAGATATGAAAATTATCATTATTCATGTTATTTATACTTGTATGCCTTAAGGCATTATAAGTTTAGATCATGAAACACAAGTTTTCGATCAAATATATTGTCCAAATAATTGCAGAGAATTTTACAGAACATTAATTCCCTTTGTTTATAAGATTAACAAATATTTAATATTCCTCTACAGGCATCTTTTGTGGTCATCTTTGCATCCAGATTACATTTACATTTTATATTTTCTAAGATGTCAAATTACCGTGACGGCCACTTTCATGCTAGTCATTGGACCAAAAGTTAGTTCATCGCATCAATTTAATAGATATCTAAATTTAAAGTAATATATCCTAACACAATACAAATGTTGACTTCATTTTAATTGAAATAAGAATCTAAATTATATATTTTGTAATGCCATATGTCCAAGAATATGTATTAAGTTGACCTATCAACAATTATTTAGAAATATAAATAAATATAATTTTAATTAATATATTATTTTTGTAATGTTGAACTAGTTTATTCGCTTAATTGGTTACAATATTTTTAATTTCCATTTGTTAAAATTGATTATAAAACTTATATATAAATATCTAATAACTGGTTTAACATATGTGCTCATTATTGAGTATTCATTGAAATAATGGTAACTAAAGTTTTAATAATATATATATATGCATTATATAATGTAAAAACTTTACCAATTACACCAAGAATACAACTAAATATACATAATTACAAATATATATTTACACATAGAAGTTATTATTAGATTAGATCAATGTCCTAAGTGAAGTCATAATTATCTGAAATTATTAATAATTACTATTAGAGTATATTATTTATTATTATTAATTGATTTATTGGGTTTTGCATGCAAATAAGAGAGAATACAGCCCAAAGGTATCCATGTAGTACGTCGGCTACTGTATGACCACGTCGCCTAATGTATGACCACATCGCAGTTATGGTACACGCACCGACCGCCGGAGATGTCTCGCAGTTACTCCGGCAACGACGACTTGTCGGAGAGTCTGAAGCTGAGGGGCGTGGCCTCGACGCACGTCAATCAAACTCAACTAGGAAATGGCGAACTCGATTGTTCGGATATCAATATTTCGGAGATGAACCCGGAAGACATTAGGGTGTGTGATTCGGCGGAGCATAGCAAAACGCTTTTCATGTGAATGTAGACGTAATCTATATATTCATTTGTAAATTGCTGTGATTATTAAAATAAAATCGACATACTATCGACATATAAAATTGCTAAATAGCAATTTTACTCACTAAGGCTTGCGTTATAATAATAGGGAAATATTTCCTTATTATTATTCAACAAACTTAGTGAGTTAATCACTTGATTTCATGTGTAAGATATACCGTATATGTTAACGAGCAAACACCACGACAGAGTGAATTGAACAGACTTTACACCGAATTACAACTTTATAAGACGAAGACTTTACGTAAAGACAACCCTCACATATCGAAGAGACGAGGCGGTCGAAAGCAAACTCACAGACGCTTCTCACTTCAGGTTACAATTCCGGAGCTAGATTTTAGCTTATTATTTACCTAATCCAAACATTTATTAATTTTTTTAATACCATCAAATTTAATAAGGTTTGACATAAATTCCGTCTTGTATTTCCCGATAAAACAGTTTATTAAAAGTTTATAGAAATGAAATATAGAGATGTTGGCAATATAGAAAAAACTAAATACGGGTTTACCTACGCAGGCATTCCACCACAAGCACGTGCGCAGCGCGGACAGAGGTCACCCATCGCAGTCGATCAGCGCCGGAGTCTCGGAGATTGAACACGAGCTGTCGAAAACACCCGAGGAGAGCACAAACTCGGACGGCTACGGGACGGTGACGATAACGGCGGACGATGCGACCGCTGAGCCGCGAAGTGTGACGTTCCGCTCCTGAGGAACACGTGGCAAACACGTGGTGAACATGCGGCCAACATGTGGTCAACACGCGCCCAACACGTGGCCAACACGTGGTCAACACGCGCCCAACACGTGGCAAACACGTGGCAAACACGTGGTCAACACGTGACCAACACGCGCCCAACACGCGCCCAACACGTGGCCAACACGCGCCCAACACGCGGTCAACACGTGGCCAACACGTGGCCAACACGCGTACGTAATACTTATATTTACGCGTACACAAATGAAAATAATAAAATCGCGTAGCCACCGCTGTGCATATGAAATTTTTTCTAATTTACTCGCATGCGAAACTTTACTAATTTACTTGCAGTATGCGATACAAATTTTCAAGATACGTCGGTAAACTAGACCTTTCCAATTTACATGTCGCCAGTTTTAAGCGATGTAGAGCGAGTAACCAACTTTTGTATATAAACCTACAACCAGCTTGTTAACAATAAATCTGTGAACTTTTTCTGGTGGATTTTTTTCAGCATAACATTTTTGTATTCAAATCATTGAAAACAAATTATTATTTTGTATTGCCCGCGTGGCGTTTAATTTGTATTATATACTGTAAATGGCGATTCACTATTTTCACAAATTCTATATCAGTTATTAAATAGAAAAAAGCAATTTGTAGATGTTTATTAAAAAAAAATTATGGTTGACGTTTATCAAGCGATCGCAGATAATTACGTGATAACAAATCAGCCTGTAAATATAATACGTAATATTATATAATACAAATAAAGTGATAATAGATGTAATAAAGTATAATAGAAATTGTAAATTATATCACAAAACTTCTCATATTGCTTCCAGTATCTATTCCTCTATCACTCCCACATTATTATCTCTCACTACTTTAATTTACCTGTCTGATTGGTTCAGGAATTCTGAAACTTTGTGAACATTTCATAACCATCCAATAGGCAGACTTCAATGTTAGTTGATGTCCAATTGAAATATAGACTGGTTTCTTTGACTTGTTACTGCAACGTACTGCCTGCATTCGCATTTTAAATTAGTAAAACTCACCAATTTCACAAATCGATATCATAAGATTGGTGAAATAAAATTCATACAAAATTTACTTACTAACATTATTTAAACTACATCATAATTTACAATTTTCTTTAGAAAAGTTAAATGAATTGAAATACTAAAACAAGCCATTAAGTATTGAAATATGGGATATTGGTGTAACCATTCCCAAAATGTCTTCATTATTATCGATTAAAAGAAATTGGTCACCCCGGCGTTCCATAGCTGCAATCTGTAGATAGAAATATATTTACGAATCAAAATGAGAATAAGGAATAAAAATCATAAAGATAGGATATAGCTAACGGTATTGTAACCATTTTGTTGTTGATATTTATTGAATATAATATTAAATATTTTTAATTGAATTATATTAAAAATCGCTCTATTACTTTTAACAAATAATTTATTCGTAACAAAATTAACTACTTTTTTCTTGTGCTCATCATCATTCATGATGCCGGGCATGCAGAACAAATTCTTGGCGATGCCTACGCATGGCAGATCCATGAGTACTCCGAGGTGACATGCCATTCCGAAACCCTTAGGGTGCAAAATTCCATTTCCATCAACCATCATAGCCTATTCGGGAGTCGCAATTATGAGAGAGCACATGAAAGTAATAAGGAATTCAATTTAGTGTGATACAAAATACTTTCGTAATTATAAAAAGATGTTAAATTAGGAATACGCTAGATTTAATGTGATACAAAATACTTTCGTAATTATAAAAATATGTTAAATTAGGAATAAGCTAGAAAAGGAAACCTGAGGAAAATAGTCGACTTTTTTCTCACGAAGAGCTTCTAGTTTTTTAATATAAGAAGGGACTTCCCTAAATGCAAGATAACCAGGTATATATGGTACGTCCATATTAACTATTGATATATCGCTGAAAATAACCTAATTAATTAATAATTGTAATCATTATTTAAATATATTTAATAAGCACATTTGATAAAATATCAATGAAATTTTTAAAATTGAAATAGAAACAATGATAATTTAATTATGGAATACAAAATTTGTCAACAAATTTTAAATTAGTGATAATGCAAATATAATATATTAATGTGATAAAAAAATAACTTAACATTAATCTAAATCATAACTTTAGTAAAAAAAAATCAACCCTTTCGAGGAATAGATCGAATATCACCAATGCTACACAGGCTGTAACTTTATCGTCTTTAATAAAAGAAATATCTAAGCCAGCCACATAATGTAACCTTTAAAATAATAAGAATTTCATATCATGTCTAAAAATGGAAATCTACAAATCTAAATATTCATCTGTATCATTATTTTCTATAGATATATATTATAACTTAATTTACTTTAGAATATATAAATATATTTTTTTAAATTCTAAAATTATTTATTTAAAAAATTGCATTCGTATATGCTTTTTTAATCGATAATGCAATCTTCAAGTGAAACATTTCAAAATAGTTTATTCTATAAAAACGGGTTATGATAGTATTGAAAAGTTAATTATGGATAATTTCTGGACTTTCGTATTATTGAAGTAGACAGCATCCACTAAATAATATCGATCAATATTTAATATAAAGTATCTAACTGTCTTGAAATATATGAATTTTAATTAACTTTTAAGATTTAGTTTCGTAGAGTGTACATTAATTTAGGTCAATTTAAATCAAAGTAATTTAATCAATAATTCACCGTTATTCTTGAACCAAACCTAAACCATAACCAAAACCCAACTCCATAACTTAGTAGCAATTAATTTACAACATTTAAAAAATGTATACAATATAATCAGAGTAAATTAAGATCTAAAAATAAATTACCTAATTTTAGTATATAATAAAATTAAAGTTGCAGCTAGAATTAAAGAGTTCTTTTTTGAATAGCCTAACATTGGGTTACCACATTAGAATTATTTATAACATATTACATTTATAACATTCTATGTCATATTATGATATACCTGTAAATTATAAAATATATAATTATATTAGTTTAAAAATTTGCTAAATGTATCTTAAATAGGATAGAAATTGAATTGATTGTTTATTTATAAATCGGTTGTTAAATGCGTAGAATAAGTTAAAATTATTAAATTAACTATTAATATTATATATCATATTTTATAATATAAATATATATATTTATATATGAATATATATATTTATATATGAATATATATATTTATGATTGACAGTGTAAACGAGATTACATAGTTAATGGATAATTGTGACGAAAAAAATTACACCTAGAAAAAAATATCATATTTTCTTATAAAATGATAAATACATTTAAGAATGCCAATTATCTATGGTATATCCATTAAATGGCATTATATAAAATTTAACAAAAGTTAAAACTTTAGAAAAAACAGAAACACAGATGTTCATTTTTTATAAATAGATTTAATTAATATATATATTTAAAAGATATATTGAATATTTTCACCATTATAGAATATATATTAAAATAATTAAAAAACTAAGTATAGACAAATTCTTACCCAGTAACTTGATCAGATTTATAAAGTTGTCTATTTATAGCCCAATAGTCAATGTCCTCAATATACAATACTTTCTTTAACTGATTTTGTATACTATTAAGTAAACACATTATTAGACAAACATATGTGGATAATTTTTTAACAAATATTATGTTCTAAATTAAATATGTATGAAAAGCAATTTATTAAATACTAAATAATATGAAACTTAATTTGTATTAATAATATCATTTAATTATAAATATATTATGTTTATTATAAATTATATGCAGCCAATAATAATATCTAAATAAATTTAATAAATCATATTATAAACATTAAACAAGAACCTATTCCATTTTTCTTCTTGTGATTTTAATTCAAGACTAAAATAAATCAATCATAATTAATAATATTTCTATTTATTGTTATCAAAATTAATATGAAATTATTATTATTATTAATTAAACATTAATCGAGTTAAGTATAAACTTATACAAATAAAATATACTCCATTTTATTATTAGATTTTTGTCTGTTAAAAAAGGAATCAAATTTTATGAAATATATTAATCCTCTTTAATCAAGCATTATCAATTATATTTAATTTTATATATAATAAAAACCCAGTCCATTGTTTTTCTGGTTGTGTTATCTCCATTCTAAATATAAAATAAATAATATAATATTTATGATCATTAAATTTAGATATAAATTTTGGTGAAGAAAATTTTATTTATTTATAAATATTTTATTTATTTAGATTGTTTATATTTGTTGGATATTTTATTATAATAATTATCATTCATAGAATACATAGATTTGGAATCCAAGTAATGCAATAGATTTATAAAATTGTAAATTTATACATAATCATAATATATTGGAAATAGAGTACACATATTACTATCTTTTGTAGTCTGTAGAATATATATTCTTTTATTTACATTACATATTTTATTGAATGTTACATATTTTTTAATTAAGTCTATTATACAATTATATATATATATCTACAAATAAATATATTTATATCATAACATCGTATGTTACTGTATTCAGTCTATTATCTATTTGTCATGAAATATAATGGTAGATCTTCAATAAGAAACAGAATACACACGAATTAATACAAATTAACATCAAATTTGAAATAAATTAACAATTTTATTTTATATTTCTATATATATATATATAGGTCACTATATCATCCTTGTACTATTTATACATATATTAATAGGTAATACACAATATACTAGATAATACTATTTACATATATATCAAATACGCTGTTTTAGACAATAATAGTTTATATAATACTATTATATTAATTAGTATAAACTATATATATTTTAATTATTTAGTATATAATATACTCTCGCGACTATTAATATACTTACAAATATTTATTTATTTAACCTATTTATAAATAAATCTAGGCGTGGGGACAATTAATTTAGGTTTCGCCTTTAAACATCGTTAAACATCTTTAAACATTGCAATATTGTAAACAGAAAATAATAAACTCTTAAATATACACAAGGCCTCCTGAACTAGGAGTCATTAGACTTTACCTACACGTATTAACTATACATTAACTTTATTAATTATATAATTATTACATAGATTTTTCGCTAATTTAAATCTATGAATTATTATAATCTCATCATTATAATCCTTATAGGGGAGTATATGATAAATAAAGTACGCCTAGTTAATTTTTTTTAAATTTTAATTTTTTATAACACTTATGTATTATACGTTAGGGACCTATAGAATTATGTATATTAAATTAATGATTATAACTATTAATGAAGGTACACTTTATAATATTAGGGTGTGTTATTTTACAATCATTATTATAGAAAATATTAACCTTTTCAGGTAAAAATGGGTTCAAATTTGAAATTTGTTTCCAATAACAACTATAGCCATAATATTTACATAACAAATAAATATATCATAATAAATATATTAATTGATGATTAAATCATGTTGATTTAACACAAGTTTGCTATAGGATATTAATAAAATGACGATAATAAATAGAAACTAAAATATTCTCCAAAATATATATTTTCAGAAATATTTTTATATTACGTAAGTTTATTATGATATATAATAACTATATGAGATATTTTAAGTTTTACATTATATAAAACTGTCTTCCTGTATGCAATTGATTTAGTGATTAGTTTAGTATTAAATGTTATACAATTGAATTACTTATTTTATAAAATGATTCCAATGTTAATCAGGGAAATTAAACTATAATAATTGTTACCTAGGTTAGTCATTTCATCCATCCATATATTAAATATAATATTTGGCTCACTTGGTATGTAGAATATGAATGAAATAAAGAATATGGAACCAATAGAATTACTAGATAGGATGTTAAATCGGACTACATTATCTACTCAAAGAGTTCTCCATAATCATATAATGGGTTATTACATCATATAACAGTATTATGTAATACTTAAATAATATTATTAAAATGATGGTAGTCTATTAATTTCTATATTTAAATTATTTTATTTTTTAATTAATCTCGAAATAAGTATTAAAATAAATTAAACTAATTAAAAAATTGTTAGGTTTTTAAGATAGCATATTCATTTTAAACCAATAAATTAATTGAACAATATGATTAATCAGTAATGCTATTGAATTTATTACTATATTAAACTTAGTTAATAATAATAATTGGTCTTTAAAAATATACATTTCCCAAAAGAATATGGTGATGCAACGCTACGACAAACTACCCTCGAAACTGACGATGGTAGACAAGACGCAATTGATTTTGAGAGAAACAAACTCGACGAACGACATAAAAAGTATAATACCTATTTCTATAATTTGTATCAGAAAAGCCTGACAAATATTGTTTAAAATTTTATAATATTTTGTATATATTAACGTTTATATTGAAATTATTCAATATGATTTCAATTTAATCAATTGTCATTTACTTATAGAGAGTTATTATATTCACTAGAAAGACAAAGAAAATCGTTAGAAAAGGATCACTTGAGACAACTTCGTTTACAGTTGAAAGTTATTTAATCAACCTATAAATATTTGAGACTATTTTTACTCTATTGATGTATATATCTTAATTGTTTATTTCATTCCAAATATTTAGTTTTTTTAAATTTAACTTATACGTATTATTTCTTTTCTTCACATATTTCATTTTCAAGAATTAATGTATTCTATTCATTCAATATATACTAAACAAATTATTTCAATATATTTTTAATTATAAGGCCAGTGAAGAATTAGCTAAAAGAGTTAACATTCAAAGGGATAAAGTTGAGAGAGAGAAGATTAGAGACGTTATAAGGTTTATATATATTAATTACTATATATTATTTGCGATTCATTTTTAATATATACAATGTTTGGCATCGCACCAGTTTAAAAAGAATCCACCAGTCACATACTCGCACTCTCTCCAGATGGAATTAATATTGCTCCAGAAATAATATATAATTTATATTAATATATTATATATAATTATATCATCGATATAGAATAAAGTGGATTCACAATAGACTTGAAAAATACATGCAATAGATTGCAGCGAAATTGTTCTTCAATAATTATTGCGTAAAATGGTAAGAAATGATTAGGAATGGCTATTTATTTTATTATGTCATTTATTGCATATTAATCATTCTTAAAATTCAAAAAATAATCTAATTTATAATCACTGGATGACTACTAGATAAAAATACGTTAATAATATATAATCGTGTATACATTTATGATATTACAAAATTAATTGGTTCTAATTTGATTATTTCTAATTTATAATAGGTTTTTAATAAAAAATATTTTTTAAAGTTATTACTTAAAGTAGTCATTTCCAATAATCACATAAAATTAGAGTGTTCTGTATCGATGAATTAGATATAGAGTACAATAGAAGCAATTAAATTTTATAAGATTTATGACAATTCATATATTTTATAAACAAATATATATACAAAATGTTGTTTCTATAAAATATCTATATATACTTTTATTTTATAATGAATATTTTAAAACTATAAATAAATATATGTATTTATGGGTATTTATTATAAATATTTATGTGATCAATTATTCGAAATTGTCTAGTTTTAATAGTGAATTTTAAGTATTTTTATTTAGTAAAATATAATACTTTTTTTATAATATATATTTCTTTAGATCGTAATAACTATGCAGGGAGATGTCAATATTTCTACTATACTCATATATTGATTATCCAACTGCACCAAATCCAAAATTATTAAAATAAATATAACGAGTATTCCGCCAAATGCTGATTATATATATATATATAAATTATATATAGTTATATATTATAAACATTATTTATATTATTCAAATATTTTATATTATTAATTCTAATTCTTAATATCTTAAATTTGTATTAGATTATAGTATTATATTATTAAATTAGTTATTTTTAATCCAATAAATTTATGAATATTTAATGTTTAATATTAAATAAAATGATTATATCTATGATTTCACTTAGTATCTTAGCTATATTATGGATCTAACTATATTATGGATTATGCATGTTATAAACATGTTTTGTTTTTCAAAGAAAATTCTTATTAAGGTTATCAAATTCATGAATATAAGATTTTTTATTGTAAAATTAATAAAATTGTAAGGGACTTTCTTACATAATTGATTATATCATAAATTGTGATTGTCGGATTATTTTATTTATATTTAAACTCACGTTTTACTATATAATTTTTCAACTCACTATTTTTACTTGTGAATCAAATGAACTTTGATAACTCTACACTAATATTCAAATTTATAGAATTTATATAAATAAGTATTGTTATTATGTAAAATTAAGATAAGGTGTATTTCATCATAGAGATTTATATTAAAATTTATCAAAAATCAGATTGTAAATGAAAATTATAATTATTTAATTAATATTTAATAAAATTTTATTATTCAATCAAAGATATTTAGTATTGAATTATTTAAATAAACAAAAAATATAAATAAATAAGATTTAACATAATGTTAAAAACTTTATTCTGATTTGCCAAATAGCAAAAGAGTTATTACTAATAAAAATGTGGTGAAAAGAATATATTTATAATTAAATTAATCCTGTTTGATTAAATCGGGTAAATTACAACATTTTGTATGAAGATGAATTCACCCTAAGATAATGATGCATGTTAGAATGCAACTTTATACAAACATTATACTTTATACTAACATTTTTCGCTAAAATAATGGATGTTCAAACCATCTATATGAAGATCATCTATATACCATCTATATACCATCTATTTAGATAATCATTATATTTGTCTCACTTAATTACTTTTATATTATAATTTAAATACAATATATAATTTCAATAAAATAATATCATTATATGTTATAAATAATAAACAATTGAAATTAATTAATTAATTAATCAAAATCTATAAACAAAAATCACCAATACACATTTTCAATAAACACATTCAATTTACTTTCAATATTAAGATATTGCATTATGAAATTAGTTATATAATATAAACTTTTTTTGAATAAATGATTGAGAAATTCTAATGTGTATAATAAAATCATATAAATATTATAATCTGTAGTACCTATATACAATTTTTATAATATTATTCTTAATTATCCATTATGTAATTTAATGTAATTATTCCATAATATTATAATACATATTTAAATTTGATGCATGTTATTTTAGTTGGGAAATCTTTAAATAATTTTAAAATAATATTTGAAAGAAAATTATTTAATAATTTGTATAATATAATATTATGTTTTGTTAAGAATTGTATTTGAATTTAATAATATATATAGATTTAATAGATTTAAAATTTGATATTATGGTTACATTTAATTTTAAAATTTTCAATTTTAAAATATAGTTTTACATAAGAATTATAACAAACAGCTTATTTGGGAGTTTTTTTTTATATATAATTAATTAATTCTGATAAAATAAATTAAATGATTACAAAATATTTATTATAGTTAGATTAAAACACCACTATTAATCAAAAGTTTATAGGTAACTTTTGGTAAACATAAACCTTTAAAATTCTATGATTTAAACTACAATTATATTAATATATATAATTTTATCCAAAGATTCTCGAAATCTATTATATCACATACAACACGCAATATATTTATCTATGATCAAAGTTAGAATTATATATATACATATATATAAAGTTATGCCATAACATCTATAGTAGGCTTATTTATATCTTGAAATTATTATATTTATTAAATATTTTTTCTTATTTAAGAATTTCAATTTAATTCACGTAGAGAACTACGACAAGAAAAAGAAAATTCTCTAGATAAAGCTATGTTATTAACTGAACAAAGAATCCAAAAAGCCATAGAAAAGACGAAAACGGATATATATAAATCAGTGGATGAAAAATATAAAAAAGATAAAAGTCAGGCTATTCAAGAAGCTATTGATAAAACAGAGGTTAATATATTAATTAATTTAATCTATATTTACAGATACATCTAATTGCATATATATTAATTACTTTTCTTAATATTATATTTGTAATAGAAGGAAGGTATATTACTTGCAAACAATAGAATTCGTGTTATAAAGGATAAATGTAAATACGAAAAGCAAAGTGCAGAAGTAGTTCTAAAAAATCAATTTAAACGAGACCTCGAAGATTTGAATTTGTTGTTAGTTTTAAGAGTTAATTAATGTCAAGTTAAGTATAAGAATTTAAATAAATATGTTCAATAAGTAAAAAATATAGAGTTTTCATTCATGTAAAATTATAAAACGATTAAAAGAACTATCTTAAAATAAAATTTAGTATTGTGCAACTAATGAAAATATTTATCTAAATAATTATACTTAACTTATGAAGACTATAGCAAATTAAAAACTTGTTTCAAACATGTAATACTTTTAATTGAGTCAATTTGTTTTCATTAACAGGAAGTATATTTTATTATCACATTTATAGAGTAAATCAAGCTGAAGTTAAAATATTTGAAGAAAATAAAAAATGTCACGAAATAAATGATTACCTAGTGGTTTGTTTTAATATTAACTAATTAATTTAGGTAATTAAATATAAGTATACTATTATATTCTAATGCAAATGAATTAGTGATTTTATTATATATATACAACTTAATATAGGAAGATTACTTTGATTATTATATATTATATGAACGTCATATATATATTTAATTTATACTAACAATTTTATTATTGACCCAGGAGATACAGAAAGATTACAAACGTTTCATAGACTATACCGGATACTCATCAGATTATCTTATAAAAGATAAAATCTTTCACATTTAGATAATATCAATTATTTTTTAGAAATCTCTTTCAATAATATATTAACCAGGGCATTGGAAATAAACATATTAATTTGTATATTGTATTATTAAATGCTATATAAAAATAATATTTATAATTTTAATTTAGTTAGTATATTGATATATACATTAAGAATTACAAGCATTGCACTGAACACCACACAATGTCTATCTAGCATGATCATGTACATTTTATATTTCAGAAATCGCCAAGTATAAACATGGCCTGATTTAGATTCAACTCTAAATTCAACCCAAGATTAAGTATTATTGGATGGGGCTATTACACTACTGTGTTTTATTTTAAGTACATCTATGAAATCAAATAAATATATTGTATTGTATTTTTACTAGAAAAAGTTTTTTTTAATGATTTTACAAACTATTATTTAATGTTTTTCATGTAATTATTATCAAGTATACTACAGTACAGTATTGTGCACTATAATTGGTAATCAAATGTTATTTGATAGCAAATTGTTTAAATTATTCGACTCATTCATTAGAACTGTAAATTATCACTTGACTTCAATAATTTCTATACCTGAAAATTTAGAATATAAAAACAAACATATACATAATTAAATGATGACATATTATTTAATTATTTTGTATATATACACTATTTGATATACTATAAATTTAATGAATACAAAGATTTATATTATATAAATATATATCATAGAAATATGTCTAATTAGATTGATAATAAATGTTACACATATTAAAACATGTTATCTGAGTTTTTATATTATTATTTATTAATTGCTTAACTATTTCAATCAATCTTTTTTCAATTTATTATATTAGGACAATATTACATATATTACATATAAATATATCGATATTTCAAATATATAGTTACAGGTGAAACTGGTAGTGGGACTATTTAAAATAAAACAGTGATCCCAATATTTATAACACAACCATATGGCTATGAAGAAATATTATTGAAGTTTTATAATTATGCATAACTACACTTAAAAATATTTTTAAATTACTTTTCGAAAAGAGAAATTGTGAATTAAATAATGCATATGTATCTAATAATATCCGTAGCCCTATTGATTATCTAACCAAGGATAATTGAAAACATACTTTAAATTAAATTTATATATAGGATAGATAGTATATCAATATATCCAACTAAATTAATCTTCCAACAAAAATTAACATATATTTTTATGGCATTGGTTAGATAGGCTGTGAAACATACCAGTCGTGTCCCAGAATGGAACATACTCATCTACATGATATTCTCTGTAGTTTATCATAGTAATATGGTAAATTAATCAAGACCGTTTTTACATTCGGCGTAAGTAAAATAGATAGTTCAGGACAGCCGGAGATTATAAACCGATATAAATACAATATGTGCTTTTTTGTTATAATATTAGAGAATATTTCATTTTCTAACAAATATTTGATTTCTTTTAATATCATAGTATTCTGATTATTGAAATATATTTATAAATTTGAATTTATGTAACCACGCCCTGATTTACATTCCAGATATTGATTAATATGCCCACATTTAAGAATTTGAAAATGATATTTTTTAATATCATAGAAAAAATATAGGATAGCATATAATAATAGCTGCTATTATTACTAATCAGTAAGTAATTATTATTAAGGGGCGTTTACATATAATAAATAAGGTATATTATTATCTAATTCTTTTAAGATATGTTTGTAAAGATTATAGAAAATGTCACGTGAAGGTTCCATTTTGGGACACGACACCACATTGTTTACAAATAATGTTATGATTTTCTTGTCTTTGTGGTTTATACATATTAAATATATATATTGCATTGATATCAATAGAACTACTACTAGTTACCAATGTAAATAGATAAATAAAAGAATGTGGAAAATGCAAATTTATTTATATTAAAATTGATCATAAAATCTATATGTAACGAATTTGGAAATATCTATTGATACTATTAAAACAAATATGCATTTTCTTAAAATATGTTATTAATACACCATTGATTATCAAATTACGAGATATATTTATTAAAGAGGTAATTTTTTTAAACGAGTTTAAATAATTTTTTCAAATCATAAATATTTTAACATTATATTTGAATACCATTAGTTCTCCGTAATTTGTAAATTTATAATATAACCATTTAAACTTTATTATATTTTATATATATATTTTTTAAGTTTTCATCGATTATAAAATAATATTATTACGTATATTCAACATTGTATATATATATTTCAATTTGCTGCCAATGGTAACATGATAATTTAATTATTTTTAATAGATATTTTTTATAATTAGGATACAAAAATATCGCAATAAATCTCTGGTTATACTGAATAGTTTAATAAGATAATATTATATGTAATAATATATTAATTTACATGATAGTTTTATTTATATTAAATAAATTCTTCAGCAATTCAGATTTTATTTCCATTCAAATATTGATGCAATCCTCCATACAATTATTTTAAAAGTAGTCAAATATTAGCAGAATTAATATATATTAGTTTTAAATAAAATGTAAAATAATTATTATGTATGAATAAAAATAATGAGTCTATAATATTATAACTTGTTTAAAATTAATCTTGTTATTAGAACATATACTTGAAACATATTTCAATACAACAATTCCACAGTCGAAACTATTATATTACCTGGGAATATCCTAAATGAATAAATTATGTTTAAAATATAATTAACATGTATATATAATTTTAATATACCTTTAAATCGCATACATTCCATTTTGAAATATTGTATTCTTTTATTTTATCATTTAAAAATGTCCTACAACATATAACTGCGTATTAGTCTATTAGTTATGCAAGTAATATAATTTTAAAATATACTTACTTTATTATTGAGGTATATCTAGTACCCATCATGTAATAATGAATCATAATAAGATATTTTCTTTTTATTGATATAAACAACCTACAATAAATTTAGATATAATTAAAAATATAATAATATATAATATATATATTCAACATATATCAATGGGGAATAAAAATATATCATATATATTATAATTAATATTGTAATTTAATTTAAATCTATTATTAGTTATTAAATTATGTACGAAAGAACTGTTATATACATATTTATATATTGTTTCATCATTATTATATCGTCGATTATAAAATAGATATCCAATTTCCATTGTTTAGACACATTAAATCTCCTACATATGTATTGAATTGTTTATAATTATTGCAAACATATATATAATAATATACTATATATCATTAAAATAAACCTGTAGTTTGTGTACATTTCTGACATAAATATTCAAGTTCATTATTACTTCCACATAACATTGATGGTACAGAATTTGTTATATCATTATATATAATCCTATGTACGCTTTATATTACCATTCAATACATTTTATACATTGAATCCATTGTATAAAATCTATTTATAGTAATACTCATTTATATCATTATAATTAAAAATATATGTGGGAACTTATTTTTAGATATATAGTAGATTTAATATAAAAATAATCTTCAACTGGTTTTATACAGTTTATGTTTGAATATTCACATAGTTTTCTTTTCTATTAATTAATGTTTATTAATTTAAATATGATATATTTATAAATTTAATAATAATAAAAATAATATATAATTTTAGCCTTTTTTTTGGTTATTGGTAAACCTTTTGTAAATTTTTAAATATTATTTTTTTTTCATCTGACACTTTCTTATAAATATTCTAATAAATAATAATTGCAAATATATTTTATTAAATTTAATAAACATTATTAAATTAGTTTATTGTAGATTGTAACTGTAGTATTATATTTAAAAAATGTAGTAAAACATATATTTAGTTTATTATAAATAGACACGAATAAAATATATACCTCATTTATTCCTTTCCTATTCATATTTTTCTCGACAATCTAATTTGTTTAGACTTCATCCCTAACCTCTTCATATAGATTTGACTAGTCCTAATAAAGACTTTATAACAAATGGTTTATATTTTCTTTCTACTGTAAAACATTAACCAATTTGTTATTTATATATATATATATATAATATGAATTAAATTATAAATTGTGTTAAATCATTACTAATAACCTTCTAAAATATTTGTATTTTCTTTTTTGTTTGGTAATTTTATTTTATTTCAAATTTTTTCCCTATTACTTTCTTCAGTCTCACTATCTATAAGATCAACTTTATCATTGTAATATTTACATCCAACTTCATTTTCACTTTCAGTTTCACTATCAATCTTATCAGATTTATCTTTTTTATTTGTACTCATTTTCTAGGTCTAAAATGTTCATGTTATCAATTGTTGTTACATTAGTGTATTTATATATAAATGTTATTATTTACTATATATAGATTTGTATATTAATAATATATATCTACTTTGTAATTGTTTAAATTTACATATCAATTCTAAACAACTATAATAATTACCAATTAAGTTTATTCTATTGTCTCCATAAAAGTCATTATCTATAATGAAATTATTTCGTTCCCTATATGATTTTAATAAATAATCCCAAGTTATTAAATTAAGATGAATTAATGCAAATATATGATGGCATTGTATATGTGATTTTATTCAGATATAACATGTACATTGTACATAATTCATCAAGTTTATCAATTCGGTAAACATGGTTTAATTTTCTTTAACATGTATATATTCTTTTTCAATCATTTTCTTTAAAGAGTCAATTTATAATTTATTATAAATTATAAATAAAATCAAAATAATTATTTATAAATAACCTTTTTCAATCATATTTATACAATGCAATTGAAATTGTTTAGGCCTATTATTTAAATAAGATGATATAATGTCTCCTGTTTTTTCCCTATAATTTATAAACTTTGTAAATTATTTTTAACATAACTGTAAAATATATTTGAAATATAAAACTTTAATCATTATATTTATTAATATTATTTTTTATATAATTAATATCCTATATATAATTTATATGATTAATATAACATTTAAAATATTATTTAAATAAACTAATTCGTGTTCCTTTTCCAAAAATTCTTTATGCAATAATTTCAACATTATAGCCAATGAATATCCTTTGTATCTTTTTATAACAATCTCCTTAAAAGCTGTTTCAATAGTAATAATTATCATTCTTATTTAAACATGTAAACATACTATAATTTTATACTAATATTATTTTTAAAATATTTTAAATACCTCTATTTTTTTAAACACGTTTTCTAAATACAAGAACACATTTCTAAATTATTTAGTTCATAATTATTTTTATATTATGAAAATCCAAACTGTATTATTGTATTACTGTATACATATATATAATTATTATCCAAAAAAAAAAACAAAGTAAATTACCTGTAAATAAAATAAATTCCCTATCAATTTTCTTAACTAACTATGCATATTAACGTGCAAATATAATATATGTATATAAATTAGTAAACTTTTTATAACATAAATGGTAATATATTATCAAGCCTTTTTTTATATTATCAAGCCGTTTGTATTAATTTTCATCATAATCTTCAGTGTCTATATTAATTCAAAATAAATGTAAACATTTTTTATAAAATATTTAAATAAAATGTGTATTTATAAATTTAATTATTTATAATTTTTGTAACATATAAAAAATATTCTTCAAAAAAAAAAATAACCCAGCCTTCTTTCATTTCAAAATAATTTACCTTATAATGTGGAAATCAAGTTTTGATGATATACATTTGTAAATTATCCATATATGAGATAATTCTACATTTTTTTTTCATTTAAATATATCTCGATTTTGTGATTCTTCAATATTCCTTAGTAATTTTAATATCTCTATTTTATGATCAGATAAACCCATTACTTATTTTTTACAACTACCTTATCAGCCTTAAATAATTTTTTAATTTCTGATCAAGCAAGTAAATTAGTTAATAAATTAGTAACTAACTTTGTAATATTTATTAATATCTAATAATTAACCATGTATGAACCACAAAGACATGAAAATTATAAAAATATTTGTAAACAATGTAGCGTGTTTCACAGTCTATTTAGCCAATGCCTAAATTCAATTATTTGTAAACAATGTGTAATGTTAAACAATCTAGCCAATACCTATTTCTATTTCATAGGTTATAACTCCGGATTTTAATTCAGGAATCCAAGGTAATCTTGGTGTTAATCACTTGTAAGTAATAGATTTGCATTAGGGCCTAACAAAATCTACGATCGAGAATTATTTATTTCAAAGAAATATAAATAATTTATATTTTAAAACCTAAAAATATAGATTTAATGCATATTTAAGGTTTACTAGCAATCTAGATACTTAAATTACGTATTTCATTTCACTTTAGTCTAACTTTATAAATATTATGCAGTCTCAAAAGATTATTCATAGACATGTTAAAGTTCTTAATAAGAATGTTAAGGATGATTTTAAATTAGAAAATGAAAATATTAATTTATCAACTATTAGTAAAAATGAAACATCTAGGATAATTGATGCTGATATTATCAATACTTTAAAAGAGAAACCATTACCGACAAATCTCGAATATAATAGTTTTAAACAAAAATATATTAATTTTATATATCTTTATTTATCTTATATTTCTTTAGTATTATGTAGAAAATCATTTTCATTTGTGTTACCTTTTGTTTTACTCGATGGAAGATTTACGAAAAGTGAATTAGGTTAGTGAATCATGTATTAAACATTAATTGATTTAAACATATTTGATTAGTCAAAATTATAACATATGAATTGGCAACTATTTTTTTTTCAAAACTAAGAATTGTTTTATATATAATTTAATAATTATAATTATATTTAATTTATATAAAAATGTGCTAATAAGTCAACTTTATTGGGAATTCATTACAAATTATTAAAATATGCAATACTTTTCTTTATTATATTAATAATGAAATATTTGTATACTGACTAGATTTATTTAATTATAATGTTCAGACAATGATTATATCAATAATCTGAATATTTTCTTGCTATGAACATGTTTCATTTTCTGCTAAGTGAATAATATTGGATAATCCTGAGAATTATATAACTCTTTAGATTAACTCAATACATTTGTTTTTTTTTTGATTAGTTTCATTTAACCGATATAAAATAGTTACAAGGTGTGACAATTAAATCTAAGAATATATGCTTATTATAACTTATGATATTAGTTTTAGTAATACTTTTACATTTTTTTAGTACAATATTTTGAATATACTATATATATAATTACATCTTGTATAATTTATCTTCATTTTTATCAGGGTTTTTTTTTATCATGATATTTTGAAAAAATTAAAGATTAATTAATAATTCAATTTATCTACAAAGATGTCTAGATAATATAGACCATTATTAAGTGAATACATATATATATAATGCATATATGTAATACATGTAATAATATATTCTCCCATATCTTAATCGATAATGAATATAAGAACATATTGTATTTTATTGAACTTGTTAATAAATTTAATTTTTGATTAAAACATTTATTTAGTATACATAACCATAATCAAACTAGATATTGGAGTATTAGGAAATAGTGATAATAATCTTTATATTAATATCATTGCCCTGTATTATATTTTATAATTTACCTAATAATTATTATTATGAACTTAAATATTGATATCATTAACTACACATTTTAACACATATTAACACAATATTTACAGTATGCACATTTATTTTATAAAACTGTAATACATGTTAATTCTTATATGAATTATTTTATATAATAGTTTATTAATAGTGATTATTTTATAAGTTTATAATATTGCATTTTTAATAATATGTTTAAGGTAATACAATTCACAGGGTTAATTGCAAGTCTGTCCTGTGCTTCTTATGCTATTTCAAAGTTTTTTTCTGGGATTATTACATCGCCAGCAAATTCTAAATTCTTATTCATTTCAAGTTTAGCAATTTCTGGAATTGCTGTTATTTTATCTACAGGTTTGTATGGTTTCAATGAAATACGTAAATACTTACTGAATGGTATACGATAATATAATAACTATGTTATTGTTTTTATAACGAAATGTGTACATTGTTTATATATACAAATGTTAATACATTGCTCAAATGAAATAGATTTTGTAATCATATATATCATTTTCTATTTTGAAATTATATTAAATTGTTAATTAATATTATATATTATATTACAAAAATAGTATTCATTATTTAAATTAATTATCGAACTAGTAAGATCCCTTATTTTGATTAGGATACACGAATATTGTATATCTATCCATACTATGGTTAGTACATGGAATGGTTCAAGGATTGTCTTGGCCTGCTCTAGCCTCTATCATTAAGCAGGTTTGCTATTCGATATTAGCTTTTTATTACCTAGTTAGTTGTATCAATATCTAATGTTCAAATATAGTATTTCTATAACTTCTCATGAGAAATTGTAAATAAATTTTTATATCATAAATGTAAATAATACTTCAGTCTTTAGAATGTGTATCTTGGAGTCTATTCATAACAAATTCACAATTTTTTTATATATTGACTCACATATATATCTAAATACACATTCGTGCCTTTAGCATAAATGTGTACATTTAATTGTTATTGTTTATTAATCTGTAATTTAATTATTACTTTTAATATGATTTGTACATTCTATATTTTATAAAATAACTAAATATGTAAATCTATATCTAATAAATATATTTATAATCAAATAATGCGATTGTTTATCTTTATGATGATACTAGTAGTTTTTTTAAACTATTTCGTGTTAGATTCATTTTTAAATAGCTAGATTAATATCTACAATACTCCATAGCGTTTAATATCTATTTTGAGTATTAGTATCCTACCCGAATAACCTCTTTTTTCTGTGTACACTGTACAGTGTACAGTGTACAGTGTACACACATACGTACACACATGCTCTACATCGCATTGCAGTGGTCTAGACCGGACGAGTTTGCCACCCAGTGGGGAATACAATGCACATCCATGAACATCGCATGTTCGATAGGACCCGTCTTCGCCATTAGCACTTCGTCTCATTTCGACTGGACCACTTCTTTCCACGCTTTCGGTTAGCGAAGATGTTACCCGCCAATCAAATCAAGGTCGCAATGTCTGCGCTCAATATTTAGATCAAAGCGAAACGATAAGTAGATAATATTTATACAATTGAATTCATTTGCATTGTCAGTCTCTGATTTATATAATTAGCGTATGCTGTTGGTTACATATGCTTCCTTATTTATATTTATAGATATTTCGAAATGAAATATCGCTTATAATCTTATAATTACAATCTTAAAAATTATAATTTTATCCTCACTTGAGTATTAGAATAAATTTCAATTTCAAGTTTTGTAATTCCAAATACCAAATTATATATGTAATATTTTTCTCTATTAAACCAATTAGGTACGATATCGATTATCTTTGCAATCGTTGGATTTTTCTGCATGGAAACTGATCCTATCGGTTGTTATGCCCTACCGACCTTAATTCATTAAATTTGCTAACATTTAGAATTGCCAATTTCGAATATTAAATCAGTTCTTCAGGCAATTCACTATTTCAGAAATAAGTATCGCTATGTAATATCCGTTAATCCAATTACAAAATTACGGTGAACTTGAATATATTGTTAACTGAGTAGGCATCGGTTTACTTATCGGCTGTCCGATGTAGGCGGCGCTTCTATAACCCCCCGGAGGTCAAAGATCGCTGGTGGGTCCATGGGCCGCGGGTCTTGGGCAGACCTTTGTAGGTCTCCGATGCTCCTCTTCCTCGTCGCCAGCTACTTCTTCATGTTCCTTGCCAGGACCACAATTCTCGATTGGTCGTCTGTTTACCTCGGCGAAGAGCGTTCGATGGATATTCGCAGCGGTCGGTATCCGTCACATTTAGCGTCAATATCCGTTGCATTTAGCGTCAATAACCGTCACATTTAGCGTCAATAATCATTGCATTTAGCGTCAATATCTGTCACATTTAGCGTCAATATCCGTCACATTTAGCATCAATATCCGTTGCATTTAGCGTCAATATCCGTCACATTTAGCGTCAATAACCGTTGCATTTAGCGTCAATATCCGTCACATTTAGCGTCAATATCCGTTGCATTTAGCGTCAATATCCGTCACATTTAGCGTCAATAACCGTTGCATTTAGCGTCAATATCCGTCACATTTAGCGTCAATATCCGTTGCATTTAGCGTCAATATCCGTCACATTTAGCGTCAATATCCGTTGCATTTAGCGTCAATATCCGTCACATTTAGCGTCAATAACCGTTGCATTTAGCGTCGATATCCGTCACATTTAGCGTCAATATCCGTTGCATTTAGCGTCAATATCCGTTGCATTTAGCGTCAATATCCGTCACATTTAGCGTCAATAACCGTTGCATTTAGCGTCGATATCCGTCACATTTAGCGTCAATATCCGTCACATTTAGCGTCAATATCCGTCACATTTAGCGTCAATATCCGTTGCATTTAGCGTCAATATCCGTCACATTTAGCGTCAATATCCGTTGCATTTAGCGTCGATATCCGTCACATTTAGCGTCAATATCCGTTGCATTTAGCGTCAATATCCGTCGCATTTAGCGTCAATAATCATTGCATTTAGTGTCAATATCCGTTGCATTTAGCGTCAATATCCGTCGCATTTAGCGTCAATAATCATTGCATTTAGTGTCAATATCCGTTGCATTTAGCGTCAATATCCGTCGCATTTAGCGTCAATATCCGTCGCATTTAGCGTCAATAATCATTGCATTTAGTGTCAATATCCGTTGCATTTAGCGTCAATATCCGTCGCATTTAGCGTCAATAATCATTGCATTTAGTGTCAATATCCGTTGCATTTAGCGTCAATATCCGTCGCATTTAGCGTCAATATCCGTCGCATTTAGCGTCAATAATCATTGCATTTAGTGTCAATATCCGTTGCATTTAGCGTCAATATCTGTCACATTTAGCGCCAATATCCGTTGCATTTAGCGTCAATATCCGTCGCATTTAGCGTCAATAATCATTGCATTTAGTGTCAATATCCGTTGCATTTAGCGTCAATATCCGTCGCATTTAGCGTCAATATCTGTCACATTTAGCGCCAATATCCGTCGCATTTAGCGTCAATATCCGTCGCATTTAGCGTCAATAATCATTGCATTTAGTGTCAATATCCGTTGCATTTAGTGTCAATATCCGTTGCATTTAGCGTCAATATCTGTCACATTTAGCGCCAATATCCGTTACATTTAGCGTCAATATCCGTCGCATTTAGTGTCAATATCCGTCGCATTTAGCGTCAATAATCATTGCATTTAGCGTCAATATCCGTCACATTTAGCGTCTATAATCATTGCATTTAGCGTCAATATCCTTCGCATTTAGCGTCAATATTAGTGTAACTAGAAATGTCCATGTTTACACGATATGATCGTTAAAGATTATGTAAGACTGTAAGACTGTTACTCCATTTGCTGGTTTTAACGTTATCGGATCCAGAATAACTAAGTGCTCATTAAATTCTCTTTAATACTTAATATACTTTAATACTTAATATACTTTAATACTTAATATACTTTAATACTTAATATACTTTAATACTTAATATACTTTAATACTTAATATACTTTAATACTTAATATACTTTAATACTTAATATACTTTAATACTTAATATACTTTAATACTTAATATACTTTAATACTTAATATACTTTAATACTTAATATACTTTAATACTTAATATACTTTAATACTTAATATACTTTAATACTTAATATACTTTAATACTTAATATACTTTAATACTTAATATACTTTAATACTTAATATACTTTAATACTTAATATACTTTAATACTTAATATACTTTAATACTTAATATACTTTAATACTTAATATACTTTAATACTTAATATACTTTAATACTTAAATTACTTTAATACTTAATATGCTTTAGTACTTAATATACTTAATATACTTAATATACTTAATATACTTTAATACTTAATATACTTTAATACTTAAATTACTTTAATACTTAATATACTTTAATACTTAATATACTTTAATACTTAATATACTTTGATACTTAATATACTTTAATACTTAATATAATTTAATACTTAATATACTTTAATACTTAATATACTTTGATACTTAATATACTTTAATACTTAATATACTTTGATACTTAATATACTTTAATACTTAATATACTTTAATTCTTAATATACTTTAATACTTAATATACTTTAATACTTAATATACTTTAATACTTAATATACTTTAATACTTAATATACTTTAATACTTAATATACTCTACTCCCTATGCAGCCTCTTCTTTTGCGAGTTATTTCGAGATAGGAGGTCTTATCGGAACTTTTGCATCTTGTTATCTGGCCGATATGCTTATGTTTAGGGTTTGTATGAAGCTTTTGTACATGTATATTGTGGGTTGTCTGAAGCTCTTATTCTGCGATTGTATATGAATTATATTGACATTTGTATGAGTGGTAATACAATATAAGGGGTATGTGTAGAGGGGAGGAGTTTCTATGGTATAATATAAGGGATTTAGTACAGTTGTTTAGTGGATTTTGTGTATTATTTCTAATCTGAATGTAAAATGTATAATTACCAATATTTAAATTAATATGTTAATAATTGATTTATTTTAAAATTACACATTTTACTATTTAAATAAATATTTAACTACCATATTGTCCCATATTCGACTTCGATGTCTGTATTCTCAGATCATTCTTATTTATAGGTTGTAGTTATATAATGAACTATCAGACCGATGACAATGTGTAATGTCCACTAGGGTGGATCACTTTGATACATTTTTCAATATTATTTATTGGCTCATCTATTATATATAGTAAAGATATCAGTTATAATGAATATATATAAATTTAAATTTTTTTTAAAATTATGGCTGAGCCCCATTCAATTTTAACATGGGAGAGATACAATATTTAACATGCAAAATATAGGAGCAATATTAAAATTATAAAATTGAATGGTAATAATAATTTTTTAATAATGAAAAATGGCTAAAAGCTTTATATGATATATTATTAAATAAAAACATATTTAAAATTAAAAAAAAAAAATTTTACCAGGAAATTCCAGGAAAATAAAATTTTAATAATTTGTTGTATATTTTTGAAATTTTTTGTTCTTAAAATATTGTAAAATTTATAGGCAATATTACATTAGTTATATTTGTTCCCTATGAAATGGGTAATGATAAAAAAATATTACAAATTTAAATTTAATTTGGAGTGTGTTTTTCATGAAAAAAATTCAATTTTCAAATAATCCAAATATTTAATTTAGAAATAATTTTTTTTTAAATATATACTTATTATGCGATAAAATAAACTATATGTAATGCTATATACACCGATGAGATAAAAAAAAGTAAAACTTATTAAATTATATGCAGAAATGTAATACAACAATGTAAATTGTTACGAAATATAATTTATTTTTTAATAGTTATAACTATGTAATATTAGCTATCATTGAATATAGTTAATATTAAATATAAGTTAATTTGAACATCTTATAGTAGTAGTATTGATAATTTATTAATATTAGCAAATTAAAAATTATTCCTAGAAATTCTATAATTTAAAAAATTATCAATATTAATAATTAATATTAATATTAAACTTAGAAATAATACTAAATCAGTAGTTAATGAGTAATTATTATTTAAGATGTATACATAAATATATATTACACTTTTTACAATAATAATTGGCATCTAATATATTACAGGATATTATAGGTACAATTATTTAAAGTTGCAAAATTAAAAATTGTATTTGTAGCTATGAAATAACTTAATCTATAAGGATAATTTAATTGACAATATTAAATGTAAATATATATAAATTGGAAGCTACCGATTACTCATCATTATTGGTGTAAATAAAGTATAAAATGGAGATTTTTTGCGTAATTTCATTGTGAAAAATAGTTTTTTAAAAATATAAAGTATAAACCCAAGGGCTGTCACTCCCTATCTGTCTCATGTAATACGAGAAAAATAAACAAAGAATCATAAAATAGCGGAAATAATAGGATAAACAAGTATTTATTTATTTTGAATGGGAAATTTTTCTTCAAAATCTTTATAATTTGTAATAAGTTGATAAATTCAGACTTCTGGCACTACCTCAATATTGCAAATATTTTTTTAAAAATTATATGATTAATTTTTATATGCCTTATGGTTTATATGCTGAGTAAGCCAGTTAATTGTGAAAAAAGTGATCCACCCTAATGTCCACTCTATCCAATTGTTCTCTATTCTTGTTCTCTAATGCTATCGCTTGCATTGACAGGAAGGAGTGAGTGACGAGGTGAATGGAAGCGCGAGGATTTCAGTTTGTTTGTACTTCTTGCTGAATACAATTTGTTGTCTCGGGGTGTTGGTGTTCGCCAGCGATCACGTGATTAAGGTAGAGTTCAATGTGGGCATCGTTACGTTATCCAGGGTACCTAGGAATGGTACCAGTGGTACCTAGGAATGGTAACAGTGGTACCTAGGAATGGTAACAGTGGTACCTAGGAATGGTACCAGTGGTACCTAGGAATGGTAACAGTGGTACCTAGGAATGGTACCAGTTGTACCTAGGAATGGTACCAGTAGTACCTAGGAATGGTACCAGTGGTACCTAGGAATGGTAGCAGTTGTACCTAGGAATGGTACCAGTAGTACCTAGGAATGGTACCAGTGGTACCTAGGAATGGTACCAGTGGTACCTAGGAATGGTACCAGTAGTACCTAGGAATGGTACCAGTGGTACCTAGGAATGGTACCAGTGGTACCTAGGAATGGTAGCAGTTGTACCTAGGAATGATAACAGTGGTACCTAGGAATGATAACAGTGGTACCTAGGAATGATAACAGTGGTACCTAGGAATGGTACCAGTGGTACCTAGGAATGATAACAGTGGTACCTAGGAATGATAACAGTGGTACCTAGGAATGATAACAGTGGTACCTAGGAATGATAACAGTGGTACCTAGGAATGGTACCAGTGGTACCTAGGAATGGTACCAGTGGTACCTAGGAATGGTACCAGTGGTACCTAGGAATGGTACCAGTGGTACCTAGGAATGGTACCAGTGGTACCTAGGAATGGTACCAGTGGTACCTAGGAATGGTACCAGTGGTACCTAGGAATGGTACCAGTGGTACCTAGGAATGGTACCAAGGGTACCTAGGAATGGTACCAGTGGTACCTAGGAATGGTACCAGTGGTACCTAGGAATGGTACCAAGGGTACCTAGGAATGCGTAAGAAAATGTATTCACTGCAAGGCTTAGAAATTGATTATCGACTCTGTGCAAATAAATAAATAGTTTGAAGTGAGTTTAAATATAATCATTCTTGATTTCTTGAATATTGATTACTTTAATTATTTTTACTTGAAATACTAATAATATTAATTTCTTGAATATTGATTACTTTAATAATAATTGTTTGATTATAGATTACTTTAATATTGATTACTTGAATACCAATAACTTGAATATTGATTATTTTAATAATATTTACTTGATTTACTATAATACTTATTACTTGAATATTAATTACTAGAATATTAATTACTTTAATTGGGTGTCGCACAGTTAATGACAGTTTCATTACAGAGGTTGGCAAATCATGCTTAACATATTACTACACATTAAATAATTGGAATGGTGCCAACATTTTTTGACCTACTTATTGTATAAATATAAATGGATAAAAGTACTGATCTATTTTTATTTTTATAATTGAGCTATCATTTTATTTATTTCCACCTTATTTTATTTCTTAAATTTTTACACTTTTTATTATATTAAATCACCACTTTTAACAATATATATATTTTCTGTGCAGACATTTTGTTTAGCTAATTAGCTCTAATATTGAGGATTTAGGTTATATTTATAAGCATAGATAAAAATAATCGCTTATAAAATAATTTATAAGCGAGAGAAAATAATTATTCGGAGAAAACTCACATCAAAGTTTTGATAGTTTTATTTTTATAACATATAGCATAATTCTAATTACCTTAAAGTGATTAAATAATCGCTTTACTACTGATTACTTTAATAATAATTACTTGATTACTTGAAATCTCATTTCTTTAATATTGATTACTTTAATACTGATTACTTAAATACTATTACTTGAATACTTTAATACTATGTTCTTGAATACTGATTAATTGAATATTGATTACTATAATATTATTTGCGTAAATACTTATTACTTTAATGTTTTTTAAATATATGTTAAGATTAGATAACTTCATAAACCATCTAATTTATGTACAAAAAATGTAAATATTATATAATAAAGATCAGGCAATTATACAAGTTATGTTAATTATACATTATACAAGTTATGTTAATTATACATTATACAAATTATGTTAAAATGCCTGTTTACTATAAGTATGTCAAAAAATATTTGGCATTATTCAATAAATTGTATCACTAGTTACATTTTATATAGTTGTGTCAATCCTCTACAATGTAAATAGTGATGATTGCAACATCCCCTTAAGACTATAATATACAAATAATCGTGATATTTCAATAAGAAAATTAATCTTTTGATTAATCTTTTGAATATTTGAATACAAATATTCAAAATTGTCTAAATTGTAATAACCACATACAATATGACATAATACTGAGCTAGTGACATAATACTTAGCTAGTGACATAATACTGAGCTAGTGACATAATACTGAGCTAGTGACATAATACTTAGCTAGTGACATAATACTGAGCTAGTGACATAATACTTAGCTAGTGACATAATACTTAGCTAGTGACATAATACTTAGCTAGTGACATAATACTTAGCTAGTGACATAATACTGAGCTAGTGACATAATACTTAGCTAGTGACATAATACTGAGCTAGTGACATAATACTGAGCTAGTGACATAATACTTAGCTAGTGACATAATACTTAGCTAGTGACATAATACTGAGCTAGTGACATAATACTTAGCTAGTGACATAATACTGAGCTAGTGACATAATACTGAGCTAGTGACATAATACTGAGCTAATGACATAATACTGAGCTAGTGACATAATACTGAGCTAGTGACATAATACTGAGCTAGTGACATAATACTTAGCTAGTGACATAATACTTAGCTAGTGACATAATACTGAGCTAGTGACATAATACTTAGCTAGTGACATAATACTGAGCTAGTGACATAATACAGAGCTAGTGACATACTACTGAGCTAGTGACATAATACTTAGCTAGTGACATAATACTTAGCTAGTGACATAATACAGAGCTAGTGACATACTACTGAGCTAGTGACATAATACTTAGCTAGTGACATAATACTGAGCTAGTGACATAATACTTAGCTAGTGACATAATACTTAGCTAGTGACATAATACTGAGCTAGTGACATAATACTTAGCTAGTGACATAATACTTAGCTAGTGACATAATACTGAGCTAGTGACATAATACTTAGCTAGTGACATAATACTTAGCTAGTGACATAATACTGAGCTAGTGACATAATACTTAGCTAGTGACATACTACTGAGCTAGTGACATAATACTGAGCTAGTGACATAATACTGAGCTAGTGACATAATACTTAGCTAGTGACATAATACTGAGCTAGTGACATAATACTTAGCTAGTGACATAATACTAAGCTAGTGACATAATACTTAGCTAGTGACATAATACTGAGCTAGTGACATAATACTTAGCTAGTGACATAATACTTAGCTAGTGACATAATACTTAGCTGGTGACATAATACTTAGTTAGTGACATAATACTTAGCTAGTGACATAATACTTAGCTTAATAGTGTTCTCATTCGCTCACCAGTCTCTATTTATTTGTATGGGATACAATATCCTCAGCATAATCATCGATTTTAGCCCCTACCTATAGACCTACTTATAGACCTACCTATATACCTATCTATCTATCTACCTATCTATATATATATCTATCTACTATTTTTTTTTTTTTAATTTATCCCATTTATTAAAGCAAATTAATTATAAGAATATATAGTAAAAGTGCCATAACGTAGCAAGGGAGGGGCTTGAGGTATGAAGGCGATCACATCAGTCCATGTCGGCAGTAGTTTCGGTAGAGGTCTAGTCCGCCAGCAAGTGTTCGGATGCTCAGCATCTCAATTTCTTTCTTTGTTAGACCAATTGCTAGTAAGTCGTTAGCGGAAAGTGTAGAGGTCACGCCTCGCCAGTTCCATCACGATGAGCTAAACATAACCTTTGTTCGATTTGTTACACGTTTTGCGTAGTCAGTTATATCGGGGGTATTGTAGTAGGATGTTTTCTGTATGTAATTTGCGTCAATGTCAGTAGTGTCTGTAGATATCTGTGTGTCAATAATATATGCTGTGTCTGAGTTTATTTTGTAAGTTAGTATGTCTGGTTTCCGTAATCCGTTAGTCGTGCGTATATATGGTTCTAGTATTGTTATATAGTTGTGTTTATTCAAGTATTGTATTAGTAATTTATTTATGTAGTTATGTCTGTGGATTCTACTATTATAATTATAGTTGCATGTTTGCATTATATGATTTAGGTGATCGTATTTATAATTGCATCCTTTCATTAAACAATTGGTATTAGTATCTGGAAACATACGCTTTGCCCTATACTTAGTATATAATAGATTGTGTTTTAGTTTAAAAGAGTCTATATAATCGCGCCCTGACATCAGCCTATTCGTATACTCAATCCATCTATTTACGTATTTCGTGCATCCTCCGATCTATATACCTATATATGTACCTATCTATCTATCTATCTATCTATACCTATCTTATCTTTTGTTTCTACTTTTAAACCCGTTTTTTTCTCCTCTGCCTCTCGCTACACTTCCATTATTATCACCCTTACTTTAGCTATTTACCCTCTTACTAATCCTCACCCCCATCACCCCATTAAGGTTCTCCTGATGCCGGTAGCATTTTTGTTGGGAGTCGGTATCTATGCTCCATGTTCCCTGTATAGCGTAATCGCTGAAGATACAGCTCCAGCTCACCTGGCACCAATTGCTACTTCTCTCGTAGCATCTTCCTCGAGTGGTTAGTTATCATAGAGCTGTTTGTGAAAATAATACAAAATAATGATATTGTAAATAATTTTATTTTAAAATCTATTCACATATTAGAACTTAAAATGATTATATCACATTTTTTATATTTAATAACAAATTTTAAATGTGTCAAAAAAGTAACTATTTTATTAGTAATTCGTAGTTACTAAAAATTAAATATTATATAAATTTATATTAGGATATCTAATCTAAAAAGACTGTAGATTACTATAATAAAGGTTACAATTTATTAATTTAATAACATTATTATTTGAGGTTTTGCGATACAGTGTAAAATGGCAACAAAAAATGGGAATACATTTTTTTTATTAATATTATAAAAATATTATTTATTATCTTGTTATTTGGTATAAGAAACTTATATTCACGTCAAGTATTACTATCAAAAATAAGCTTTTTAAAATCTCATATTTAAAAGCAAATTAAATAAATGTATTATTTTATTTAAAATAATGTTATTATAATTAGGATTATCTTTTTTTATAATATGACCATGTGATAACTATAACTTATTTTTCTATCAACACAAAATAAATTTTTACTTATTTCGTTTATTGAATATCCATAATTCATTCAATTTCCAATATTATTAAATTAGGTAATTTAGTAGAGTGATATTTTCTATATTAAATACATGTAAAAATCTATTTACAGATAAACTGTACTGCCTATCCTTAATGGTAAATGAATACAATCATACTATTTATAATTTTACTTTTAGTTATCAGTGTTATGATCATTTAATATATTAAATACATATTAATTATATTTAAATAATATTTAATTGATAATGTAATATTGTTATAAATTCTCTATTATCATGATTTATATCTATAAATATAAATTATTTTCTACATCATTTTTAAATACACTTAATTATATTTTTGTATTCGTAAAAATATATCTTCTGATATATTAATTAAACTTTTATAATGTCTTTACATTCATTTAATATTCTAAAGTTATTTTAATGATTATATTATTTAATTTTGAATGATAAATTATTATTTAAAGTTATATTAATTAATTATTTTCAGACAAGTTTTGAAACCAATAATTTATGAATATTTAAAAAATAATTTCAGATTTTGTATAAAATCTAGTATCTCAATAGTTAGAAATCAATGAATCATTTGCACATATTTTCTCAATCTTTGTATGAACTCGAATTCTTACCTCAATCTTTGATTATTGTCAAAATTTTCATTAATATAAAATAATTTTTATATTTAATGGTGTTGAATTGTTATGAAATTTATATTTGAAAATATTCATAAAGCTTAAAATTATTGCAATGAATTATCTTAAAATAATCTTTAAGTATTCATTAGTCTCAAATCTTATTTTACAACAAATTTATTGCATATACAATAAAAATTTCATAATATAAATATAATATAAATATATTAATAATTCTGAACAAATAATGAAATATATAAATATATTATTTTATCTTAATACTTTTTTAGTACATATTTAGGTAATTATTGTATCCTGGAAATTTCTCACCTTTTTCACCCCTTTCCAACTTAAACCCAATCTAGTGTAAAGGTAAACACATCAACAAGAACAATTTACATACACCTTAAACCCAAGTTAAATGTAGTTGCCCCTATTTCAGTGGGTGCTGTGTTCGCTGGACTGCCTGTGACTCTTGTTGTCTCATATTCAAGTTGGCGAGTTGTTTTCTCCGCTCTCCTCGTCGGAGTAGTTTGTCTCTCTTTGATGACGAATCTTGCTCGTAAGATGAAATATTCTATGCTGGATATCAAGAAGAAGCTTTGAGCTATGATAATATGATATTTTATTTATGGATTTATTTTTGAGTTTAAAACCTAATTATTTTTATTTTTCATTATAGAGATTGATTTATAAATTTATAACAAATATTTGTATTATCATCATATTATTTATTCCAAACAATTATGTTTGATTCTGATAATAAATACCTGTTTTCTTTATTAATATTAATTTACATATATAATTCTTATGTGCATTTCTGATTATTAGTATGCCACTGACTAATAGAACATATAATATTTAATCTAATATTTTTTAATTTTTTGAGTGACATCAATCAGAAAATTAAAATAATATTCATTCACAATGATTTAAATTATATTATATCTTAATAATAATTCAAATTTAATTACATTAAATTTTACTTTACCTTTAATTTATAATCTTCCTTAATTTAAATGAAATACATTTTGTTTTAGAGAATAATTTGTTGTATTATTAATCTGTTCACAAATTGCATAGCTTAAGAAACTAGAATATTTGAAAATATAAATATTTGAAATAAATAAAAATCTCTAATTCCAGCAGACTATTCCTTGTGTTTTGTTACAACTATTATATTTTATTATATAAATAAAACTATATGATATAATGTTTTAAGAAAATTCATTTAAAGTTATGTATAAATTAGGCAATCTATGCTTCCATTTAATATTTATAATGAGGTAATATAAAATATATATTATATTATAATCATTGGAAATTAATCAGCAAGATTTGTCATCAACCATTTTTTTTATTAAATTCAACAATCAAAGCAGATTGGATTTGTTAGCGAATTCTTTGTGATCATTCGTCTCATGATTCAAGGATTTTGTAACTCTTCCTCTCTAGTCGCTCAACATCAATTTTGCAAACTCTGTGATATTTATTAATAATCATATTGATTAGTAATGTGTTATTTGTATCACACATAATATTCAGTTCTATATCATGTTAATTTTAAAAAGAATAAATTAAATGTATTCACATAATATAAAATACATACTATTCAAAATATTTATTAAATGATATATTTTTATATTGCTATTATAAAAAGAAATTAATGTAATTACTCATAGCAACCTTAACACGAATATCACACACACACACACATATATATATATATATATATATATATATATATATATGTGTATATACATATATTTCTATAGTTAAAATTAATTCTACATTTCGTAAATTCTACACAATAATCAAAGTCTAGCTAACCCTCGTAGTCCACCCACCCGCTTCCATCGGTGTCCACATCAGCGATCATGTCGTCGATGTCCTCTTCAGTCAAATCGTCACCGAGTCCTTTTATAATCCACCGTAATTCGTTGACGTTTACCTATAAATATATGCATTACATTAGTATATAAATTAGATATATGAGAATTGGTAATGATTTTTAGTTTTATAAACAATTATATTTTTATATATTAATCTATTTTTTGCTCACGAATTACACATATATTGGTATCATTATAGGAATATTATCTATTTCATAATGATATTGATATATGTGTAGTTCGTGAGTAAAAAATAGATTATTATATTTTCATAAAATATATTTCAATATATTTATTTTTGATTTATAATCAATTTATTTTATTTATCTTAATTTTTTTTAGAAATTTAAGAAATAACATGTATTGACCTCTCCCTTCTTTTCCTTGTCCAATACACGGAACATCTCCTTCAATTCCTTTTCGTCTTCATCCTCTTGCATCTTCTTGAGAAGTACAATTTCGAATTCATCAAATCCGATGTAACCAGTTTCTGAAAGTAGGAATAGATGTTATTTAATGATAATACATTATTATTAATAATAGTTGTATATTATAATATTATTATAATAAATATAGTTGGTTTCCTACATAAATTAATACATATTTAATTAAAAAAACGAATATTTGCAATAAATGTATTTATTTAACAAAATAAATCCATATTTTTAATGATGCATTAAATTTATATCATTAAGTAATACCCTATTCATTTTTTATAACATGGTTCATGAAGTATAGCTTATCATAACATGGTACTTACATGAATCAAGTCTGTATAAATAAAACATTACATAAACCTTATACATTTAAATACACAATATGAAGTATATAAGATTTTAGTCAAGGATTCTAATAAATTAATTAGTTTACTCGTTATTAGAATAATCCAATAATAGTTACATACTTATATATTATTTAGTAAATACTCAGAAAAATAGCCTAGTTAACATTCATTATAATAATCATGCACCAACTACTTTCGGCCTTTAGTATTCTCGATATACGCAATTCCAGCGAATGAGTATAACTGTTAAACTGCAAATGGTCTTCGGCTAACCATCTTCATCGATGTAGTCCTCGATTTTTTCAAGGAAGTCTGGCTTCGCTGTGTGTCCTAGTTTCCTCATGGCCGCAGTGATATCGTTGACTCTGATACGACCTTCATCCCTTTTATCCAAGCTCTTGAAAGCCACATTGGCGGCTGTATAATATCGCGAGTGCTTTGGTTTAATATCGTATATGCGTATCGCATATGAATCTTAATCGATTAATTTAATACCTTGCATTACGCTTACTGTTTAAGTTATGTTTAGAAACTAATAACTGAATTAATTTTTGAGAAATTGATTTAGTATATAAATTGCAAAAGGTATATTGACAATGGTTCTGCATTAACGAGGACACTAGGCTAATTACGTAAAATGTGTTTCGTCCTACGCAAGCCTCTTATGTTTTGTTTTATATTAATTATATGCAAATCAATGCACTACAATAGTAATTTTCGACTGTGTCCATAGATTCATATGACTTTACACTTACGGTAAAAACTAACAGATAATAGCAAATACATGTTACATTATGATGCAGTAAATCGTGATAAGGGATTGTGTATTTTAATTCGTAGTAGAGAATGGAATTCTAATGCGAACGAGCCGAAAATAAATATGCGAGCGTATATCTTTTGGCATTGTATATCTTTTGGCATTGTACGATGATACGAGAGGTTTTCCTTGTTGTCTAAGAAACGTTTTTATATTATAATATCTTAAAGTTTCTTAAGTAGTTATGTGATTCGGCTTGAGAATTATTTAAGTGATGTTAGTTTCCTAATTGTATGTTCGTGTTTTGCATTAACATGGGATTTGCCAATTAATTTAGAAATTAGAGTTGTTTGTCGGATTACGTTTTTCAATTATTTTGTATTTTTAATATTTATTTTAAAATCCAATTTATTTGACGAGCTTGCGTGGGATAACAATACATTGTTGATGCAAAATTAATTTGTTTTCTATTGAGAAAATTATGATTCAGTAATTTATAAGAATACTTGAAATACATATTATATATATCATCAGATAGTATTTATTTAAGTAGTTCAAGCAGAGTAATAATTTATATAATGTGTCAATATAGGCTTATATTATCGTATAGTATTACAAACTATGTGATACGCCATGATATATGTTTATTTTGAAATTTATGATTATATATGTTAAGACTATGTATAACTTAAGATATATATATTATATATAAAGACTATATGTATATTTATTTAATTTAAATCAATAATTAATACTTAAGGCTAAATTTAATTAATTGAAATTATTTTTAGAATATTTCTTTACACTGTAAGTTATATAACTTATGAGCTATCTCATGTTTACATTTTTTTCATGCATGTTCAGTTAGAGGTAGATTGCAAAGTGTAGATGATAAGACGGATCGAATATCGATTAAAGATCAATATTTCTAAGTTTGGTAGTTTTATTTTGTCAGTAATTTACAGTAATTAACATAGTTAATATAATTAACAATTAGAAAAGTATATTTATATATTTTCATTTGTATCGTATATGAATTATTATGATTCAAATAATATTATTTAAACATCGGTTTTATAATGCCATAATAGTGGCAATTTAATAATGTCAATTTACATCAATAATATATAACACGAAAGCTAGTATGTTATTATGCTCTACCATTACTACGTGTATAATCTATAGACTCCCAATTATCTATAGATAGCTGATATAGTTAGTAACTATCAATTAAATTATCGATACATGCATGTAGAATGAACAATATCCTACGAAATCCCAAATGTTCTTACAGGTAATAATATCTTACATATATTTAGATTTATGCATACATACGTACACTACATATGTATTATTGAAGAACGGATTAGATAGCGATGAGCAAACATTCATAATAATATATTGTATATAATATAGGATCGCAGTTATATTATTTTTAATGTATACCCAATTCCATACATTTTTACTAAATTCACCTGATATCCAGTTGCCAGCCGAGTAAACAATTAAGTAACTATAGTTTTCTCATCTTCTATATTTATAACACAATGTATTAATTAAATGGAGAATTACATATTTTCAGAATTAAAATTCAAAGTGAATGCCAACCATAAGAATAGTACACACATAGTATTATATCAAATACAGTTTACTCTAATAATGAACATTAACTGTCATATATTACGGTGTAAATTACCATTCAAATGGCTTCAACTTCATAGAGAGTATATGTGGAGTGTACTAAAACTGAATTAAATCGAGATAATGTAAATATATATATATATATATATATATATATACATATATATATATATATATATATATATATACATGAATATATATGTGAAATAAATCATTTTTATAGTTTCCTTACTATGTAACATATTATTCTGATATTTTCTATGAAACTATTGGATTATCGGCCATCAACCTATTTCCCGACCCACCTTTCGATACATCTTCCTATTAATTTTTCCGGCGAAAATAGAAGTTATAATGAAACTTAAACTAGTATATTTCCTGGATGAATAGACATTTCACCTCAGGTAAAAAATACACCAATAATTCTATTCTCAAGAATAACTACGTAAAAGTATGATGAACTAAGCGAATCCGTTGTTTTAAATTCGGGGAGAGTAGTGAGGTATCGGGTAGTAAGGAGTGCATTGCGTGTAGTTGATAGTTCGTAATGGGTAGCGAGAAGTTGGTAGTGGGGAACAGATAGTGAATAGTGGATAATGATGAATTGGTAGCGAGGAATGGGGTGGTACGTTAGGTGGTAATACCCACTATACACTATAGTTAGAATTTGTACCGGCGGAGTTATTTACTCGTATATAAGTTAGACATCGCAAGATGCATTTTCTACAAAACCTCACTAACTCTAAAGTACCTTTAATATAAAAATAAGTATCTCCCCATCTATTATACTAATATTTATTTTACATTGTACAATGTACGATGTTTATAGTGTATACCGTATAGTGTACAATCTACATTATATATTACTTAGATACAGGTTTGTATATACGATATATATATATAGATATATAATTGTGCGTGCGTACGTGCATGCTTGCGTGCGTTCGCGCGCGCGAGTGTGTATGTGTGTGTGTGTGAATACATCCCTGCCCTATATATTTACACATACTCCTAACAATACAAATACGTACAGCAAGAAATATATATTCCCCCGCTATTTTCCAGTGCTCCTAAATAAAGCTAACATTCCCTAGATTTACCGATTTCCATGGAAACCAACATATGCTAGAGCCAAATACGGGTGTGTTAGTTGAGTACGCTACCCATGCTAGATTAGCATACGCATATACAGACTCACTATAGACGTGAGTATGTACAGTGTACAATGTACACTGTACATTGTACACTAGTTAGTGATATCACTATTTCTTCTGATAGACTAACCTACGCATTTATATGTTCACATGCCAATACATATTGTGTATTACACACACACATACGCACAAATACGCACACATACAGAAACCCACTCTCAATCACTTACGCACGTACACGCGATTACTAACGTATCGGGTAATTCCCACGCACCAATAATTACGCACTCATACACATACATACATATATGTATATATTTATACACTCGTAAACACCTATATATACATACTCACACACACATACACACTTGTAAACATCTTCGCACTCCTATATATATAATTACACATATGTGTACATATATACATGTTCAGGCTCACGTACTCATATACCACACGCATACACATAGCCTCGTACACACACACACACTCTCATATTCACCATCGAGCACATATCTACAAACAAACACCTACAAACAACACTATACCAACCTTCGCAGATATGCCAACTTATATTCAAGCGGACTCACACACATACCCATGGCAACACACTCGCGCCCTCACACACAAACACATATACCTAAACCTACCCGTACCTATCTAAACATATCCATTAACGTATATTCAGTACCATAATTGCCTAATCCTGGGTTTGATTTTGAACTCTTAACTCTTTGATTCTAACTATTTTTCGATATCTGCCTACCATCAATTCATACCGTTGATGGAATAGCAGATATAATTGTACGATTTAACTATATTGCTACACATTTAGAAATTTATATTACAGTTACTATTACTGTTACTAGTATAGTTACTAATGTGCATAACTGCTGACTAAGTGTTATAAATTCTGACTAGGAATAGGTCATTAATCATAATTTAGGAAACAGTAAATACATCTTTTTACAGCTATGGATACATTATTAAATTAAATATTAATATTTTGTTTAGATTTAATACTTTAATAGATACCATGTTTTGCATGAAGTAATCTGATTGTCATATATATGGTTATAGTTATGTTCTAGGAAGTGATATATATATATATATATATATAATAATTGTTATCTAACTTATGGAATCGTAGTAAGTTCTATTAATAGTTTTTTACAAATTAAATCGAGATTATCTAACCTTTGTTTTGAGCCTCAGTCATCTTTACAGTGCTCTATGATAATGTTATTAATTGTACTGATATTTAGTTATAAGAATGCTTATTCAATTAAATAATTAATGCTTATTAATGCCATAGACTGGGTTACAATCGCATAGTATTATATAATGTATAAACTAATATTTAAACTAATTAAATTTCTAGAAATTAAATAATTAACTATTTTATTTACTAAATTGTTAAATATACAATAGATAAAACTAAGAAGTTATCTGTTAATAATATCTATTAATTATAACTGTTAATTATAATTGTTAATTATAACTGTTAATTATAACTGTTAATTATAACTGTTAATTATAACTGTTAATTATAACTGTTAATTATAACTGTTAATTATAACTGTTAATTATAACTGTTAATTATAACTGTTAATTATAACTGTTAATTATAACTGTCAATTATAACTGTTAATTATAACTGTTGATTATAACTGTTAATTATAACTGTTAATTATAACTGTTAATTATAACTGTTAATTATAACTGTTAATTATAACTGTTAATTATACTGTTAATTATAACTGTTAATTATAACTGTTAATTATAACTGTTAATTATAACTGTTAATTATAACTGTTAATTATAACTGTTTATTATAACTGTTTATTATAACTGTTAATTATAACTGTTGATTATACCTGTTAATTATAACTGTTAATTATAACTGTTAATTATAACTGTTAATTATAACTGTTAATTATAACTGTTAATTATAACTGTTAATTATAACTGTTGATTATACCTGTTAATTATAACTGTTAATTATAACTGTTAATTATAACTGTTAATTATAACTGTTAATTATAACTGTTAATTATAACTGTTAATTATAACTGTTAATTAGAACTGTTAATTATAACTGTTTATTATAACTGTTAATTATAACTGTTTATTATAACTGTTAATTATAATAAAGTATAGATATAAATAATGTTAATTTAAATAATGATTTAAATAATGATCACTAATTATATTATATTTTACTAGATGACTATTTTTTATATTGCATTTATATTCTATTATGCAATACTATATTGGATACTATCTTAGTAAAATAGTGGTTTTAATATAGTAATTACTAGTAATATTTATGTATTAATAAATAGTGGTTTGTTTATATATTAATTACTAGTAATTTTTATATATTAATGAACTAATTTCTCATTAAATATACATAGTTAGATACATTTATTTCTTTATTCTTAGTCTATTTATTAAATACAATATATGCGATATAATCAACGATATAATAATGTTTAAGATTATATATAATCTAAATTAGACATGATTTATAATAAAATCAACACATATAATGTAAATCATTAACGCAAATATTAAAATTTATAGTAACACTAGTTTAATTAACATACCATGATTGCTTCGAGGAAGAGAAAGAAGGTATCCCTTTATTCTACAATCAGCACAGTTACTTGCTATGCTCCTCCCATTACACCAAACCACGCCCAATGCGTAATTCTATACCGACCTTAACCAGGGAATATACTTCTAGAGTATTCTATTTATAAATTACATATATTTAAATCTCTTTATACTTATTCCATTTTAAGAATCTTATAAATGGCGAATCATTGTACAATGAACACTATTTACAATAAAACAAATATAAATACAATAATATCTATATATATATAAACACACACACCACACACACACACACATACACACACATACACACACATACACACACATACATACACACACATACACATATATATATATATATGTGTATATATAATGGCTTATACATTAATACATATACTTCCATTTTATGATTAAATTATATTATGATATACAAATTATGATATACATTATATAATAATACAGTGTACACTGTGTACAACCATCCCATAAATTCGATATTCCATCATTGCATATTATCACTCACTATTCACAATGTCACACTATGTCTCATACACTC
>OZ038316.1:20326525-20366635 GCA_964035775.1 Osedax frankpressi
TCATATATACTCTCGTATAATGTAAAGTGATACTTTAATATGTGAGATATATATGTGATATATATGTGAGATAATATATATATAATATAATATATTTATATATATATATATAAATATTATATTTTTCACTAGGAAGGATTTTAATATGCTTTGGGATGTGAAAAAAGTACTTTTATCGTAATGCATTATGTTTTCATAATAATAGACTTATCCTAGATATTATATATACTATCCAATTTGATTTATTTTGAAATTGAATTCTTTGTATAAAGAAAATTATGGGTTTGCGAATACAGATAAGAAAATAATCAGTATTCAATTTAATGTATTAATCATTAATATATCAATTAGTTATAAATATATGTATGCATATACATACACATGCTTACATATACACACGCATACTCACGCACACACACACACACATATATATATATATATATATATATATATATATATATATATATGATATCCATATATTATCCATCTATTATATCTATAATTGTGTGTATTAATTCTCGATAAAACTTTGTATTTCATTTACAAATCAAATTGTTCGTACGACGTACGTTAATATTTATTTAAAAGATTATATGAGTTTTATTATATGATATCAACTTCATAATTTTCTAGAGATAAGATAATTAAAATATTTTAATCCACGTATTCTCTATATTTCATACGCTATGGAGCGCTAGTAGACACACATTATTATAATATTAGTACACAATATATGAATAGATATGATGTATCAATTGTATGGCATATTTTTTAGAAACAATGATTTTCATAGAAACCTCAGTGTAATTTAAATAACTAATTATTACAAATGATATCCAGAATATTTGCATCATTAGTTTTAGTCGCATTGGTTTGTGACTGTTCAATTAATCCTTGCGAAATAGGTTTGTACTATAGTAACCAATCTATATATGTATTAGAATAATACATTGTTATTATTACTACAATATACTCCCTAAGTAGTATACATATTATGATATATATATATATATATATATATATATATATATATATATATATATTGATCGTTATATTTATATATGTTTAAGAAAGTGTATTTCTTTTAATAAATTCAAGAACCTTTTTCTTATTTCTTATAACAAGAGTTTTATTCTTTATCCAACAAAAACAACCCACTGCTATCTAAGTGTTATAAAGACAATTACATACATTTACATATATGTTTAAATGTATAGATAGATGGATGGATGGATGAATGGATAACATTAGGGATTACTTTTAATTTATTACTAATACCATACCAGCATATAGTATTATTTTATCTAACGTTTCCAACTTTCTTGTAAATCTTCTTATCCATATGGCCACTTAGATCAATATCAATAATCATCTCTTACACCAGTAAACCAATCAATATTTACGTGATCTATAAACACTTCAACATTTCCTGCAATCCTCAACCATGCAATGTTTTCCATTGCAATTAAATTAATAGTATATATGTCATAATCTACCGAAGAATAAACGATTTATTAATAAACGATTTACATCAAAATTTTCATTTTGTCAAAGATTTTCGAAAGAATCTTAAGTATGCAACTAATTAGATATTCTATAAAGAATAATTTGCTCCAAATCAAAATGCATATCTGAATATCTACAAAATATAGTTATGCAATCATTATGTTATCAACTTTGAATTTGTATCGGTTGGCGATATTGGACATGAAATGCATCACTTTAAAATATGTCAACGGTATTGGATACACTTTCTCATAAGTTAATAATCGAGAGCTTTAGAAATAGTCATCACTGAAAATTCCATGTCATATTTTACTGACCGAACCTATAATATAATGATTAATAACTCAGCATTTCCAGAATGAAGACTTTAATACTACAGTGGTCATTATTCAGGCCATACTTTCAACATTTTTACAAATCTGTAAAATTTATTATTTATAAATTCTAATACGTCAAATTTCATATACACGCTGATAATATTATACTATATCTAATGTAATGAGTACGAAGAATGGCAAGTATTCATTAATTACTGTACTTACACAATACTAACCTGGATTAATGTAAATAGTTGATTGAACATTGATGACACTAAATTCACCAATAATTACAAGTCTAATAGCTTTTTTCTTGACATTTTCAATAAATGATATAGTTATAAAACCCATTAATAAAGTAAAGTGTATTGGTTTAATTATTGATCATAAAGTACAATTGGGTTATCAAATAGTGTTCATCTTTTAAAATACTCTTTTTAATTTGTTTAGTATTAGAAAATACGTAAACCAATACATAGATTTGAATATTTCGGTAGAATCGTATATTTTGTCACATGACAATTATTTTATTTCAATTTAATATCCACAATATAAATCAAAATTAAAACAAGTTAATGTTTCATATCGTTGTGATTGTCTATAAATTATTGTATACTTTTAATAGAGAAGATTAGACTAGCATAAGTGAACATTGATAAGAAGATTATATGTAAATATATGCTCCACTTTTAAAATCTTGTGTACATGCTATTAATTACTATAAATAATATCTAATTATATACACAAATATACCAAGTTATATTTATAATAGAGTTATAATTTTAAGTTATACCCGCATAGTGAGATCAAGTAACACATCATTATTATTTATGTCCTAATTTCTTTACATATCTTTACATCAATAGAAAGAAGTATTTCAGGATAATTGAAAATTTGTATAACATATTCTACGGGACCACATTTAATTCAATCAACACTTTCATGGAATATTTTTGTTTTCATTTTCATTCATTCATAATTATTATATCAATACATAACACATTTGAGAAATCTCCTAATGGTATTTTTATTTTAAAATACACCATTCATTTCAATATAATGTATGTATCAATACAAATCCAAGTGTTTAATGAAATAATTATAAAACAGAATCAGCTTTATTATCTATATGTCAGGAAATACAATTGACTAACTGGGCTAATAAAATACGAAACTGGCTACTTAATAATGACTTACTATTGAACATTAACAATGCTCACCTGATAAATTTCTCTAGAAAATATATGCAGATTACTTTTCCAATGCACATGAGTAATTTTAAATAAATATTATTACTAAATCAATATATACAATAAAAAAGGCATTCCATCATTTCTCAGAAAAAAATGAATATGAAAATCAATTTCAATAAAATATCTTAAAATGATTTCATAACATTATATACTTTCGAATATTAACTACTGCTTATCACTATCATATCGATTGCATAAGTCTAAACTCCAAAAACTAAATAGAATAATAAGAATTGTAATATGAATCATTTTTAATTCAATAAAGCACTTCATAAAAATATAACCTTAACAATTATAAAATTCGGATATATATCACTTAATTGGCTAGATATAAATACTTACGCGACATATAAGATGTCATGTATTACATTCTAAGTCAACGCGCTATATAATGTTATCGAGCTAAAGAAAAATATCCTTCAACTAAGAACGAATAATTACTTATCAATAGCAACTCCAACAGTTAACTATGATAAAGAGCTTAGATGTTGTTTCCTATATTAACCTGAATCTTATAACCTTATCCTTGTCATTGCGAAGGTACAATACGTTTACTATATTTAATAATACAGTCAAACACACATTTATTGTGAACAATTGTTAATTAATTATTATTAAATGTATTTATATATCTGTTATTATCGTTTATTTATAAATCCAGTACTAATATTATATCGCACTTTAAAACATATAAAATTAATATAATTGCGTATTTTTCATAACTACACACAAGTGAACTATCCCGATGATAACGCTGTGTATAAATAATCTTCAATTCAATAACATTCAATTTATGGATGGAAGGATGAATAACACACCGATTCATAAATATAACGAAAACTGAGCTATCTTAGATATATAAATAGAAATGTGAGTACACCAAATGGATACAAATATTTCGATCTCATAATTTAAAGAATAAGTTACTAAGTTTTAAAATATAAACAATTACTCTAGATTAGAAATTAAAAAATATATTCGAATGTTTATATAATATAAACAAATTCATACATTAATATAAATAAATGAAAGAGAAATTATATTTTCTTATTCCATATTGTATTGATATAATAATAGCATGCATTTAATATATAATATATAATATATATATGCTATGTTATTTTATATTTTTTAGTACTGGAAAATTATATATTTTTTAATACTAGAAAATTTAATTACAGTATTAATTTGAGATGAATAACCATATTATATATAATCTATTAATGTTTATTTTCATACGGATTTGTTAATAGTTAAATTATAATATTTCATAATTTAATTATATTGCTATATCGTTTAATACTACATAGATCAATAATAATATTTCATGTATATATTCTATAGTATAATATATATATATATAATGTATATATAATATATATATATATAATATATAACAAAAATAAATATGTAAATACTAATATACGATTCAAATAAAAGATACGTTACAATTATTTATTAAAAGTGTTTATTTATGCTATATCACTCCATATACAATGTATTTACTAGTCTAAATATATGTGTATGTCTTTTTACATAAACATATATTTTGAAGGATTAAATAAATTTATATATTTGTAATTCTTATTAATATACTGAAATAATGCTGGTATAATGTATCATTATATTTATTTGAATATTTATATATAAATGAAGAATTACTGCTATTTATATACAAATAAGAACTCTTAGTTTGAACAGCTTATTTATCTTCGATTACATTCTTTAAAATGTTGTAATGACTTTTATATAAATCATGGATATATAATATACGTTCTGTATTACATATATGTGAATACACTTTATATTTCAGGTGATACTTTTGATATAAGATTTTCTACTGGTAATGATCGAGCATCTATAAATAAGGTATTTTTAAAAATTCATATTATATCATTTATATTAAGTATAGTAATTATATATAGAATGGTGGTGCTACAAAGGATTATCAAATTGTCCGCTATATTAACTTTAAGTCTAATTAATACAAATATAATTATTTCCGAGTAATTTTGAAGTTTCATAATATTTTCATTCAAAATTAGTTTATAATTTTAATGATTTAACTAGGAACTTAACAGACGAAAAGAATACGTGAATCTATTCCATAAGAGCTGGCATTCTAAGTTTGTAATATATATATTTTGCATTGCGATGATGTAATCAATTGTATATTATGGTTAACAATAAAGTCAAAATAGGTATCAATATGCGAGTTCAAAAAGAGAGCACAGGACAAAAAGAGCAGCCACGAATGATAAAAAAAAATTGTGGAATTATGGAGTTATTCCATATGAAATTGATGCGAATTATTCATGTTAGTATATTATAGTAAATTACATTTACTAGTAATGATTACTGATTAAGTACTACCAATAAAATAATATATTTCATATTCATATTATTGGGTATATTGCACTTTTTTAATATATTATATTGTTAATTCGCATGTCTAGCGAAAACAGAGGCCATATTCCGAAAAGCAATGAACCACTGGGAAAATAGTACATGTATAACATTTGTAAAAAGAACTCATCAACACAAAGATTATATAATATTTTCTCATGGGAAATGTGGGTTAGATATATCATGAATTGCGTAATATACAATACACAGTTAATATTGATAAGGAACGTTAAGCATTGTCGTTAATAACCTGGATATCTGTGCGTCGGCATTTCATCAAATAGGTGCTGTTCGTTTATCGGAAATCGAAATAAAGGAGGTCAAATTGTATCGATAGGTAAAGGCTGCTATAATTTCGGTATCGTGGTTCACGAACTCGGTCACGTTATCGGTTTCTGGCACGAACATTCGCGACCAGATAGAGACGACCATGTCGAAATTATCTTCAAAAACATCAAGAAAGGTTGGTGCAGCTGCAGCAGAGTGAAAATATGTAGGTATTCTATATCGATATCTTGATTGGAATGTGTTATCTATAGATTATATTATAGTTCATCATTTATACTTAGGTATATTGCAGTATATATATTATATGTTAATGCCACCTTGGCCATTCCTCGTTTTTATTGGTCTTCTGCTAAATATAGTCTGCTTTTATAATTATAGCTCCATAATGTATTCTATTCTATTCAATGAATGAATTTATATATATTTGTTTTTAAGAGGAGAATGAAATTTTAATATGTTACCCATAAACTATTTTATTTTGTGTTTATTTTTGCCAGTTGTTTAATTCGTTTTTTTTGCTCTGACGTCGAAAATTATCGAGATGTAAGCTGTGATATTAGCGAGATAACTGAAATATGGGATATATGAGATTTGTGAAATAGTATATTATTTAGATGTGAGATGTAAGTGATATCAGTCAGAGATTATTGAGATATAATATCAATAAGAGTGTGGTGTAATTTGTGTTGAGAGTGAGGTGTAATTTGTTATATTAATATAATCAATTTTTTACTGGATTCTCTGTTTTGTACGGTTCGAAGATTATCTTATTATTGTCCATATGTTCTCCTTTTCTATAATATCTATACTAGAGTGTATATTATAGTATACATATATAATATGCATAACTATTATTATTATAATGTCTAGAAATATAATCTGAGTGAAATATGTTACACATCAATTTCTTATTATATGATTTCTTTATTTCTAATGATATCTATGTTATTAAAATGTTTGCCATTGAGAAGATCTCAGTCAAAAATTTAAATTCAATAATATCACATTATATATGTGTATTTTTATAATATATATATATATTAATATATAAAATTAATAATAATTATGAGATTGCTTATAATTATGATATACATATATTAATAATTTATTTAATAAATGTGTTAAACATATTACTTTGTATATATCCAATATGTTGGTATATAGTTTATTTATTTAAAACACTGTTATTTAAATATTGACACTAATGTTTACTGTGCAGTATACATTAGTACTTGCTATATTATGTAAATGTCTAGTATTTATTTTATTATATATATCTAATAGAAACATTGATGACTAATACGTATTAAATATATATATATATAATCAATATATATTTAATACTGATTATTTTCTTATATGTATTTAAAAATCCATAATTATTTTACATAAGGAAAAGAAAAAAACTTCAAAAAGAAATCAAACAAGATAGTGAACTCACTGGGAGAAGCATATGATTATGATAGTATAATGCATTATGGCAAAAACACCTTTTCTCTCACCCCCAAGAGTATTACAATCAATCCAAGTGAAAAAGGTTTACATAATTTATAATAACTATATATGGGTTTATATATAAATAAACTAGATAATTCATGGTTAAATCATAAATCATATGTTCTATAAAATTTGTGAACCAATTGGAACAATTATAATTTTACTAGAATATTCTATTTTCCTCGTATATTTGTATTTATAGATACTAAAAAGATTCCCGTATCTTTTAAGAATATCGGTCAGAAACAAGGAATAAGTGATGGTGATATTAAACAAACTAATCTTCTATATAAGTGTCCGAGTTAGTGAAATGGATAGATTGTGATTATAACTTTAAGTTTAAATGAATTTTAATATTTCAATATTCTTATTAAATAACGCACCATGAATACTAATTAGCTACTGTAAATTGTTCAATATATAAACATCCGATAAACAACAGCCTGTGGACGTACTATACAATCAGAAAAAGGAATTATTTTCCAACCTATCTTTAAAAATAAAACTAATTTTGTAAGTACCACTTCTATTTGCATTGCACTATAAACATAATTAAAATGTCAAAATTAAAATCAAACTCTATTTTTTTTAATATTTCACAGTCTTACATATTAATATGTATTATTCTCTAATATGGTAATCTACCGAAATACGAAAATTATATATATAAATAACATATGTTTAAATATTCTATACATCTTAAATCATATATCTTATACGATACATATGATTTCGATATTTGAATGCTTATGAAATATTATGATTAAAATAGTTTTACTCATGCAATAGAGGAAATGCATTTGGAGGATATCTGCGAATACAGGAGAGACGATTCAACTTGAATTGAAGATAAATGTTACAAGCGAAGTTTTTATAAGATACAGCAATTCTACTGACAACTGCACCCTCTTAGATTCAGTCGAGGTTACGAAGCAGACAACAATAAATACCTGCATGTAAATATGTATGATATACTTGTCTGGAACCGATAATTAAGAATTCTTTATCAATATGTATTATATACGGGACTTATTATAAATTATTAAAACGACTCATTAAACTTGGTATATTTTTTATTAAATCAATGTATTCTGATATGATAGAAATATGGTCCTACTCAGATATAATTCATTACTTTAGTTAGGCTAGCCATTTAATTATAACTTTAAACATTTTTGTATTATAAAATACCATATTTTACATTTTTATTAATATCACTAATTCATAGTATGCTTTATAAATAAAATATTTAATATATTAATTTTAGCGGTTATTTTATTATGTGATATTTTTTCAGATAAGAGATGGATATTATTCGCAGTCTCCTCTCATAATTCATTATTGTATGAATGCACATAACGATACTGACCTTGTCGTAATAACTTCGGTTTACTCTATGATAAACTTGGGATCACACCGGATGTGGTTACAATATAAATCAATGAATAACGACCTAAAGTTCTCCGTTGCATATCAAGGTCATTAGAATTAACACATAATACTTATTAAAATAATTAATTATATTTAAAACTTATTGTTTCACTTGTGAATAGTGAGATAATATAATAAATTGTCAGCAACCTAAGATTTATATATATTATTTAATAAATGTTTGCTTAAATATCATATATATTTAATTTTTTAAATAATTAATTTTCATTCCATACGATTTTTGATTAATTATATTCCTATATATAATTTGTTCATTCCTGTTTCATGTAAATGAATTAGTGATTTGTGGTGAAATCATATATAGAGATGATGGACATATATACAGTCCGAACTACCCAAATGCATATAAATCTAAAAAGGATTGTATGTGGACTATTACAGTAACGGAAGGATATTCTGTATTGATTAGTTTTCGTTTATTCGAGGTTTATTAAATAAATTAGTGAAATTGTAAGCATATTATATTACGTAGTATACAAATTAAATAATTTAATTTAACATCACAATAATAATAATGTATAAAGTATATAAATATAAACCTATATGGAGAGTATAAAGTGAAAAATAAATTATTCATAAACATATATATTATATTATGTAATTATGTATATTTATACTAAATATGTATATACGATACTATATTTCTTATCTTCGGTACTATATCATATATACGATACTATATCATAATTATGTATATTACTACAATTAATTGCGTATAAATCTATCGGACACTATACCAATTGGTTTAACTAAAGTTAATAAAACTCGATGTATAGATTGAAAAACAAGATAAATGTCTGTACGACTTTTTGGAAATAAAAGATGGACTGAATAGATCTTCGCCCTTAATCGAAAAACTCTGCGGATATAAAAATCCCCATGATATCAGAAGTAGCGGAAATTCAATTTTTCTAAGATTTGTATCCGACTCTACAGTGGAAAAAACAGGATTTGTGGTTCACTATAAGAAAGGTTTTTTTTCTTCGTATTGTTCTTATAAGATTTACGCGCAATATTGAATTATTACTAAAATAATATTTCAAAAATTATAAATTGATTACTCTTTCATAATTCACAATATATGTGATAAATATAGAACTTTATAGAATCCATAGAACTTGACATCAAATAATAATTATATTTAAATGATAGGATACTTTTATTAAAATTAATATTTATACGATTAGTCATTTAAAGTTGGTACTATGCTTTCACTAGAAATAATATAAATTCACACATAACTAATTTGGAGATTAATAACATTTTGAGATACCATATTTCACTAATTTATAAGAAATTTCTTCTTTGCTCTGTAGTACGAATCTCTAAATAAACCTCATGTAAAAACCAAAATATACCAAACTTGATCCACATCTAAATCCAGTTAACTAATCTATACTCCAGCTAACCTCCTATTAAAATCACAATATAAACCCAACACTGACAAAACTAGAAATACACATGAATCAAACACTAACCTACATCTACGTACTACCTAATATATATATATATATATATATATATATATATATATATATATCTATACATCACCACCCAAATCCTCAATTAAATTCTACTTAAATCTCCACTAAACAATCTGTAAATCATGCTTAAATCTATATTGAAACCATACCGAAATACTACAAAAAAATCAACTAAAATCCAGTACGGAGTGAATGCGAGTTGGACATGAATCGTTGTCGGAAGATATGTATAGACGAGTTGACAGACTATAATTGTACTTGTAAAGACGGGTTCGTTTTAAGCAATGATGGCTCCACATGTGAACGTTAGTTTTCAAGATTACGGTATAATCATAAACAATCTTCATAAACATCATTACTAAGCACATCACGCCATTCCTTGCGACTTCATCGACTGCCTCTAATCTCCTACTCCTTCACGCGACTCATCAATTCTTCTAACCACTTATAATCAGTCCTCATCATTCAATACCACATTTCACAATATGGAATCATATTTACCAATACCCACCACTATTTACTATATCTTATATCTCATAACCACTACATATATACTCCTCACTACATTATAACTGCTCAACTGTGATCACTATCCTCTCCTTACTGCCCCAACTCACATTATTCAATACAATTACTCATGGTATTAATTAACAACTCCCTCCTATTTGTTTACCACCTGTCATCACACCTTATTAATCATCACATGTTTCTCAGGGGCCTGCGGAGGGGTAATCAATGATTTCTCTGGGGTGATTTCTTCTCCTTCATTTCCTGATCAATATCCTCCTATGAAGACATGCATTTGGCATTTCATCGGTAAACCTGGCTTCTTTTTTACTCTGAATTTCACAGATTTCTACTTTGAAGGAGATAATGTTAGCAAATATTTACCTTAATGTAAGTGTATTCGATAATGTTGATAAACTCGTTGCTATTAAACTAGTGAATAGAGTTTATAATTTAATAATAAAATCAATTCAGAAGTAAAACTATCAAAACCTCTCTTTATATTATTTAATGATTAATTTATTCAATTTTTATTTATTTTTAATTTGAGTTTGGTATTATTATTTTATCAATATGCATATTCTTTATTATTATATGTCATTCTTCATTATTATATGTCATATTACCGAAACATTTTATATTAACTGGATTCATGAATTAGATATAAAATACTAATAAGTATATAATATACTATACTATATTATAAAAAATATAATAGCTAATATTTGCATTTAAAAAAATATTGTAACATTTTTTATTCCTTAATTTATTTGTTAAGTTCATTAAAAATGAATAATTTATATCGACTTTTACTCCTGTCGACATCGTTTTTAGGACTTGACTTGCATCTATGACTACTTAGAACTACGTAATGGTCTGAAGAATAACTCTACGTTGCAAATTCGAATATGCGGCACCGTAACACCGGACATTATATCTTCGCTAGGAAATGAGTTGCAATTGGTTTTTAAGTCAGATTCTACTTTACAGATGAAGGGTTTTCGCGCTATCTACAAATTAGGTAGTAGATAAGTATTGGTCTTATAGTATGTGTAAGTGGAGTTATTTTAATACTATCCAAATATCTAATATAATATTTGAGATAATTATTTCTTATAGTTTTAAACTCAAATTTATAAGTTACAGAAAACTTAATCAATTAAAAATTTTTATCTATCATTATTTCACAATACTGTATTGTATTTTTAGTATATGAAATATTCTCATTGCAAAAAATAAAGAAATATGGTATTTTATATTATTTGTAATTTTAGTTTTTTGATCTTTAAACCAATATAATTTTTAATATCATTATTTATTACAACACCGAATTTCAGATAAGAACGAATGCGATATAAAAAATGGAGGATGTCAGCATATCTGCAAAAATACGGTTGGCAGTTATGTGTGTACGTGTTTACCTGGATATTTACTGCATAGCAACCAACACAATTGTAAGGAAGGTTAGTCAAATTACGAAAATAATATTTCAGTAGTTTATTACCTCTTTACACATACACACACACACACACACATACACACACACCCACACACACACCCACACCCACACACACTCACACACACACAGACAAACACACATACATACACATACAGACACATACACACACACACACACATATATATATATGTATATATTTAAATATATATATAATATTTTATATTTACTTATATAAGATTAACTTTATACCACCGAATTATCATATATAGCAGAATATGAGGCAGTTGAAATAAAATGGCTCACTAAAAATGTTGCTTATATTTTAGTAGTGAAATTATAGAAAACAATATATTTTATAATCAATTACATATACAGATTTGAAAATAAATAATACACATTAAATTAATGATAGCATAATATATATGTATATTCACTAAAAACATTTGGACAAAGAGACCAAATAACGTTATAACGTGTCATCCCCATTTGGCATCTTTTTAATAATTGTATGGGGCATAATCTCTCATAAATAGGCATTACCCATACAGCAATACCAAGAGAAATATATATAGAATTATTTCCATGTAGTGGTATCGATAAACCTAGTATTACATTTTTTTAGAAATTAATAATATTGAAAATATTTATTTTCAATTTCATTCAATGTTTATCTTATCTATTACTAATTTTATATAGAAATAACGTTACTTTTTTTATTATGATACAATTTTTCATTGCATTTTTTTATTAGTATTTATTTCAGTAATATTCATAGTTAGGTGAATCGTTTATAAGGTTTTTTGGCAATTTTTGGCAATTTCATCAATATCATGTATATCCTTTCTTATCTATAATTATTAATTTTATAAACAATATATTAAAAATCATAGAATATATTATAATATATACTATACAAAATATATAATATTTTTCATTAATTTATTTGTATATCTTAAAATATTTATTTATTTAAAAGAGTATAGCTGCACTTGCATAATATGAATATAATTGCTTTTATATCATTATTTTCTTATAATTTTGTTTTCGTTAGTCTTCCATATCTACCATATACGATTCAAGCTACTTTCATACTTCCAAACTTTACTCAATACCGTATCCATACTTTTACTAATATGATTTATACATTCTTCTTTAGTTACCTCATATTTTAAAGATTTTAGTGCATTATAAGTCTTGTTATTTCCATCTGATCTCATTTTTATAGAACGTAAATTAATTATTCCACCGATTGTGACCATAGTTATTTGACAATTTAAACTTAATAAACAAAGAATTATATTTATTAAATTTAATATATTATAATAGGGATAATATTTTTTTTTAAATATTACTAAAAATATGTATACCAATAATAATGTAATATCATTAGACATTGTAAACCTCCATAGCACCAGCATCATCTGAATAATTTGTACTGTAATCATGATTGTCAACATACAGATTACATCCTTGATAGTAAGTGCATAAATGATCGCTATAGATGTAAAACCAGTTTCACATTCTATAACAGTTGCAATTCCACGAAGCAATGTAAAGCCTTTTTTTATCGGGTCCATCGAAGCACATAGAAATATATGTATTCCCATTAGACGAACTATCAGTAGATCTTATAATTACAGCTACCTTTTTGTTGCATATCTAAAACACCTGAGTTATCAGAAATATTTATTAAATAATTAAAAATTAAAATAATAAAATATGTAGATACTCACTTTACCGTAATGTTGAGCTCTTGAATATAGAACAAGGAAAATTATTATTATTGAACTACAATAATTAGAACAATATTACTTATTCTGATAAATTCAAAAGGAATCAATAGATATGTCTCAATGATGAAAACAGAAATAGAAAATATTTTGAAATAGAAAATATTCCCACGCTAGTATTACTTGATAGCTCCAACCTACTATATCTTACTGGAATTGACATACATTTAATACATACTTCATCATTAGAAACCCTAGAAAACAAATAAATAGATGATCTAAAACTATATTAACACAAGTTACAAGTAAAAGCTCATTTACTGACATCATAGTCATTTCTGAACATTAATAATGAACTAGTAATAAATAGTAATAATAATAACTAATAAGAAATCATAAATAATAGTATGGCCCCAAAGTTCACCTTCAAGAATACTGATATAAATCTTGATATAATAATAAGAAGCATACCGAAACACAAACCCAATGACAACTTCATACTCGAACTCGTCTCGGTAATGCAATATAATCCTTCGTTTATTAGTAATAGTTCATCTAAAGATCCTGTATCTATCATAATTATTTGAATATCATATATGTTTATTATTTATTAATGAACTAGCTAAGAAAAAGCAATCAACTCTAAGAAAATCTTTTCTTTCATTCCTCACTAACATTGGTGGTTAGATAATCAGGTCGTTTTCTATACCATGCGACATAATATAATTTAATTTCAAATGTTAAATGTATTTTAAATACACGTATAAATACTATGAAATAAGATAGATAATTAATAATAAAGTTAACTGGAAAGTAGATACAATTACGCCCATGGGCGTTACATTGCAATACAGATTACATAAATTAATGGAATGAATCATACACGGAATATATTACATTTTTAATTCCTAAATTTTCTTCGTGGCTATAATAAAAGTGGTCTTGGTATAGGTTCTATAATTAATATAAAAGAAAATATCATATATATCAATTAATTACTCGTGAGAATTTGCTCTGGCCACTTTAAAATCGAAAAAGTAATACAATATATCAAATCATCTTCTTGATAGAATGATTATCAAACGATTATTTCCTAGTAATCCAGATAGCTATAATACAGAACTATTTGTAATTTCTTTAATAAGATAAATGTGTCTATTATAAAATATCTCCCTGTTTTGAAAATCAAATCATCTTCCATCAAACGATTATTTTCTAGTAATCCAGATAGCTATAATACAGAACTATTTGTAATTTCTATAATAAGATAATTGTGTCTATTATAAAATATCTCCCTGTTTTGAAAATTTTGAACCTACCTTACTTCTTGATAATCTATCAATTCTTGAAAACTTTTTAGTAGCTTTGCAAACAAATACTTTAAAATTATTTAGTGCCATTGATATGTATACAATACCCTATTCCGATTTATCTTTTAAGTGAGTTAACTGCTCTATTAGTAGAACATATTAGTAATGTCTTACAACAATCTTTCAGTACTTCGACTGTATTTCAACAATAATACTTATTTTAAAATAACTGAATCTTGATACTAAACCATCTCTTATGTCTAGTTGTACCAATCCAAGATAGGCCTTACTCTTCCGTTAATCATAAATTTATTAAAATAGATAAACTACTATCTATTACTTTTATCAATCTTAGTGCAATCATTGATGATTCATTGCATTTTAATGACTAAAAAAATAGTAACTGCTTATTTTCGTTTGAACATCATATGTAAAATTCGAAAAAGTCTTACTTTTGTATACTTGTAAATGCTTAATTAATACTTTTGTTGTGTCAAACTATTTCAATAGCATTCTGAGTAATTTGCCAACTTCATCATTCACGAAATTAGAAAACGTTCAACGATTAACATTAAGAGTATTATTCAAACTTCCGAAATATACACGAGATACAAAACAATATCCGTTAAGCAACTAATGAATAAAATAAATTGAACAAGTGTTAGTCTAAGAAGAATTAGTAGACTAGCCATTATAACTCACTACGTAATCATCATAATCAGCCAATTTAACCGAGAAGATTATTAACACCAGCCATCCCGAGACCTTCAAGACGTGATATTAATTAATATCATCTGGAATATGTACGAAATACTGAAATATCAATATGATATGGCATAGCTTCAAAAGCTCCTCTACTCTGGAGTTATATTCACGTAGTTCTAAGATCAGAAAAACGCTCTTCATTATTCAAACGAAAAATAAAAGATTATTATTTCAACTTAATCTAATTTATTTTATTATTTATTTTATGATTGCACCCTGTCAATCACTACTGTTAATTTAATGTGTATATTTAAGCGGTGAATAAATAAAATGATCTATTTATCTATCCCTCATTACAAAAAATAAAGAAATTGTATTTTATATAATTTTATCTTTTTTCATCATTTTAAAATCTATATATTATATAATATCAATTTGTAGTAAAATTACACTTCTGATAAGAACGAATACAATATAATAATATATTGTAGTATATACTATATTGTGTAATTTTATTTGTAATATTTTATATAAAATATTGATTGAAAGATAAGTAATTAATAAATATTATTAGATTATATAATACAAATTAAACACCAAATTATCATAGATATATCACTATACATATTGTATAATATTTTATATACAATATTGAATGAATATAATGATAAATAACACTTAAACTATATTGATTTAAAAATACATAATTATTATTAAATTTAAATTAAACATCAACTTATCATAGATAGTTTTACATAATTATTCACAACTAAATAGTGTGTGGAGGAATTCTGAAGGCAGTTTCTAAATGGAAACATATTTACTCTTACGGCAACAATGGTATTGTCAATAATAATACTGACGTTATTTGTGAATGGTCTATATCAGGTAACATAGATATGTTTGCAAACACATATAACTTAGAAGTAGCAGTTGATATATCATTATTTATATAATGTATTTCATATATAATTAATCTATATATTACATAGATATATATCGAGATATATATATATATATATATATATATATATATATATATATATATATAAATAACTTAATATAAAACATTTTTGCTAATTTATTTAGCTAAAGATTCTAATCATGTTATTGAATTGCAAATTTTATATCTCGACTTACAAGATGAAACTGATTATTTGTTAGTGATATTACAATATAAAAAAATGTATACTTTATAATTTATAATTTATAATTTATAATGTGCATATAGGTATTTGAATAGTAGTTTGAATGTAAGTTTAATAAATATCTAAGAGAGAAGCATAACGGCCTTCAAGAAGTATCGGCCACTACTCTATTTCCTAATACATAGAAAATAGAAAAAAATAATGTATACAATTTGTGTTCATAATTATTTAGTTAGATTTGTTTACTATAGTAGAATTTGTTTACAATTTTGAAAGAATCATAGTTACAAATTAAAAATTAATGATGTACTTTTGAAAATAATTGAAATATTGTTACACTAGATAATTTATAAAAAATAAAATAACTGAACAAACTTATTCTAAATTGAAATATACATGTGATAATATTATATATCCTATATTTGCTGAAATAATGATTATATCAATACCGTGTCTATAGTGATGTAATTTACATTGTTCACAGGATAGTGTAATCCCTAATGCCGCCCACTTAAAGTAAATTTCATATTGCATTAATATAATAATTTATGTTGAATATTTGACCTTTTCTCCATTAGTGATGATCTAAATACATTAAATGTTATATATATATTATATATAAACTAGTATCGCCACCTTTAAATTTATTTAGGTCGGTATTCTGGCACTCGTGCTCGTCACTTAATATTGATCATTAGATTTCAAAAAATAAAATTCTATATTTTTTTACTACATAATGTATAATTTTACACATTATATTCATTTAAGGTTTAGTATTTAAAAAGTTATAGACGATTAACATTACATAAGCCAATATTCGGCGTCTCATAATTATACTTCTAGTAAAGTATACATAAAATCTATAATTTATACATTTTTAATATTTAAAAACATTAATTATATTAATAGCAGCATTTTTTTCTTTCATTTCCTACAAATTCATTGCACCAATAACAATTGATAACATAATAATATAATACTATAAAGTCATATAGTGTAATACTTATTTTATATTTGAAATTCTAGAATCACTTAATATATAGTATCTAGTGTACATCAAATTAATATATAATTTAACATTGTTTTAATATTACCCACCAGACATGGTTATTTAGAAATTATTGACGGCATCGATGAGTATGATAATAAAAAGGGACCATTGTGTGGAAACTATGTTAGTACAATAACATAATATTTCTAAGTATTAAATTATAATTAAATTATCTATGAATTTACCTTGTTATATATACCCATAAAGTAATCGATATTCATGTAAAATTCCAGAATAAAGAAGATAATAATACATTTACCTCGAGTGGAAAACATTTAGTTATCAGATTTATATCTAACGATACTATTAGTACAAAAGGTAACATAAATATAATATTTAATTTTGTTCATAAGCTTTATCATATTACTCATATTTTATATAAAAACTACATTTATAGGTTTCAATATGATATATCGTATCGCTGAAAAAAATTAAAGCTAGTGAATTAAAACCACACATATTATATTATCATACTTATTTAGTTTGATAATCTTATAGGAAAATATAAATGTTGTTTAATAAAAATGTTGTTCTTTTAAGGTTATTCTTATGTGATATTAGTTTTACATTATTTCGTGAATAAGTATATTCAATTGTAACAATAGTTTTAATTACTAGTATTATAAAGTTATTTATTGCTTCTTGTGTTAAAGGATGACTTTGTATAATATAAATATAGGTATTCATATATGTTTAGATATACTATTTTATTATGTATTTAATATTGTAATGTATATTAAAAAAAAAAAAACACACACACACGCACACAGACACTCCTCATATACATATATATATATATATATATATATATATATATATATACCTTCTATAATATGAAAGAAATATTCTTATTATATTATAATTTAATATAGTTCTTAATAAGTGTTTAATTACTTTATTTATTGATCTAGATTTACATATTATATATATTTATTATTTATTAAAATATAAATTGGTATTGATATAGATCTGTGCATGTGATATGATATTGTATAGTGCATAATGAACTTTATCTTACATTTTAATAGTAATTATTAATAATTTATTTGTATTAATGAGTGTATTTACTATTATGAATGTCATATATTAAGTTAATACCATGGTGAATACATGGAATATCTCATCTCGTTTTCATACCTCTCTATTCCGTGTATTATAATTATCAATTTATAAAAAAATTATGTAACAAAATAAGTTATTAATTATAACTCAATAACATTAATATATATTCACAAAAGCTCTATGGTCATTAATTGCGTTATAATATTATAAGAATAAAGGTAAACATTATAGAATATATTAATTAAACCCAAAGAAAAATGGATCTCTCTATGATTTTAATTCATAAATCTAGAAGGTTTAATTATTTTTCAATAATATTTTTATATATCTATGAACAAATTACTGTTGTAAGCATGGCTTTATAATTTTCAATAAATATAAAGAAAATGATAAACTACGGGCTTAAGGCTTAAAGAGAGGCTAGGAACTGTGCTCGTTTGCATACAAATAATAACATCATTAATTTTTTTTACAATTTCCATGTCATTGTATTTAAAATATGCTTAATTTTAAGGCATATATATATAATTTATCTTACTAGAGATTCAACAGAAAATAAAATAATATAGGTAATCAAAAATCAATATGGAATCAACATGGAAGTATATGTTAATACTATAATATAAATATACATGTTCTCAATACATATTATTTAATTATCAAATTAAGTGATTAGATATTACAAACTGGCAATTTATTTGAAGTTTAATAATTGATAAATAAAATCCTTTATATTTTAAATATTATATTCAAATACTATTTAAAAGATACAGGATTAAGATAATTATAATTAGCCATATATGTCCTGTGGCTAATGGATATTAAAATGTATTAAATTTTTAAAAAATGAGAAATTAAATTGTATTATATATCACATATATATAATTTTAAGCTCGTATATATTTATACGATGTCATGTCCTATTTTGGTACCTGTGCATATGTGGAAAATTAGTGACATTATCTCTATGATTTGAATATATATATATATATATATATATATATATACATATATATATATATACAATTAAACTATAGCATAACATAGATTAAATAATAAATTATAAGTAATGATAGTAGATACCGTTTATGCTACTTATAATGTTTCTATAATAGTGAAATATATCAGTTTTCAATCTTGTATGTATTCAAATGTGATAATATCCACAGGATGTCTGAATCTAAGAATGGCTACATACATTCAAATTTAGTATAATAGTATAATTTTATGTCCTAAGAGAAAATTCATTAAGAATTATGAATATTAAAAAAACAAATGTTAACGAGACATGCAACACAATAAGCATATAAGCATTCTCCGATTTTAAATATTTTAATTATTTTAACTATTTTAATGTAATCACTAAAAGTAAATTATTTGTCAGTTTTGAATGTCCGGTCTCTACGATCGTTCATGTTGTTCATTTTACATCATGATTGAAATCTAGTTTTATTTATATAAATACTATGATACATTATTCGAGGATACAATATGACTAGTTTTTTTTTATTAAAGACAAAACCTTGCCGTAATATCATCTCTACTATCTACACATGCATTACTTGCGAAATATGATATACATATATTCTTAAAATAATTGTTGATAATATATTAATATGTTTAAGAATCTAGTTGTAGTAACTACACAAAAAGTAGTATTAATATATTTGCCTGTAAAATCAATATATATTACACATCTACATAAAAATAGAATGGCAACAAATGTATAAATTTGTATATATATATACTTAAAATTTATAAACTTTTAATTATTTATCATTTGAAAAATTCATATTTATATTGTTGTTATTTGTATGTTTATATATCAAGTATTTGATAAAAAGGACATATCTATAAGAATATATTTTACACGGTACAAGTGACAATATATGAATTTCATTGTATTTTAGTTAAACATTCAATATCAATATACAATAATTTACTAATTTGTAATTTACACATATAAAGTATAATATTTTGATTCAAAATGATTCAAAATTGATTTATTATTAAACGGTACTTTAATTACATTATTATATATATATATTCTACTTTGGCACAGGTTCCATATCCTTCCGGATACCGGGTATTACATTTATTATATAGATGGTAGGAAAAATTGTAATTTGTAAACAAATATGCATTTTCCCAATAAATTTGGATTCATAATCAAATTCTATTATTTTCCTCTTATTTTTATGTTTTTGTTAAATATGTACTAACAAATATATACTCTATCCAGATCAATTAAATAAATGCATTCTTTTAGACAATGCATATATTTATATATCGGAAAATTATAAATCTATGATCCAATGTCCTGTTTAATTATAATTAATATTATTATTACATTCTATAAAGTGATATCTAAATTCATAAATTCAATATATATAATTATATATTAATTGTATGTGTATGCAATTCTCATATTTTTAAAAATAAGTTATATATATGTTTTATATCGTAACTACGCTTACGACTAATATTATTTATTAAATATTTATTTGTAATAGAAATACTTATGATAGTAATCTATACATCTTTATAATACCTACTATTTTAAATATATTTAATTAGTTAAAATTAGATTGCATGTTTATTAAATGTTTATTTATTTATATATATATATATATATATATATTTAAATTATTGATAATTAATTGTAATAATTATATAATAACAATAACACTATTCCATTCTCTCTTACATGCTTACCTACTATTTTAAATATATTTAATTAGTTAAAATCAGATTGCATGTTTATTAAATGTTTATTTATATATATATATAAGGGTTAACCCTTATTGCGTCAAAGGACCGGGGAGGATCCCTAGCGAAATAACCGAAGGATCGGAACGGATCGCAAATCAATTAAATACTTAATTACTTAAAATAAATTATTAAATTATATTAATATAATTCCAAAATATACATTTTATAGATAACAATCTAATGTCTCATATTATATTAAAATAACAAACAGTTTATACGTTAATTTATTTAAATATTTAACCATATATTAAAAAAAATAATAATAAATTAAGCTTAATAATTTTATTCAATTAGGGTTTAATGTTGTTTTATTCGTTTCTAAGATAATATTTATATAGATACAAATATTACGTATATTAATTTAAATAATACAATATAATACAATTTACTATACTCATCCATTTAATGATAACTATTTTATAAATAAAATACAATTATTTATAAATTAACAATGCAATAAATACTTAGTTCTTATTTGAAATATAATACTAATTATTGTCAATAAATTGTATTATTACTAATCCTGAAATGATAACGTTTACTTGATTTGTAGTTGTATAGCTTACTTTATAATATCTTACTGGAATGTTATACTCTATCAAGTATTATAGCTTACTTTATAATATATTACTGCAATGTAATACTCTATGAAGTGTTATAGTTTACCTTATAATATATTACTGCAATGTAATAATCTATAGAGTGTTACAGCTTACTTTTGAAAAAATGTATAGAATCCCTCTGAAAATTATTAAATATTACCCCAATACTAATTTACCATAAACTAACTTAACCCTGAACTAACTCCATCATTAACTTTCACTTATTAGCAGAGACTATGTTTCTTAGATACATTCAATTACATAATAGTTACGTCACTAAATAAGTGCATTCATTTAATTAAATAAATGTTACAATTATAAACAATATTTTTTAACATGGTTAGAACATCATTCTCCAATTTCCCGTTTTCTATTTGTTAATAATTTTACTTATAAACGTAGAGATATATGTAATATATACTTTCGTAAAATGTATGATATTATTTTTTTCACTGGGATATGAATATTTTTTGTGATATGAGAAAAGATACTTTTATCATAATGCATTACGATCTCATAAACATATACTTATACCAGGGTGTTACAAATCTAATTTGATTTCTTTTTAAAGGTATATTTGTGTAAAGAAAATAATTAGTGTAAAAATATAGATAAGAATATAATCATTATTAAATTAAATGTATTAATATGACATTATTAATATGTATTATATAACATATATTTATAAATATTATACTTTCTATATTCTATAGACTATTATTTTTCAATTACATATATCTAATATTTCTAGAATTTTGTATATTAATTCTCGATAAAAGTTTGTTTTTCATTTATAAATCACGTAAGCTAATATTTATCTAAGAGATTATATGAGTATTAATTGTATGGTATCAGCGTCTTAATTTTCTAGTGATATGATAATTAAAATAAATTAAATCCACGTACTCCCTATATTTCAAACACTACGGAGCGCTAGTAGACACTAAATTCTTATAATATTAGTACACACCACATCATTGCATATGATGTATCAATGGTATGGCATAGCTATAGAAACCATGGTGTTAATAGAATCCTTAATGTAATTTAATATATCTACAAATGATACCCAGAATATTTGCGTCATTAGTTTTAGTAGTTTTAGTTTGTGACTGTTCCATCAATCCTTGCGAAACAGGTTTGTTAGTAATATAATGTATTATAATGTATTATAATGTATTATAATGTATTATAATGAAATCATATTATTATTAATAATATAGAAACATTAGGTATTATACATATTATATATATAGTTACTGCAGGTGTAATTTATATACGGGTAAGATATATTGTGGATGGATGTTGAATCTATCTACAATACATAATATTTTGCCTTTATTAATAAGAAAATGTAATTCGTTTTAATACTTTCAAGAGACTTTTTCTTATTCCTTGTAATTTGAGTTTTTTTATTATCATATATAAAACTACCACACTGTTATTTTTGTGTTATACAAATAATGCAATTGATTACTATGGATAGATGTGTGGAAACCAGTAAAATTTATATATATGAAATTATATAGGGTGAACTTATAATTAATCATTATATGTTTAACTTTCAAATTAAAATGTTAAAAAAATCTACCTATTGTAAAGACAATCAAATACAGATATATTAATAAAATAAACATTAACGATTTCATATGAAATATATTATCTTCGCTTGATGGTAAATTAGATGCATCACATTTGCTAAATGAAAAAATATAATTTTCTCATTACAAATTCCCTCATATATAAAAATTATAATTGTTTTATTATGCTCGTTCTCTATGGTATATTAATGACCTTAAAGCTTAAAAATATATACAGAGAAATACAGATAAGACATTATATATTATAAGACTAATTATTTAGTGTAACTTTAATATTTTTATTACTTTTCGTAAATGACACTCAAGGAATCATACTAATATTTGTTTTATTAAAGACAAATTGAATTCTTATGGTAAAAATACCTTACAAATATACTCATTACTGATGGAATATATATAATATACATTACAAATTAGACAAATTCCAACTAAAGTAAGATGTACCATAATGTTCCGTACTTAGTCATCATTATTCTTAATTTATTTACACAATTATCTTTAATTATTCCTAAGAATTAAATACAATATATTTGCTGAAGATATTATAAGTTACCATACTCTATAATTGAATATAATTGCCAACTCTCATTAAGTGTACTAATAATATACGAATTTGTTATACAAAATAATTTCTTATTGAATATCGAAAATCACGACTGATTAATATTATTAGAAATTTAACAACTACTTAATTCCCTAAAATTGTAATTGACAATATAACTATAGAACCTTCTTAGACCGCAACATATCTGGATTACATTATATATAAATACATGGTTCCATTATATATAATATATCGCTAAAAATACCTTAATAGTTTTATAATGTAAACAAAATAAGAAAATCAATGTTATTTGTTAATTTAAAGATCATCATTAAATCTTATATTGTATCCCATTTAAACTATTTTATTTCCATATATTATGACTTAACAAAATCTACAAATAATAATTTAATTAGTATATTAAAGAACTAATAATACTGATCTATGATTTAAAAATAACTGCATATAAGTGTATAACCAAATGTTTAAAATGTTTGAAATGCGTAATTATTCAAGTATATAATACTATATTTAATTTATACTGCATTAAATGATAAACAATCACGCTACCTAGAGGTATATATATGATATTATTAAACTGTAAGAATATACATGCCAGTTAATACATCAATTAATATCTTACTACTAATCAACAATATAAACGTAATACATGTGATAACAGTTTTGCTTCAACTATCTGAGCATTCTTCCTTCACCATATTTGCGAAAATGTAATTAAATAAAAACAATTAAGAATGCTTTGAAAAATCACCATCAGTTCGTTTTATGATCTCCTACATCATGTCCTTCTACTCAATGTACCTGATGACCTCGTGGATCGTGATTCTTTATACAAGTTTATACGAATATCTTGATGGTCCCCGTGCATTTATACCCCTGCATTTATATATCTTCATGTATACCCCTGCATCTCAATTAACCCCCCAAATACTGCCTAAATGCCATCAATAACTGACCAAACAGTCCCACGAGCTAACAATATATACCTATGCTGTGTACTATCTTTACGATGTCTGCATATGTCTCAAGCGTAAATTACTGCACTCATTAACCTCGCATACTCATTTCTGACCGATGAAATCGATACAAAAATATCTGCACTTGAGTCAGAAACAAGAGCCTTACTTCGATTGCCTATACTTACCACGGCATCGGTGTCTTCTTTGACATTCATGATGTTAATCTATTTCACTTATTATGACATTATGACTATATGACTACCTATATATATAGAATGATGGCTAAATAGATATTAGTAAAACATCCACTTTACTAAATGAGAGTATGGTATTTGATCTAGGTGAAGTTTCTCTCATTAAACATTAACAAATGACTTTCCATATATAGTATGTATGGTTTAATAGTGAAGATAAAAATGATATTACGTGAATTCTAAAAAAAATGTATGTAAAATAATTCTTATTATAATCTTATGGTTTTTAATAATTTACTTATAAATATTGACATTCATTAAATAATATTAAAACTAATTTTATTACTAAAAATATTAAAAACATGCCCATCGTCACACCTTTTCGTCCTAATACCGAAACTATGTATTGCTTCTACACATAAGTGAGATATATCCTAAAATTAGAATTGTGTTTTAATAAAGTATTCAATGCACCAGATGGATGAATGGTTGGATGGATATTTATTTATTGTATACGTTATTTATTTATCATAACGACATAAAGAATTTTTTAATAAAATCCAATTGTTAACTTTGTGTATAAATAAATATATATTCAATTCAATTCAATTTATTGGATGGATGGATGAATGGATAGATAATGTTATGACTAATATCCTTCCACCATATAGTACTATTGTATCTAATATTTCCAACTTTAAATAACCTACAATGAACGAAATATCAAGTCTAATAATATCCTATAAATATGCTCATACAAATTACAATAACTTACAGTCTTATTAAAATGACTTACTGAATCAATAAAATCAATTATTAGATCACTATTCCATGACCACACAATCTGAAATACTTCAACATTTCCCGCAATCCTCAAGCGTGCAATATTCCCCCGGAAATTAAATTTAATAGCATGAGCTATTAAAGAATAACCGATTTATATCAAAACTTTCATTTTGTCAGATATTCGAAGGAATTTAAGTTAGCTTCGAAGTAAGTAACTAATTAGATACTAAACTTAGAATAATATATATACTCTTAATTAAAGTGCATATATGGAAATATATAGACAAAACATAGCATGAAAACTATTATATTATACATTTTTGATGAACTTTTATCGGGTGATGATACTGAACATTAAACTCAGTTATTACTCTTCGATATATCAGATGTATTCAATACGATTTGACATAAGTTAATAATCGATAGACTTAAAGAAATAGTCACCTCGATGAAGATTTATTAATATAATAGTTATTTCAATTATGCCAATATTATTATCTATGCCCAATCTATGTAAAGAGGAGTTTCAGTGTATCAGCGGTGACTGTCTGGACTTTACAACTAGTGCATATCGTACAATAGTATTCAGTAATACTTCCTTCTTTTCGAGGAGTTTTTTTATTTAATAGTATTATTACGCAAATATATCTAATACTATGTTTGCATTTGAATAAACTATACAATTCAATACAATGAATGAATGGATGGACGAATAACACACAAAATCTTAAATATAACTGAATTAACAAAGAAATATAAATGTGAGTAAATCAAATGAGTAAAATATTTTGAATTCATGAATGTAAACATTAAACATGTTACTAAAAAGAATAGTTATTCTCTCTGTTTGAATAGTTAATAATATTCAGTAACTTAAAGGAATTATATCGCACTTGTAAATATAAACGATACTATGTAATTTTTTAAAGTATCGACCTTGTGATTGCTACGATTAGAAATTTTAAAAATGCCAGTGAAGTTCTATATATAATATAAACAAATTCATATACATTAATATAAATAAATACTGTGGTAAATGGACACATATACGTAGAGACCATGATATTCTTATATTCAGTATTCTATTGATATAACGATAGTATGTATCTAATATATAATATATCTATACAATGCTATTTTGTTTATGTTAGACATTTACAATTACACTATTAATTTGAGATGAATAACTATTAATACAAATAAGCAACTAATCTTAGGATTTTTTAACTTATTTAATAATAGTATAATTATAATATATTACAATATAATTAAATTATTATATCATTTTAATACCATCTAGATCAATAATGACATTTTACATATAGGTATATATATATATATATATATATATATATATATATATATATATATATATATATATACATATAATATATATACATATATAATATATATAACAATAATAATTATGTAAATACCAATATATGATTCAAATAAAAGACATATTAAAAGTGTTTACTAAAAGTGTTTATTTATGCTATATCACAGTCATTGTGTATATACATTGTGTATTTAATCTAAATGTGTATGTCTTTTTACATAGACATATATTTTGAAGGATTAAATAAATTTATATATTTGTAATATATTACAAATATATAAATATACTGAATTTACTTATTAATATACTGAAATAATGCTGGTATAATGTATCATTATATTTATTAGAACATTTAGATATATATAAATGAAGAATTACTGCTATTTATATACAAATAAGAACACTTAGTTTGAACAGCTTATTTATCTTCGATTACATTCTCTAAAATGTTGTAATGACTTTTATATAAATCATGGATATATAATATACTTTCTGTATTACATATATGTGAATACACTTTATATTTCAGGTGATACTTTTGATATAAGATTTTCTACTGGTAATGATCGAACATCTATAAATAAGGTATTTTTAAAAATTCATAGTATATCATTTATATTAAGTATAGTAATTATATATAGAATGGTGGTGCTACAAAGGATTATCAAATTGTCCGCTATATTAACTTTAAGTCCAATTAATACAAATATAATTATTTCCGATTAATTTTGAAGTTTCATATTTTCATTCAAAATTAGTTTATAATTTTAATGATTTAACTAGGAACTTAACAGACGAAAAGAATACGTGAATCTATTCCATAAGAGCTGGCGTTCGAAGTTTGTAATATATATCTTTTGCATTGCGATGATGTAATCAATTGTATATTATGATTAACAATAAAGTCAAAATAGGTATCAATATTCGAGTTCAAAAAGAGAGCACAGGACAAAAAGAGCGGCCACGAATGATAAAAAAAGATTGTGGAATCATGGAGTTATTCCATATGAAATTAATTCGAATTTTTCATGCTAGTATATTATAGTAAATTACATTTTCTAGTGTGATTACTTATTACGTACTACCAATAAAATAATAGATTTCATATTCAGGGTATATTCCACTTTTTCAATATTATATATTGTTAATTCACATGTTTAGCGGAAACAGAGGCCATATTCCGAAAAGCAATGAACCACTGGGAAAAGAGTACATGTATAACATTTGTAAAAAGAATTCGCAAACACAAAAATTATATAATATTTTCCCAGGGGAAATGTGGGTTAGATAAACTTAAATAACAGCAAAATGCTATATGCCAGTGATGCTAATCTATCTTCATTAGATAGTTGATATTCAATAGTTAATTATGCATACCTAAAGTATACCTTAGGTATGCATAATATATATATATATATATATATATATATATATATATATAATTATTATATATATATAAAACAGTATAATCTACATAATATATAATCTGGCTAGTGTAATGAATGATATTTATACTGTATGATATTATATCTCCTTACCATACAACATAATGAAAATAAAATATGCATATGTATTAATTTCCCATATAGATCCTATTATGTAAACTCTTTATTAATTTCCCATATAGATCCTATTATGTAAACTCTTTATCATGAATCACGTAATATACAATACACAGTTAATATTGATAATGAATGTTAAGCATTGTTGTTAATAACCTAGATATCTGTGCGTCGGCATTTCATCAAATAGGTGCTGTTCGTTTGTCGGAAATCGAAATAAAGGAGGTCAACTTGTTTCGATAGGTAAAGGCTGCAACAAATTTGGCATCGTGGTTCACGAACTCGGTCACGCTCTTGGTTTCTGGCACGAGCATACGCGGCCAGATAGAGACGACCATGTCGAAATCAACTACAAGAACATCATGAAAGGTTGGTGTAGTTGCAGCAGAGTGAGAATATGTAGGTATTCTACATCAATATATTTATTGCACTATATCATCTATATTTTTAATAAGAGATTTATTAATTATTTTGCAAACTTACGATTAGTTATTATTGCGTTATTTGGGATTGCTTTTTCACTTGTTTTTTTTCGTTGTTTTCGTTCTCATTCAAAGTCTAAATGAATACATAATATGTATACATGTATGCATACATGCATACATGTATACATATACACACACACACATATATATATATATATAATATGCTTCAAAAGGATGCTATTGAAAACTGAATTTACATATGATCTATATTCCATAGCCGTGAATTAATACAAATGTTTATAATTATGTTCCGTTAGGTTTGTAATCACTTTAGCCAGAAGTACGAAGATGTCAGTAAAATATCAATAATATGTTAGCTATGAAATCAATAATACATCCGTGAGATGTGAAATGTGATACCAGTAATATATCAGTAGGAAGTGAGATGTGATATCAGTGAGATAGAAGTGTGATGTAATGTGATATATCATTGTGGTTTATTTTGACCGAATGGTTTAGGTTTCGGTCTCAGTGTTCTATGGTTAGAAGAATTTCTTTTTATTATCCGCCAATGTTCTCCTTTACGATAATATCTATATTAGAGTGTATATTAGAGTGTATATTATAGTACATATAATATAAAGAATTTATAATAAATACCTTTATTATAAATTCTGCAAATACAATCTGAAGGAGATATGTTAAATACCAGTTTATTTACTTGCGGTTTATTTGAGTAAATCATAGTTATGTTGTTGAAATCTTCGAAATAAGATGATCTCAGATATACAGAAGTTGAAACTCTCTTATATCCACTTCTTAGCTTAGCATCAACCGATACTTCTATTAACATAATGCATCGAGTAAGTATCAATTTCAATTTGTTCTAAATAAGTTATATGTTTCTCCATAGAGATATTCGTTCATATTAAGATGATTACTTTATTATAATAATTACAAATATATATTTAGTATTTCAATTAACATTCGTATTTTGATTTTATCTTGTATAATAGCATGCAAATGTACTCTTTTTAATTATCCTTATGTACTTTATGTATGCATAAAAGTTATAAAATTACAATGTGTATGAATAACTACAAGTATTACAGAATACCTCTTTAACTTCGCTATTTGTTTTTACGGTCAACAAATTCAGTACAATAATAAGTAGTATAATTATATCAAATTTTCTTCGTGTATTTTTATAATTATATATATAAATATTAATATATTAAATTAATCAATATATTACTTATAATTCTGTTTTAAATATATTAATGATTTATTTAATAAATGTAGTATATATATATTACTTTGTATATATATATATCCAGTATGTTGGTAAGTGGTTTATTTATTTAAAAAACTGTTATTCAAATATCGTCATACCCGGTACTGATTGTAAGCACTGGTAGACTTGATTCCTTGTCGCGTATTGATTTATCTATTTCGCAAATATCATATTTAAAATCGTACTATCTTTTCTCTTCGCACTCGCTTGCTAATCCTATAATGTTGTAATTAATTATTTAATATTTCTAGCGCTGGTGTCATAATATGTTATTATTAAAACGTCACAAATCTACACGACGTTATAATATCCATACGCATGTGTGATTATGGCACACCGTTAACAAAATAGCTCATGTACAATGTACATTATATTTTAGTGCTTGATATATTATGCGAATGTCTAGTATTTAGTTTACTATATATATATATATATATATATATATATATATATATATATATATATATGTGTGTGTGTGTATACATGTACTATATATACTATATATATAGTACATGTATGTACTATATATATATATATATATATATGTATGTATATAATAAAAATATATAGTAATATAGTACGAAAAACTAGTAACATACTTCCTATTTTATCTTTACATTATTTTTATTTACGTTTTAATAACATTTTTATACTTATATTATTATTATATTTATACGTTTATATTTGCATATACATCTCTTATAATTAATTAATTTATATATTTTAATTATATCATTTATTCAAGTGCGCTTATACATTTTATATTTAAAATAATATTTTTATTTAATAACGTTTATCTGATATATTATCGACTCATAATGAATGGTGAAGGTAACGTAGATTACATTGACATATTATTATTACAATAGCAATAATTAATATTACAATAGCACCTTTCTGAACCATAACCTAGTTATTTTTATCTTCGCTATTTGCTTTTACAGTCAAAAATTTCAATTTAATATTATCACATTATATATGCGTATTTTTATAATATATATATATTAATATATAAATTAATAATAATCATGGGATTGCTTATAATTATTATATAAATATATTAATAATTTATTTAATAAATGTATTATACATATTACTTTGTATATATCAAGTATGTTGGTATATAGTTTATTTATTTTAAAAACTGTTATTCAAATATTGTCACTAATGTATACTGTAAAATAGGGTGGATCACTTTTAAAAAAAATTTTAAATATGTTTTTATTTAATAATATATCATTTAAAGCTTTTAGCCATTTTTCATAATTAAAAAATCATAATTACCATTCAATTTTATAATTTAATATTGCTCCTATATTTTGCATGTTAAATATTGTATCTCTCCCATGTTAAATTTGAATGGCGCTCAGCCATAATTTAAAAAAAAAAATTAATTTATATATTCATTATAACTCATATCTTTACTATATATAATAGATGAGCCAATACATAATATTGAAAAATGTATCAAAGTGATCCACCCTACTATTCAATGTACTGTATACATTAGTACTTGCTATATTATGTGAATGTCTAGTATTTATTTTATTATATATATATATATATATATATATATATTTAATAGAAACATTAATGACTAATACTTATTAGAGATATATATATATAATCAATATATATTTAATACTGATTATTTTCTTATTTGTAATCACAAATCTAAAATTTCTTTACATAAGGACAAGCATACAACTTCAAAAAGAAATCAAACAAAATAGTCAACTCCCTGGGAGAAGCATATGATTATGATAGTATAATGCATTATGACAAAAGCACATTTTCTCACATCCCAAAGAGTATTACAATCCTACCCACTGAAAAAGGTTAGCATATATTATAATAAAAAATATTGATTCACATATAGATAAACTAGATCATTCATGGTTAATTAATGTGTTATCTAAGATTTGTGAATCAATTTGAACACGATTAAAATATTACTAGAAAATTATGTTTTCCTCGTATATTTGTATTCATAGATACTACAAAGATTCCCGTATCTTATAAGAATATCGGTCAGAGAATAGGAATAAGTGATGGTGATATTAAACAAACTAATCTTCTATATAAATGTCCGAGTTAGTGAAAACTAAGATAGGGGTTAAAAACAAATAAGTTACTGTACATTGTTCAATATATAAACATCCGATAAATAACAGCCTGCGGACATACTATACAATCAGAACAAGGAATTATTAAACAACCTATCTTTAAAAATAAAACTAATTATGTAAGTACCACTTCTATTTGCATTGAACTATAAATATGACTGAAATATCAAAATTACAATCATACTCTATTTTCTTTTTGATATTTCACAGTCTTATTACTTTAAATATAATTATTTAATATTTATATATTTATTTTATAAATCATTAATATATATTACTTGCTAATATGGTTATCTACAGACATATGAAATATATATATATATATATATATATATATATATATATATTTATATAAATAACATATGTTTAAATATTCAATACATATTAAATGATCTTTAATATGATTCATATAATTTCGATATTTAGATATTTATGAAATATTATCATTAAAAAATCGTTACAACATGTAATAGAGGACATGCGTTTGGAGGATATTTGCAAATTCGGGAGAGAAAATTCAACTTAAATTATCATTAAACGTTAAAAGTAATGTTTTTACAAAATACGGATTTTCTCCTTCCGTTGATAATTGTACACTCTTAAATTCAATCGAGGTTACGAAGAATGCATTATAACTGGTCTGAAACCAATACTTCTTTATCATTATGTATGATAACGGGCCTTATTATAAATTGAAAAAAACACTCATTATACTTGGTACATTTTAATTAGATCACAATATTCTGATATGATAGAAAATATGGCCCTACTCAGATATAATTCATTACTTTAGTTAGTTAAATAAACAGGCCATTTTATTATAACTTTAATACATTTTTGTATTGAAAAATACTACCTTTAATACATTTTCATTAATATTAATAATTGATATTATGCTTTATAAATAAAATATTTAATATGTTAATTTTTGTCTTAGTGGTCATTTTATTATATAATATTTTATTTCAGATAAGAGATGGATATTATTCGCAGTCTCCGCTCATTATTCATTATTGTCTAATTGCACATAACGATAGTAATATTTTCGTAGCGACGCCAATTTCATCAAAGATCACAACAAAATCACACCGGATGTGGTTTCAATATAAATCAATGAATAATGATCTACAGTTCTCCGCTATATATCAAGGTCATTGCAATTAACACATAATACGTATTTAAATAATTAGTTATATTTAAAACTTATTGTTTTACCTGTGAATATCATGATAAGATAATAAATTGTTAGCACCCCAAGATTTATATATATTATTTAATAAATGTTTGTTTAAATATCATATATATTTAATTTTTAAAATAATTAATTTTTATTCCATACGATTTTTGATTAATTATATTCCTATACCGTTTGTTCATTCCTGTTTCATGTGAATGAATTAGTGATTTGTGGTGGAGTCATACTTGGAGATGATGGACGTATATTCAGTCCGAACTATCCAAATTCATACAAATCTAAAAAAGATTGCAAGTGGACTATTACAGTAACGGAAGGATATTCTATTTTGATTAGTTTTCAAATATTCAAGGTTTAAATAAAATTGTAAATATGATATATTTCGTAGGACTAAATATTAATATTTTAACATCTCAATAACAAAACAAATTACCAATTTACCAATATGAATCTAAATCTGAATATTTAGTTATATATATATATATACATATATATATATATATATATATATATATATATATATATATATATACATATATATATATATATATATATATATATATATATTATATACTTTGTTAAACTGAGACTATAGCAATATACCAATACTGTCAATTGTTTATAAATATATCGAATTCTAAACCAAATGGTTTAATTTAAGTTAACAAAATATATACTCTGTTATACTGTATAGATTGAGAAACACGATAAATGTCTGTACGACTTTTTGGAAATAAAGGACGGACTAAATAGTTCTTCATCGACAATCGGAAAACTCTGCGGTTACACAAATCCTCATGATATCAGAAGCAGCGGTAATTCAATTTTTCTCAGATTTGTATCCGACTCAACAGTGGAAAAAACAGGATTTGCAGCTCGATTTAAGAAAAGTTGGTTTCAACGTGTTGTTCATAAAGATTTACGTCTGCAATATTGAATTATAACTGAAATAATATTTTATATATTATTAAGTGAAGTAGCATAATTCACAATATATGAATATAAATGATAAATATAGAAATTTATAGAATCTATAGAACTGCACATCAAATAATCATTCTAGCGATTTTATAAGGCACTTGATTCCGATTAATATATATAATATTAGTTACTTATAATTGGTTCTATCATTTTGCTAGAAATAATTTAAATTCACACGCAACTGATTTGAAAATTAATAATATTTCTAACTTCTTAAATTAATAACTTTTCTATCATTCCACATTTCATCGCACATGATCATCGCACTCTTTTGAACTAATCTCCAAATAAACCTAATCTAATAATAGTATATACCAATCTTGATCCACATCTAAACTCACTTATCTCAAATTTACTCCATCTAGCATCCTACCAAAAATACAATATAAAGCCAACACGGACTACACTAGCAATATATATAACTCAAACACTAACCCTCATCTACGTACTACTTAATCTATACATATATCTATACATCACCACCCAAATCCTCAATTAAATTCTTAAATCATATTAAATCATGCTTAAATCTATATCGAAACTATACCGAAATACTGCATAAAATTCCACGAAAACTACACCAAAACCTCAACTAAACTCCAGTACGGAATGAATGCGAGTTGGGCATGAATCGTTGTCAGCAGATATGTATAGACGAGTTGACAGGCTATAAATGTACATGTAATGCAGGGTTCGATTTAAATAATGATGGATTCACATGTGAACGTTAGTTAGCTAGCGTGAAATTTTTTAGTTTTCTCCCAAACATTTTTATAACCAATTATTAAGCACATTATAACATTCCTCGCCATTTCCTTGACAGGCCTCTGACCAACTCTCTCCTTCATTCCATTCCTCATAACTTGTTACCACTTATTATTAGTACAGTCATATCACCATCATACTTATAGTCCTCACTTCGCTACTGCCTACTATATCCAATAACTCATCTCCAATCTTCGTTAATAATCCTAGTAAACACTGTCTACTTCTTATCTGTCCATTACTTGACACTACGCATAGCTCCAACACTCTCCTCACTTCTCATTGTCATTTTTACCACCTGTCATCACACCTTACTAATCATCTCATGTTTCTCAGGGGCCTGCGGAGGGGTAATCAAAGATTTCTCTGGGGTTATTTCTTCTCCTTTATTTCCTGATCAATATCCTCCTATGAAAACATGCATTTGGCATTTCCTCGGTAATCCCGGATTTCGGATCACCTTAAACTTCACGGATTTCTACTTAGAAGGAAATAACGTTAGCAAATGTATTCCTTATATGTAATGCAAGTTCATTCGATAATATAGATAAATAAAACATTGTTATTAAAATAGTGAATACATAAAAATATGTTTATGAGTTTTAAGTACACAAATAGATAAACTGATTAAAACATTTCATTCAATTAGTTAATTTACTAAAATAATAATTATATTAATTATTGTAAACACATTATTTTTTTATTCCTTTAATTATTTATTAGATTCATTAAAATTGAATGATTTTCATCGACTTTTACTCCCGACGACATCGTTTTTAGGACTTGACTTGCATCTATGACTACTTAGAACTACGTAATGGTCTGAAGAATAACTCTCCGTTGCAAATTCGAATATGCGGCTCCGTAACGCCGGACCTTATATCTTCGCTAGGAAATGAGTTGCAATTGGTTTTTAAGTCAGATTCTACTTTACAGAAGAAGGGTTTTCGCGCTATCTACAAATTAGGTAGTCGATACATCTTGGTCTTATAGTATGTAAAATAACTCTAATACTATCCAAATATCTAATATAATAAATGTATAAGTCACAGAAAAGCTAATCAATTAAACAAATTTATTTATCATTATTTCACAATAATGTATTATATTTTAAATATTTGAAATATTCTCATTACAAAACTAAAGAAATATGATATTTTATATAATTTATATTTTTTGGATCTTTACCAATTTTTTGGAACCAATATAATTTATAATATCAATATTTATTACAACATTGAGTTTCAGATAAGAACGAATGCGATATAAAAAATGGAGGATGTCAGCATATCTGCAAAAATACGGTTGGCAGTTATGTGTGTACGTGTTTACCTGGATATTTACTGCATAGCAACCAACACAATTGCAAGGAAGGTTAGTCAAATTACGAAAATAATATTTCAGTAGTTTATTACCTCTTTACACACACACACACGTATGTGTAATATATATATATATATATATATATATATATATATATATATATATATATATATATATGTTGTTACTGTATTATTAACCAAAATATTAGTTTTTAATTATAAAATAAATATGTCTTACAAATTAATCTAAGTACTTAGTATTCATTAATATTTCATCAAATAATATATTAAATATATTTTTTAGAAATGTCGAAGAAAATTCTAATTATTTATATCTCTTAAATTGACACACAGGGAGATGCGAATTTGAATTTAAGGACGTGGCTGGAGAAGTACAATCACCCTACTTCCCAGATAATTATGGTTCTGATACTAAATGTACGTGGCTGATATCTGCAGAACCAGGACAAAAGGTAAAACTAGCATTTCAAATTTTTTCACTGGAAGAGAATGATGAATGTTTATACGATAAATTGCAAGTTTACGATGGTTCGAGCAGCAAGGATAAACTATTAGGTAAGGAAAACCGTATAGATATATTATAATTATAAAAGTATATCTCTTTTACTATCACTTACTTTCTCCCCCCCTCTCTCTCTCTCTCTCTCTCTCTCTCTCTCTCTCTCTCTCTCTCTCTCTCTCTCTCTCTCTCTCTCTCTCTCTCTCTCTCTCTTACATAAATGATCATAAGCTCTCAATTGTCTTACTTTCTATATTATTTTATTTTATTTCTCTTTCTATATATTTCTCTATTTATCTCTATCTTTCTATTTATCTTTTGTTTCACTATCTTATTATTATTCTATTTCTCTCTTCCCTCAATTCTTTCTATTTCTCGCTTTCGCTCTCATAATATTCCTAGCTATCTAATTACTTATCAATCCATTATCTAATAGTTTTAAACATTTCTAATTAGTAACCTCCATTATGATACTGTTTAAATAATCCACAGGTCAACTGTGTGGAGTAAATAATCCATCCGAACTAGTATCTTCTTACAGACATATGTTTCTCGTATTTACTTCGGATACATCAGTACAATTACAAGGATTTAAAGCAATGTATTATCAAGGTAAATCAAGTAAATAATTCACTCATCGTAGTTGGGTAAAATATATTTTAAAGGATATGGTTTTGAATCATTTACAATAATGTATTATAAATTATAACTTACAAATATACAATAGACTAATATATCATAAGATATCACTATATTGTATAATATTTTATATACAATATTGAATGAATATAATGATAAATAACACTTAAACTATATTGATTTAAAAATACATAATTATTATTAAATTTAAATTAAACATCAACTTATCATAGATAGTTGTACGTAATTATTCGCAACTAAATAGTTTGTGGAGGTGTTCTGAAGGCCGTTTCTAAATGGAAACAAATTTACTCTCACGGCAACTATGGTATTGTCAATTATAATACTGACGTTATTTGTGAATGGTCTATATCAGGTAACATAAATATGTTTGCAAACACATATAAATTAGAAGTAGCAGTTGCTATAGCATTACTTATATAATGTATTTCATATATAATTAATCTATATATTTACAATATAGATACATATATATATATATATATATATATATATATATATATATATGTATATATATATATATATATTAATAACTTAATCGAACACATTTTTGCTAATTTATTAAGCTGAAGATCTTAATTATGTCATTGAATTGCAAATTTTACATCTCGACATTGAGGATGAAACGGACTGTTCGTTAGTGATTTAATTAATGTTTATGATTATACTTCTAGTAAAGTACATATATTATTTATAATTTATGAACTCGATAATATATGAAAACTACTAATTATATTAAGAATAGCTGATGATTGCTACATCTAGCAAAGTGTAAAAGAAAATTATATTTAATAAGAATTTAAAATAAAATTTAATTAAATCTAATTTATGAAATTCTTCACATATCTTATTTATTCATTGCGCCAATAAGAATTTATGAAATCATACTATAATATATGAAGGCATATAGTGTAATACTTAGTTTAGAGTTCTATGATAATTTAATATAGGTAAGTAGTGTACACTAAATTATTATTAAATTAAATAATATTTTAATATTACCAACCAGATATGATTATTTAGAAATTTTTGATGGAATCAATGATTATCAATATACTAATAAAAAGGGTCCATTGTGTGGAAAATATGTTAGTATAATTACTTAATATCAAATTATTAAATTAGAATAAAATACAATTATATTATATACGAATTTACTTTGTATATATCAATAAATTATTAAATACTCATGCAATATTCCAGACTAAAGAAGATAATAATAGATTCATCTCGAGTGGAAAAAGCATGTTTATTAGATTTATATCCG
>OZ038316.1:20366835-20376835 GCA_964035775.1 Osedax frankpressi
GATGGTAAAAAAATTGTTTAGCCAACATCTCTAGAGTATCATAATCCGATGTAAATAAACCCACAGGTAATATTTTCATACTCATTTACACAATGGCTTTGTATAGGTATGTTTTAATTTATGTCTACTTTAATCTACGGGATCACTCGCGTACTTTCCTACTTCGAGGGAGATATTAGTAACGCCCCATATGTTGACATATTCTCTCTGTTAAATGTAATGATTTACTGTTTTAATTTTATTTACTGTTTAATCGTTATCTTGTTATTTATAAATAACAAGATAACAATTAAACAGTAAATAAAACAAGTATTTACTTGTCAATTTCATAAATTCTAAATTTCCTTTATAAACCATTTCTCTTATATGCTAGAACATTCTTATTGTGAAATGAATGCCGAGTTAACTGTAATCTATATTTAGATTTCATTATTTTCTATTTTGAAAACTTTACGACGACTCTTATTTTGAAATTACGCCATTGTCTGTTTCACAGCTGCATACACGAATATCTACATAGGTTTGTACAATAAATACATATCAGTATAAATAATATCTACATAGTATATGCTATATATATATGCTTATATTTCATGCTATATATATGCTTATATTGCATGCTATATATATGCTTATATTGCATGCTCATGCATGTATTATACATACCTATATTATATTATGTTATAGTATATATTCTATAGTATATTTACTATTATAATATAAAATTAAATATTTTATATATAGAAGTAATCTAGATTATAGCTATAAATATAAGTATAGCTATGACTATAATATGGCAATCTATATTTATTATAAATTGGTATATATATATTCTTTAATGCATGGGAAATATAAGATATCTCCACAGCATACTTTTATTTATTTACCAGATGATGTAATTAGTGTATCATTTATATAATATATGTTACATATTCAATATGTACGTTGAATATTTACTCATGAAAGCCAAAGGTTTATGTAGCACCCTAAGAATCCATTATACCTATATTTTTATTAATGAGTCCTTCATTGACAGACCAAAGCTATTCGTGTGGACGGTGCTTCCGATAGAAAATAAGGCCAGACAATCCGTAGGATGGTGTTTCTGTTTCTATCCGTGTTCCTTATAGGTTATGCTCGGTATCCGGTATTGCGGAACGTAGTTCAGTGGCACTAGATTTGTTTATGTTGGGGTGCATCAACGGGGGCAAAGTTAAATTGTTTTGATTCGCAGGCGACGTGTGATTCCTTCGTTTTTATCGTGGCCGGAATTATAGACGCGTTTGATTGACAGGTGTCAACGTATTAGCAGACAACGACTACATACTCCTCTCCGATGACCACTTTCACCGAAGATCACTGTTACCACCTTACTTAGTGAAGGATCTGCAAACCTCAGTCTCCAACGCCAGAATTGTTTACTTCGATTGCGATACTGAATCTCAGAAGATATTCTACATTGAAACGAGAGAGGTGAGTAAAGCGAAAGAGTTAAATCGATAATATACTGTATCTCATTAAGATAATAAATAATTAATTATCATAATTATTATATTAATAAATTAATATTATGGTATCGTGGTACATTTCGTTTTTAGGTATTTAATTAGGATTGATCTCGATTACGCAAACTTCAATGTGTGGCAACAAAATAAATCTCTCGGAAATATAGTATCAGCCACTAATAGTATTACCACTCACACCGGGTATAATAGTAATATTGTTCTAACAATATTCTCTTACATATTCTCAAAGTCAAATTCGTTTATATTCATTTCTACACGTTACTGTTGAATATACCCTATGCTACAACTGTTCATTTTACTCCACATAACAGAATACTAATTTTATTGCTTTTAAATTAAGCATATTTGATAGTGGATTTTGTTGGCAATGCATGTATATATATATATTTTTTATTATTAGGCTAACTAAAATAATATTATATACTAGACATAGGTAGACATACCTACCTCTATGTACTAGACATGTACTAGACATGTACCTACCACTAGTTACTGGATTTAGGTGCATACCTCTACGTACTAGACATAGGTACCTACTTATATATACTAGATATATGTATTTACTACTAGGTACAATACATAGGTACCTGCCTCTGTGTACTAGACGTAGGTCCCTACCTCTATGTACTAGATATAAGTGCCTACCTTTATGTACAAGACATAGGTACCTACCTCTATGTACTAGACATAGGTACTTACCTCTATGTACTAGACATAGTTAGTAACTATTAGTTGCCTACCTCTATTTTCTATACGTAGGTACCTACTACTAGGTACTATATATAGATACCTACCCCTATATACTAGATATAGGTACCTACCTCTATATACTAGACATATGTACTTACCTCTATATACTAGATATAGGTACCTACCTCTATGTACTAGACATAGGTATCTACCTCTATGTAGTAATTCTAACTGCATGAAACTTTATAGTTTGATTCCATTTCATTTCCAATTTAATAACCGCTTCCGTAACCGTTTTCATGATTCCATTTCACAATCCATAGTCATTCTCCAATTTCAGCATGCAGACCAAGAACCTAACTACATCAAGAGCTACTCTATTGCAACTCAGTCCGTAGAAATAATACGGAAGTTCCAGGCAGGTGTGTACCTACAGCAAATGATTAATACTTTCTAGCGATGCGCCGAAAGTAATAACTTCGTCTTAAAATATGAATTCTTTAAGAAATAATGTTATAAATATTTATTTATCTACTATACCTGACTATCTACTATATTATAGTATTAACTCTATAGTTTAATTACTGGCAGTGACTATATATATATATAATATAATATATTCAAATTATACTTTATAATTATATATTATAATATCAGTGATATAGTCTATCTGCCAACTATTTTGCTAAGAATTCAATTGTATACTACATATATATATATATATATATATATATATATATATATATATATATATTATATATATATATATAAATTAAGCTATTAAATATGCAAAGTTGATATTTTCTAAAATATTTATTTGTATAGCAAATGCAAATAGTTTTTTAGGCAAATAATTTATAGGAACTCTGGAAAATGTTATCAAAAATAAGTATGCATACATTGATTTTAAGTAACGAATGCATTATATTGTGAGCTAAATTTAAAAATAGTATAACATTTATATAACCAATTATAATGACAATTATAACTGATAAAGAATCACTATTGGCAACCCCGATATGAGTAATGTCGTAATTTGGCCAGGTCACGTGATACATTGCCTGGGCCTGGACACCCGACTAGCACTGGTTTTCTACGTCCTCGACCACGACATTCGGGTCTCTGGATATGATGGTTCCGCGGATAGACTAGTCTTAGCTAGTATCTCTATAAGAAAAGCATTCGGTGTGTACGCTTTACAGAAGTTAGTATCTAGATTTAACTTCAGGGGGCAGTTATTATCTAGATTTAACTTCAGGGGGCAGTTAGTATATGGATTTAACTTCAGGGGGCAGTTATTATCTAGATTTAACTTCAGGGGGCAATTAGTATCTAGATTTAACTTCAGGGGGCAGTTATTATCTAGATTTAACTTCAGGGGGCAGTTAGTATCTGGATTTAACTTCAGGGGGCAGTTATTATATGGATTTAACTTCAGGGGGCAGTTAGTATCTGGATTTAACTTCAGGGGGCAGTTAGTATATGGATTTAACTTCAGGGGGCAGTTATTATCTAGATTTAACTTCAGGGGGCAGTTAGTATCTGGATTTAACTTCAGGGGGCAGTTATTATCTAGATTTTACTTCAGGGGGCAGTTAGTATATGGATTTAACTTCAGGGGGCAGTTATTATCTAGATTTAACTTCAGGGGGCAGTTAGTATCTGGATTTAACTTCAGGGGGCAGTTAGTATATGGATTTAACTTCAGGGGGCAGTTATTATCTAGATTTAACTTCAGGGGGCAGTTAGTATCTGGATTTAACTTCAGGGGGCAGTTAGTATATGAATTTAACTTCAGGGGGCAGTTATTATCTAGATTTAACTTCAGGGGGCAGTTAGTATCTGGATTTAACTTCAGGGGGCAGTTATTATATGGATTTAACTTCAGGGGGCAGTTAGTATCTGGATTTAACTACAGGGGGAAGTTAGTATATGGATTTAACTACAAGAGATAGTTAGTATCTAGATTTAACTTCAGAGGGAAGTTATCTAGATTTAATGCTCAATGTACCGACGGGGAATATGATGTAACGGTCATAACTAATATAGTAGATATAAGATAATATACTGTATACAGTGTATAGTATACAATCTGCATATTCTATGCTAGGAGTTGAACTGAATATTACAATCTGCACGATGATTAACGAATAGCATATCTGTAGTTTTGTAACGATTCACATAAGTACTCTAGCCAATGTAATATAATAATGTAATATAATAAATAACGGATATGATTGAATGCCATTTGAAGGCCAATTACAATCTGAATAAATCATATTATCTAAATTGTTTTTATTCGTTGAATCTAAATCTAGGACAATCATAAAATATAGGTAATTAATTTGAAATTTCCATTGTTAGTTATATTAATGGTGTCTTATATCACCAATGCTTATTAGTATTCATTAATTATCTAATATAGTACTTATATTATACAATGAGAAGTGAATATCGGTATATAGTATTATACTACAACTAATTTTTACCGCATGAAACGAGATTTTGAATATATATTTTAATTTCCGTTAAATAATTATAATTATTTTATAACATTTTAAAAGACAATTACTATATAGTTTTAGGAGTATACACAGTATATAGTCAAAATATAGTTTGTATAAACCATATATTTATACCTATGGTATAAAATAATAACACATAGAAAGCTGGCAATTCCATTACTTTACCATATTATTAATTACTTTAAAACACTTTAATGCCATACTTATATTTGAAACCTTATTTTAAAACTCTTGTTATACTAACTAATCTACCTAACTAATTATAACTCTTTTACAAACTATAACGCTATTTGACTTTTTAAATAAGATATGAATAGCCTACATATGTCCGTTATAATCCACTTTAACACTACATACTTTCTATAATTCCTTATTGGCTATTCAACCAACCTTACCCGATTCCCTAAACACCGTTACAGGAAGTTGATATTCGGAAACTACGAGAACGGTGAGTTAGAGACTTGCGATTACATAGGAAACCATCGGAGACTCATCTTCAAACTCGACCTGATATCTAATGGAATGCATCTCGCCACTAAACTTCTAGTTGTCAAGCAGAATAGTTCGTTTTAATTCTATAAAACTCAATAATATTACGATTCTCAGAAATGTACACTAAATATATTACTGTAGGTTATAACATTTATATAATTGTGATTTGTAATATGTAATTATATTTATAATGGAAAAATAAATACTTATTAATATTGATATATGTATATATATATATATATATATATATATATATATATATGTGTATATATATATATATATATATATAAATTTTAATATTAACATGTATTTATTTTTACACTTACGCATATAGGTTTAACCGTTTGTTATTAAATCACATTATTTCATTAATAAATGCAATATAATGCTAATATTAATATAATCCTCGCCAAAAAGTTTACATTTGATTTGTTGATTCTAAATTATATTATTATTGCGAATTCTCCTAAACACATCTCGGTCATGTGTATTATTGAATATATCAACATATAATGAATTGTTATGATACATAGTTATAACACACGTTATGTAACCTTATTACCAGCTGGGATAGTATATGGAAGCAACGGAAAACGTGTTTTCTCAATGAATATCGATGGTAGCGGATTCAAGGTTTTCAGCGAAACCAATACTTTACCGATAAGCTTATTCACCGAGACAACTTCTTTGTTATCCTTTTATCCATTCACAATAGCGATTGTTCACTATATGATATGTCTTTCATGTCTAATATAAGCTATCATTTGGATGGCTAACCATACCAGTCGTCCTAATGATCTAACTGAATACGAGCCCAAATGATTCTTAACCGTAATCTATTTTTTGTACCATAACACGTCTAGTGGAAGTCCTACGTTAACATAATCTGTAGATTATGTAATCCGAATCTACATATTAATATTAAGGTATATTGATATTTCTATCTTCCTACTCTTTAACGCTACTCTCACAAATTGCCTGTCCCACACCACCAGTATATATTCGACAACGGTAATACCTCAGAATATCGTAAGCAGAACAAAACTACACAATACATCTCGATAGATGTCATCAGTGTTTCTGACAGCAATCTTTATCTACTGTCTAAAATTTCCTTGAATGATAGGTAAACATCAGATTTTTAATATTTATCCTGTTTTTTTCAGTTTACTTGATATATTATTCCAATTATTAGTTTCCTTTATATTCGTCTTCGTAATATATATGATATATATTCTCATTTATATTCTACATATTTTCTTCTTCTTATCAAATATTACCTCCACTTTACATTTCTTACTCATTTCATCCTCATTATTATTATGCTAATCCTTTGTATTCATCCTCTATTTTACATTCATCAAATAATCCACATAACTAACCTAACCTCCTCCTCCTCCTCCTCCTATTCTTCCTCCTCCTCCTCCTCCTCCTCCTCCTCCTCCTCCTCCTCCTCCTCCTCCTCCTCCTCCTCCTCCTCCTCCTCCTCCTCCTCCTCCTCCTCCTCCTCCTCCTCCTCCTCCTCCTCCTCCTCCTCCTCCTCCTCCTCCTCCTCCTCCTCCTCCTCCTCCTCCTCCTCCTCCTCCTCCTCCTCCTCCTCCTCCTCCTCCTCCTCCTCCTCCTCCTCCTCCTCCTCCTCCTCCTCCTCCTCCTCCTCCTCCTCATCCTCCTCCTCCTCCTCCTCCTCCTAATCATCCTCCTCCTCCTCCTCATCCTCATCCTCCTCCTCCTCCTCCTCCTCCTCCTCCTCCTCCTCCTCCTCCTCCTCCTCCTCCTCCTCCTCCTCCTCCTCCTCCTCCTCCTCCTCCTCCTCCTCCTCCTCCTCCTCCTCCTCCTCCTCCTCCTCCTCCTCCTCCTCCTCCTCCTCCTCCTCCTCCTCCTCCTCCTCCTCCTCCTCCTCCTCCTCCTCCTCCTCCTCCTCCTCCTCCTCCTCCTCCTCCTCCTCCTCCTCCTCCTCCTCCTCCTCCTCCTCCTCCTCCTCCTCCTCCTCCTCCTCCTCCTCCTCCTCCTCCTACTCCTTAGTATTATAATCATTACCTCCAAACCCATATTATTATAATTTTATTAATTGCCAATTTCTAATTGTCACGATTTCTAAATAGTTTTCTAACCAAAGTAAATCTGAACAATGTTAAAGAAATATTGCCATTCAAGGTTTTTCATCGCCGTTTTTATTGGATGGCATTTTATGATATACATTCTATAAAAGGAAGTTAGTAGTAAAATAAATCATTTATATGTTGATATTGTTATGGATTAATTAATATATAAATAATTGTTTAAATGTAATATCAACACATATCAGTATAGAAACAAACGTGCTTTCTCACTTACACAAATTAATTTTGACATATTTCACCATAGGAAATGTTAAACATAATAGTAAAGACATCAGATTAGCAATCGCCATATATATAGCCTGTTCATTAATCTTCGTCATCATGTTCGCTTCTGCATCTGCTTTTATCATATACAGGTAGGTTTAAATAAATTGTTAATAACCATTATAATATAACAGCAAACCCCCATATATTCTTAAAAGTTAAATATGTTATTGACATGTATTTCCTATATTGGTTAATGTACGTAACATACGCATTGAAATACATAGACTTGAATCGTTTTTTTACACAACGAATTTATTTTTGAGACCATATTGTAATCTGCCATACGCTGACGCAGGAGCGATTTCCCGAAGCCCAAGTTTCGCTGGTCGAGCTTCGGCGTTGCATTGTCCAACACGAGAGACAAACTGCGCCGCAGTGTGGGTTTTGGTGGTATACGACCGACAGCCCAAGTTTCCTGGAGCAACATACGTCGACAACAACGCGTGGCGGGCGACGAAACTCGCCAATCCTACGATCAACCAATTCAAATCGTCCAACCAGCAAACGAGTTCAAGTTACCACCCACCTCAACAGAGCATCGATCAGAAAAAAGATAAATAGGAATTTAATTATTGTTTTAAAATCTGTTTTAATAAAATATTAAAGCATAATTTTAGCATAATTTTAGCATAATTTATATTATGTGCGTCTAGTATGATTATAAGAAGTTGAATAGCATTTTCCTATATATGTAAAATGTATAGTTTTAATAGTGATTATAATATCTGATAATATATATATATATATATATGTGCTATATGTGTATCATATCGATACACATAATTATAATTTATATTCTAGGGGTAACATACAAAGACATTTATTGTTATGATTATAAACATATATGATATTCTGTACATATGAAAAATACATAATGAAAAATTAACCGATATTTGAATATAAATTTATATCGCCTCTCAATACCGACATGCAGATTATATTGAGTATTTGATATTACAAACTGTTGCATATATTATATCTTACTTCTATTTTTATTTAATACATTTTAATTGTCATTCAATAAACTAAAATATATTCACATATTCAATCTCCAATTATTATATAAATATATCAAATATGGTCATTTATAAATTAGGATATTCTAATCTCTAGAACTAAAATGAATGTTAATATATCGTAAAGATGCATTAAATGCAATACTACATACTATACTTTTTTTTTTACCTAATTGATGCTTTCAGCTCCAGAAAATATTACATCGTTCAATAAGTAACTTAATGTATACGGTATTCTGATTCGTTAGTATTTATCCACTATATTAACCTAACATACCACACACTCTAACAATATAATGATATATCAAAAGTTTATGATATATATATATATATATATATATATATGTGTATGTGTGTATGTGTGTATATGTGTATGTGTATGTGTATGTGTGTGTGTATGTGTGTGTGTGTGTATGTGTGTGTGTGTGTAGGTGTGTATGTGTGTGTGTGTGTGTGTGTGTGTGTGGTGTGTGGTGGTGTGGTGTGGTGTGGTGCGGTGCGGTGCGTGCGTGCGTGCGTGCGTGCGTGCGTGCGTGCGTGCGTGCGTGCGTGTGTGTGTGTGTGTATCATATATGTGAAGATATCTCATTATGTATCAATGATTCATAACGGGTTTCAGAAATGATGAGATCATGACTCCATAACATTATTTACAGCAGTTGTATCAATATTAAGGCGGTCGTCATTTTCTTTATAACTATTTCAATGTCTCTATTCATTCTATTAGAATTCTGGTCCTTATGGAGTGTTAGTTATCTCAGCAAACATTTGATTTACGTGTTTTATAAAATAATATTATGAATAGGTCAATCTAATCCAATATTATATATCAAATATCGTATACGAATACATTCTATATTATATTATATCAAGTTATGAACACTACGCATAATAATATATTCTTGTGATATAATATATTTGGCAAGTAATTAATAAATCTAAGTATTTGTGATATAATATATTTGGCAAGTAATTAATAAATCTAAGTATTGTAAATTCTCCGGATTTATTTTCTATAGTATACACAATATTATATACATATGCATTTATAAATATATTATTATTTTTCACTTGAATTGATATATCTCATTAACCTATCAATATAATTATAATGAAGATATTGCATGCACGTGACTTATATACATATATATTCAACAGTATTTGTAAAGGGTCATTTACACTTACACGATTTTATGGTGAAATTTAAGATACCTCCGATTTTATATTATAAATCTGAGATAAGTCTAATTTTTGTTTTAACCTAAATAAATATGTAAAACTTGTGTTCACACATATAGGATTTCGAACGTACGAATTTGTATTCTCAATTCAAATTTGTAGTTTACCTATTTGACCCTACACTT
>OZ038316.1:20381835-20518454 GCA_964035775.1 Osedax frankpressi
TTAAAGTTATTTGGATAATATATATAAGAGATATATACAAATATATTTTAATTAAATAATCAAGAAAAGGATTTAAAAAATAATAATATCATATATATAAATATAATATTTTACTTTATAGATGTATCAATATTATATTAATTGACGATAAGCTACTGAGTGAATGTATTGAATGGGGTATGATGTGAATGAGTAGAAGGTTATAGGTCTGTAGAGTTGATGTTAGAGTTTAAGGATCATTGCCGAGTAGATTAATTGGCCGTCACGGGTGTTATGTATTATAGCCAATATAGTGGTATGGTAATGTATTGTGTGCGATATTGCTTGGCGTGGTGGTGCGGTGTGGTGTGGTGTGGTGTATTCTGGTGCGGTGAGGCGCGGTGTGGTGTATTCTGGTGCGGTGTGGTGTGGTGTTGTGTATTCTGGTGCGGTGAGGCGCGGTATGGTGTAGTGTGATGTAATGGGATGTGGTGTGGCGTAATGTAGTATGGCGTAATGTATTATAGTGTAATGCGGTATAGTATGGTCTAGTATAGTGCAGTTTAGTATGGTTTAGCGTAGTTTGATGTAGTGCATTGAGGTTGGGTTCGGTTTGGTGCGGTGCGGTGTGCTATATCGCCATGCGGTGTGACATATCGCCATGCGGTGTGACATATCGCCATGCGGTGTGACATATCGCCATGCGGTGTGATATGTCGCCATGCGGTGTGACATATCTCCATGCGGTGTGACATATCGCCATGCGGTGTGACATATCGCCATGCGGTGTGACATATCGCCATGCGGTGTGATATGTCGCCATGCGGTGTGACATATCGCCATGCGGTGTGACATATCGCCATGCGGTGTGACATATCGCCATGCGGTGTGACATATCGCCATGCGGTGTGACATATCGCCATGCGGTGTGACATATCGCCATGCGGTGTGATATGTCGCCATGCGGTGTGACATATCGCCATGCGGTGTGACATATCGCCATGCGGTGTGATATGTCGCCATGCGGTGTGACATATCTCCATGCGGTGTGATATGTCGCCATGCGGTGTGACATATCGCCATGCGGTGTGACATATCTCCATGCGGTGTGATATGTCGACATGCGGTGTGATATGTCGACATGCGGTGTGATATGTCGCCATGCGGTGTGATATGTCGCGGAGTAGTGTATTTCCAGGTTAGATAGAACACGTATAGCGGGACATCGTGCGTGCTATTTATTATTACAATAGCATTACAATTACAATGGCTAAATATTCTCTTTCTCAATGGCACTTCGGCGTAGTTTAGAGTTCGCGGGATAATTTGTTAGTTCATTCTTTTTGAGTTGATGTCTTACTCATCAATAGCTCACGACACTTTAATGCACGTGATGTCAATAATGCTACCATGCCTCCCCGTCACGTCCATGAAGTGGTAAACTCATCGACACTATCCTTTATACAAGTTTATAGGCGTATTAGTTAATCCAAAGAATCAGGTGTATCCATCTCCACTCTAGACCATTGTATAGATGGACGAATGTATAATAAGTTATTGTTTTAGACCTGAAACTAATGGAAATGTATTTTAGCGAAGTTGCGTTTTCATTGTGCAGTGTACATTGTACAGTGAACATTGTACAGTGTACATTGTACAGCGTACATTGTACAGTGTACATTGTACAGCGTACATTGTACAGCGTACATTGTACAGCGTACATTGTACAGCGTACATTGTACAGCGTACATTGTACAGCGTACATTGTACAGCGTACATTGTACAGCGTACATTGTACAGCGTACATTGTACAGCGTACATTGTACAGCGTACATTGTACAGCGTACATTGTACAGCGTACATTGTACAGCGTACATTGTACAGCGTACATTGTACAGCGTACATTGTACAGCGTACATTGTACAGCGTACATTGTACAGCGTACATTGTACAGCGTACATTGTACAGCGTACATTGTACAGCGTACATTGTACAGCGTACATTGTACAGCGTACATTGTAGAGCGTACATTATACAGCGTACATTGTACAGCGTACATTGTACAGTGTACATTGTACAGTGTACATTGTACAGTGTACATTGTACAGTGTACATTGTACACTGTACAGTGTATACATTGTATAGTGTACATTGTGCAGTGTACATTATGCACTGTACAATGAATTATCATCATATACACGAAATTGTAATTTGAAGTAATTCGATAAATTCAAAAAGAAATTATTGTCTATTCAAATATAGATTATCACAAGTTATGATTAATTATATTATAATACATTTTAAATTTATATTTCTTTACATATTTATTGTTTTGTTTGTATTTAAACCAGAAACATTCCATTATATTCACAACATATAGATAGCATTCGACTTTATGATGTTTTCGATTTAAATGACTTCAATTAAATTAAACTAAATCAATACAACTTATTTTTGAATATCGAATATACTTTTTTCTATTGAATATTATACAAAATATAATTGATATTATTATGAGAGAAAAAATAATATATTAAATTTGAATTCATATCTTATATATTATTGATATTTAAAAATATTTATGAATTATATATATATAAAGATTTCTGAGTAAGCATATGCTTATTGATTTACAAGATTGCATGACTACAGTCCTACACATGTATGTTTATAGATGTAAATAGATCAAATTTGTATCACAGAGTATTTATTTTCGCATTTATCCACAAATTCCTCGGCATAATCGATTACTGTCGACCATCTGAAGTACGGATACGCCTATTATCAAGGACGTATGATAACAATAACTATATAGATCATATCGCGGGTCTCTTAACGGGGTACATTAACTTCCCCATAAAGCACAGCATTGGAATAAAAACAACTGACGATATGCCGTTACGCCAATGATAATAGATATTTGATGGCGAATTAGTTCAATATGAATGTAATACTGTATAAAGTCAATTTCATAACGTATTCTAAATAGTTTGATAGGTATAAATATAATCCATTATTCTTTTTCTATAGAATAATTTTTCGGCAACAATAGATTAAATTATTTTAATTCTTTTTATACAATAATCAAATTCAGTATTTGTGAAATATTCTGATTGTATTCATATTAATATTAGTTCATATACTTACTATATACTCTATACTTACTATATACTCTATACTTACTCTATACTCTATACTTACTCTATACTCTATACTTACTATATACTCTATACTTACTCTATATTCTATACTTACTATATACTCTATACTTACTATATACTCTATACTTACTATATACTCTATACTTACTATATACTTACTCTATACTCTATACTTACTATATACTCTATACTTACTCTATACTCTATACTTACTCTATACTTACCCTATACTTACTCTATACTCTATACTTAATATATAGTCTATACTTACTCTATACTCTATACTTACTCTATGCTCTATACTTACTCTATACTTACTATATACTCTATACTTACTCTATACTCTATACTTACTCTATGCTCTATACTTACTCTATACTTACTATATACTCTGTACTTACTCTATACTCTATACTTACTCTATACTCTATAAATACTCTATACTCTATAATTACTATATACTCTATACTTACTCTATACTCTATACTTACTCTATGCTCTATACTTACTATATACTCTATACTTACTATATACTCTATACTTACTATATACTCTATACTTACTATATACTCTATACTTACTCTATACTCTATACTTACTATATACTCTATACTTATTCTATACTCTATACTTACTCTATGCTCTATACTTACTCTATACTTACTATATACTCCATACTTACTCTATACTATATACTTACTCTATACTCTATAAATACTCTATACTCTATACTTACTATATACTCCATACTTACTCTATACTCTATACTCTATACTTACTCTATACTATATACTTATTATATACTCTATACTTACTATATACTCCATACTTACTCTATACTCTATACTTACTCTATACTCTATACTTACTATATACTCTATACTTACTCTATACTCTATACTTACTCTATACTTTATACTTACTCTATACTCTATACTTACTCTATACTCTATATATACTCTATACTCTATATATACTCTATACTCTATACTTACTCTATACTCTATACTTACTATATACTCTATACTTACTATATACTCCATACTTACTCTATACTCTATACTTACTCTATACTCTATATATACTCTATATCCTATATATACTCTATACCCGTCAAAAAATGCATGCATTAATGCCGAATATCTTATTTTTTACAAGATGCAACAATGTTAAAAAATATCTTATTCATAATTGGAATTATATAGAATTTAATTATAATTTATACATTTTCTATAATAATTATATAATACTGTTCTAGGTAGGTACATTAATGTACATATAACATTATGTTTCTATCTATTTTTTAATTTCTTATACGTTTTACGAAATAATAATTATTCTATTTTTAATGTGATTTATAATTATAAATCTCGCTAAGTTTATATGTATGTACCATGATAAGAAATTGCAGTTTGCATATATATGAAATATAAGATATATGTTATAATATATATTATAAGTTATAAGGTATCTATAATATGTTCACATTGTGAATATATACTTTTAAAAAATATATAATTTCATTAAGAAGTTAGTTTGTGCAAATTATTATTTTTTTTTATCTCTTCGTAAATAAATTACTTTAAAATGTGTATACTATTATATAAGTATATATAATACTATATACGCAGCGTAAGCATATCTATACAAACATTGCGCATCTAAATTTGATATACATTTTTTTACATATAATATAATATAATATAATTCATTAATCTAATTAATGGTATAATTATATTTTAAATTATTGGTATCCATTACTTTACATATTGATAAGACAATATTAATTATTGTCTAGGTATGTTATTATATTTCCTCGCGTTACCATATCATTATACTATATAGTACGGTACTATATTGTAGTATATATACATCTAAATCAAAATATGTGAGTAATATAATTGCATGTATGATAATACAATTAATGCTAAGATGCTTTGGGTTACCGTTATTATTTCATGATAAATAGATACGAGTGTGTATTTGTTAAAATATCGTAAATATTTCTAGGCAATATCGCACACGGAATACGTTTATAATCCTGATATAATAAGGACATTGGGACAATGAAAACGACTATTGCGTAATCTCATATATATATATATATATATATATATGTATATATATATATATATATATATATATATATATATATATATATATATATATATGTATATATATATATCAGATAAATACATATAATAGATACATGTACATTATTATATTAATTATATTTGAACAAATTCCTGACATTTTTATACATAATATATAAAGAATATAATGATATAGAATTAGATAGGAGGCATATATGGATACATGTATATATGGGGGGAAAGAACGAGGTATCTTTCACATATTAGCCAGTTTAGTATCAACATGTAACCTATGATTTCCTATTCGTGATATGCATCCCGTGTATATTTGTTTATACGTTCACATGTGGACTTGGAGGCAAATAAATAAACTGTGCATTATTGTGATACTATGTAGACGAATAGTAGTATATTAAATACAATCCTATTATTTAGCTTCAATCGTATTATAGAAAAGGTGAAAAAAATTATCAATTTATTTTAAAAAAATTATATAGGTTATAAATGCTTCCACTATATAGCAATATATATATATATATATATATATATATATATATATATATATATATACACTATATGTTATATATCGCAGTACATTATGTTATTATTATGCCTGTATTATAAGGATATGTAAATCACTTTGATATTTAATAAATTACACAGAAAACTAGAATTTCAGTTAACATAGTATACTCAATAATTCGTAAATTTAGATGATAGTTTCAAATTCTTCATTAATATCTAGATTGTGCGATGGAAGAAAACAGTACCTTGGCTTCCATTAAGGCGACTTGTCTGAAACGAGGCGCAGGAGGTATCAAAGGGCTTGCAACACTGTTCCGCAGGTTCGATAGCGACTACTCCAAGACAATCTCTCCTGGGGAGTTCATCGACGGACTGGAAAAGTTAGTTGCGGTTTTTTGGAATTTACGGTTAATACAGGATTCGAAGGTGGTAATATATTAATGCTTTCATTTTAATGGTGATACTGATATTAGTCATAAAACTGAGGGTTAATCATAACACTAGGGTTTTATGTACAATTATTAATTATATGTGATACTAGTATTTAGAGAAAGTGTTTAATTGAATTCGATATCGATTCGTTGGTGACTTTTGGATATCAACATTTAATGTATTAAGAGTAATGTTTTATAAAATACCTTTATGTTTTACAACTAAATATTCGTAAACATAAAAGAAATTAAAATAATGCAAAAAAGTGAAATGGCCGGGAAATTAATTAGTAATATTATATAATGCAATAGTTTTTTATTCGCGATTACATAATCCTGCTCACACATAATACAAATAATAATCCTCAATAAATATTTTACTTTGTTCATATTGAGGATATTTTTACGCTGCTAATTAACAATTCATTTCTCTATAATTATTTATTTTCGTAAAATATTTCGGATGTTATTTCCTAGTGTATATTTTAACTTTGACATGCAGATATGGCATCAAAGAGGACCGACAAGATCTACAGGATCTTTTTGGTATAATGGACAAGAACGGTAACGGATCAGTCGATTTCCGCGAGTTTCTGATCATTTTGTCCGGGCCCATGTCGGCTGACCGCGTCGATGTCATTAACGAGGTTACGTCATATACATTAACGAGGTTACGTCATATACATCATATCCTATATGCGAATAAGCATTACACATATTGTGTTGCACATGACGTACTCCGTAAATATTTGATTATACCCTATTACGGCATAATGTATTACGTTAACATATTACGTGTTAACGAAGTAGTTATATATTTTTGTGGAATTGTTCTATTTTCACTATACGTATATCCTGGAAATCGTTTGAAAATGTGCATACGATATTGCCATATCCATTTCAACATCGACATGATTAACTTGTAGGCTTTCGACAAGATGGACGCGGACGGAAATGGAGTTTTACAAGTATCTGATCTGACGAGTAAGTAAACGTATTCTATGAATATATTGTAGTTACCTAAAAAGTGCGTAATATTCGATGAGTAATTGTAATCTATTTGAAATACAAATTGAATATATTCCGCTTCTTATGATAAAATAAATTAATGTAAATTTAAACAATTGCTTACATTATTAAAGCTAATCAATACCAATTTATATTGATAATAAATTCAGGGGCAGTAATAATGATCCAAGATAAAACTGATTAATAATTAGGTAATATACATAGTATTATCAATTTACTATGTACACAGTGTATATACTATACGGGGAACAATGTACATAGTATACTGCATTGTGTACACGGTACGCTGTACACGTACACGGTACACTATACAGTGTACACGTACACTATATAGTGTACACTAAACACCGCTTCACATTATTGATTAATGAGCCAATACCCGGTTTTGGCATAATAGGTAATTCGGCCTTTTTATCTTTACTTATAATTGGGTGCTTTATTCTTGTGTTTCAGGGTTAGAAGTCTTACAGCAGATATGTTAACTAATGAAAGTTACGCAAGGCTTGCATAACTATCGGCGAGTGATCGTGACGTCATACTAAACACCGACGCAAAGATGACCCCTACACCACTACCTTAATCCGTTTAATCACAAAGCACATAATGTACTGCGTAGACTGTACTTTTAATATCCTCAGTGTATTAATAAGCAAACACGACTTGTTTCCACCTCCATCACCCTATATCTCCTTATAGTAGTAATATTCAAATAGTGGACCTATCGGAAGTTATTACGCGGTCAAGGTGGTTACATCAGGGGTCAATAGGTGAAGCTAATAATCGATTGTACACTCTCTACGCAGTAACCTACAAAGATCACCTGGTCAAGCACCCGATGTACATCAGTGGTCAGTGGTCGGAAGACACGGTTTTGCGGACTTTCTTGGATACATTCGACGATCCCAACGGTAAGAAATATCGCGTAACACCTACTAAGATACGCCCAGGTCACCTCCCACTTATTCCACGACGCCAACGTTACGTCCGCTTAGACCTCGCCCCATTATCGCAGCATATAGTAAGCTCCTCCCACTGCCCCCTCCCCTGCCCCATCCCGTTGACAAAACCCCTCAACGCTCGCAGACAAGGATGGCTCGGTAACTCGACAGGAGTTTCAGAGTTACTACGCGGGAGTGAGTTGCACGGTGGAGGACGACCACTACTTCGATTTGCTGATGAGGTCGGCTTGGGGCCTGCCTCCGAAGAGAAGAGCCACCGAGCGACACACAGAGACGCACTACGACGGAGATCCGTTTAGGTGACACTCCGCGAGGGAAAATGAACTTAACGTTACGAGCGGAGTTACAGAAGCTCCAAACGTTACGTTCGGAGTTACAGAAGGGCCAAACGTTACGTGCGGAGTTACAGAAGCTCCAAACGTTACGTTCGGAGTTAGAGAAGGGCCAAACGTTACGTGCGGAGTTACAGAAGCTCCAAACGTTACGTGCGGAGTTACAGAAGGCCATACGTTTAGTTTAGCTACCGCCTACTAGCTATACCGGGTGGGCAAGGGAGAACTCTACGACATATGCGGGATATAAGCCGAGGGTGGTACGAGGGGAGAAAGTAATTGAGAAGTGATTAATATGCGGGGAGGATTCAGGGGAGTTTGTTTTCAGTGAGGTGAGTTCGAAAACGATGATTCATCTGAATAATCATTCACTAGAGAAATACGTATACTAGGAACAGTCGATTATCATTGGTATCAGTTGGTTGGTGCCAGCGCAATGGGAAGACTATACGGATGAGGTACCACGGACGAAAGGTACGTAGTTGAAGGCAACACCGAAATAGGATGGGCTTAGTCGATGAATCATCGAAGAAAACCGACGTCGAAATAAATGATATCGAGAAGAGATGGTAAAGATATTCAGTTTTACTCGAATTGAATACCGTTTCGTTGGCCGCTCGTCTCGTGTTGTTGGGCGATGTGAGGAGATAGTGTGGCCTTTGAACTCGCGAAAGAGACGGCGAAGACTCTACGAACGATTCTTAGAGAAATAGTCATTACAAATGCAATGTTCAAGCCACTAGAATAGGGTGAATATAATGGATTTAGATATAACGTTATGTCTAGATCTGAGATGTAGACAATTTGTTAATTAAGTAGTAGGAACATTAGAGGATACAGACAATATACAATTGTGTAATTTGTTTATACAGATATCACACAATACATCCGCTGAAAGCGGTAAGTGTAAGAGGAACAGATTGTCCATTCAACTATATTATTTACAAATATTCTTTTAAGCAAATGGTAATTGCAAATGATAACTATAATTGATTACAGGTTGTCAGCGTGTATAACTTAACAATGAGAATTACAATCACAATGAATCTGATATTATTTGCAATCATTGACATTCATGACTTGAAAACTCTTTTATAGTGATATCACTATAAAAGAGTTTTCATGTCCACCTTATTTCAATTTACCTTCACTTTTTACTGTGCTGCAATTTATGTTAAAATGTATAAATCAAATAAAGAATTCTAATGATATAATTTTATTTATTGTAAAAGAATAAAAATTAGACCCGAGGTATTAATATGAATATTAAATATTAATAGAAATATTGCTAAAATATGTCATCGAGATACAGTTATGTCATAGTTGTTAAAAAATCTCAACAAAATATCCATTTGCTAATAAAACTACAACTAAACTTAAAGCACAATATGGTAGAGTAGTTTTCCTCGAAGGCAAATATAGCACGATCTATGGGAAGTTGAGATGCGATCAGAAGTAGGTGTTGTGTTTGATGATTTTGTTGTGTATTTTACGCTAAACGCCGTAAACGGAGCCGATATCTTCATTGAGGTGTTGACAGAGAATTTGTGATTTGTATTTTTCAATTACATTCTTCATTTTCATAATGTCGTGGCTACCGTCGATTACCTGTTATGTAATTTTGAATAATAGATCATTGGCTTGTTTTTTGGGGATGTTGTTTTCAAATTACGATTTATAGAATCCTATTTGATATTTAACAATTATAAACAATCCCTTAAATAATTTATAATTTCATAAAATCTATAATGAATATTTATTATAATAAATAGAGATAAATTAACAATTATAGAATTATAGAAACTCTAAACTCGAAGAAGAAGAATATCTCATTAACATAGTTAATTATAGGTCCTATAGTGTGGAGGTATATAGTAGGATCTACTTTGCGGAGCTCTAAAGTAGGTTCCTCATTGATAGGTTTTAAAGTAGTTACTATACTGTAGGTTAGGGGTGTTGATATATGTATGTTTTATGACAGATACACCTTAGCGTAATTTGGTGAAAAATTAACATGTAAAAAGATAGGAAAAATAGAAAAAAAACATAAATATGTATATTTTTCATATTCTTTATAAATGTATATCCTTGAAATTGCTTGTGCATAATTAATATGTATATATGTTACATGTAAAAAAAATTCAATATTTAAAACAAATTATATGTATTTTTTTTTCACAATTTTTGTCTAAATTTTTAGAAAAGGATAGAATATTTTTTAATGATCAAATTTATAATTATTCATATGTAATTTGTTAAATAACAATTGATTAAATTACTATGTGTTAAAATTTTAATTGTAAGTAATTAATTTTCATGAAATATTTATTGCATTTAATGCAAAATTTGCATAAAAATGCATGTTTTTTCTCACTATAATACCACTTAAAATGTAAATTTTTTCGATTTTTTTTATCACATTATATTCGTAATATTCCATATGTTAACATAAAATAACTGGAAATGGAACATTAATGGTGTTTATAATTTTTAAAATTTGACAAAGATGGATAAAAAAAATTATTATAATTATAAAATTATTATAATAATAAAATGCTGACCTCAACAAACACTATCAAAAGGAAAGTGAGGTAGAGACGCAGATTGTCAGTTCTCGATAATAGCATTAGTTTTTAATACATTTTAAAATAGTAAGTAAATATAGAAAATGCCAATAAATGGTTGTGAATGTGGGTAAGTCGTGAGGTGGGGTGGGGTGAGTCGTGAGGTGAGGTAAGTTGTGAGGTAAGTCGTGAGGTGGGGTAAGTCGTGAGGTGAGGTAAGTTGTGAGGTGAGGTAAGTTGTGAGGTGAGGTGGGATAAGTCATGAGATGGGGTAAGTTGTGAGGTGAGGTGAGTCGTGAGGTGGGGTGAGTCGTGAGGTGAGGTAAGTTGTGAGGTGAGGTGTGGTGAGGTGAGGTAAGTCGTGAGGTAAGTTGTGAGGTGAGGTGGGATAAGTCATGAGGTGGGGTAAGTTGTGAGGTGAGGTAAGTTGTGAGGTGAAGTGAGGTAAGTAGTGAGGTGAGGTGAGGTAAGTTGTGAGGTAAGGTAAGTTGTGAGGTGAGGTGAGGTAAGTCGTGATGTGAGGTGAGGTAAGTTGTGAGGTGAGGTGAGGTAAGTCGTGAGGTGAGGTGAGGTAAGTTGTGAGGTGAGGTAAGTTGTGAGGTGATGTGAGATAAGTCGTGAGGTGGGGTAAGTCGTGAGGTGGGGTGAGTCGTGAGGTGGGGTGAGTCGTGAGGTGAGGTAAGCCGTGAGGTGGGGTGAGTCGTGAGGTGAAGTAAGTCGTGAGGTAGGGTGAATCGTTAGGTGAGGTAAGTTGTGAGGTGAGGTAAGTCGTGAGGTGAGGTGAGTCGTGAGGTGAGGTAAGTCATGAGGTGGGGTGGGGTTAGTCGGGAGGTGAGACGGGGTGAGACGTGAGGTGAGGAAATGAGGTCGTACAAACCAGGACGGGCGCGATTCCATTGCCCGACCTCTCCAAGAGCCAGTTTTCGTGCAGATTATGCAGTTTCCCTAGGAACTCCAGGGATATAGGAGTCTCTTCAGCTCTACCACGATTCTTTAATCTCTCGTAGCATATGGCTGCGGACACTCGTAGGTAAACTGTCGGGGATGAGAACGAAGTTACAGGGTACGAACAAATATGGAGAGAAATGGGGCTCATTTTAGGTGGGCAGTATTGGAATTGATTAAAGTCAGTGCAAATTTCGGAGCGAATCGCGTAATGGTCTAGTAAGAGATGTAGTGAAGTGAATGAGGATGTAAAAAATATAGTGATGGTGTGACATCCATTTTTAAAGTGAGGAGATCATATTCATCCACCTGTTTTCCAGATATATATATATATATATATTATCTTTAAATTTGTGAATTCTTGTTTAATACATATTTTGGTCCTTTTATTAAGTGAATGTTTATAAAACAATTTTAAATGTAGTTATATTGTATATAATGAAAAATAAATTTGTAATATATCCAATATAATTTTCAACTAATACTTATAATTCCAATATATTAGTTTCTTTGGAAACTGTATACTAATAATAAAAATTAAATTAAATAGATATAGTTAAGATGTGTTTAGAATAAATTTATTATTAGACATTGTATAAAATCATTAATGTTTATGACATTTTTCATATATAATAATATTTTATATTAATATATTACCCATGCATTCTAATATAGATTATTGTGTAAGTTTTCATTTTTACTGCCTACTACACTTATGACACACAATGAATTGATTTTAATACAAATTCTAAATATTATTTACCATGTTATGCAATATCAAGTGTTCAAAAACACACCTAATTTTATTTTATTGTAATATATTGTAATATATTATAATGTATGTGTATTTTTCATTTAAAATAATTTTAAAAAATTGTAAAATATTTATATCTTATGGTAACTTGGTATTTTAAATGTATTCTGCATTTAATTTATTTTGATGATTTTAATTTTAGAGCAATATATTTTTTTAATTCATTAATTAAATTGAGAATAAATTTGATAACAAATAAAGATCATTATTCATTATTAATATAACAATATCTAATAAGTATTTAAATATAAATATATAGAGTATTTGAAAATAATTTTTAATAATTTATAAATAGTAAATTATTTAAGTACATTTTACTTTATAAAATGAATAGGTATTTCTATAAATAGTAAATTATTTAAGTACATTTTACTTTATAAAATGAATAGGTATTTCTATTAAAGATATTTCTAGTCAACAGCAATAGCAACAGTTCAGTGTTGCCATATCAGACACGATACATTTCTTAAGCTAAATAACACTCCGAACTAACAACAACTTAATGTGCTTCAATAGGAACGAATCTGCTCGGCTATACCAAAGTACGATGTAAACATTGGAATCGCTATGGATTCAATATTTGCAGCAATCAGCGATTAGCGATGTGCAACGAATTATCGCCGAGGCGAACTTATTTACGACGGCCCAGACAACATTACCACAATATTACCACGGCCGAGACAACATTACCACAACATTACCACAACATTACCACGGCCCAGACAACATTACCACAACATTACCACGGACCAGACAACATTACCACAACATTACGACGGCCCAGACAACATTACGACAACATTACGACAACTTTACCACAACATTACGACAATATTACGACAACTTTACGACAAACCAAACAAATCGACGTCCGCCATGTTCTGGTCGCAGATGTAAGCGTACCACTCCTGAAGGATTTCGTTCTCAATGCCGGTGATTTCCTTGCTGTAATGGTAATGGCTTGAATTTGCGACGATTACTACGACGGTTTAATTCAAATAGAATATGTAATCAAATAGAACCTATGTATTTATTACATAAAGGAAATTCAATCGTAATTTTATTATGCAGCGTAACGCAAAACTAATCTGGATAAAATAATCATATATTAACTATTAGTAAATTATATTTATAAATGATTGATTTATGGGATTAGTTGCTAAATACGGGGGTTATTAAGTTGGTGGGTAATCTATCCGGAATAGAATCCAGGCAAAATTCAACATGTAGTCGTTACCGTTACCAATGCCGCTAACTGTAGAAAGTTGTTCTTCACAAACACTTCAATCGTACTGTGCACCGAACGCTCCAGCAATTTCACCGACTTTATCTGCAAACAATGTGAGGTAGTCTTACACTACAGACGCCTTAGAATATTTAGCTAGCGTACAAAAAATCATTAAATGCATCGAATAGAAAATATTACAATATTGGTGGATGCAATTCTTTATAATTGTACAACATTTACATGTAATCAATTGTTTAAGGTGTCATGATAACAAAGGCAATAAAAGATATGTCAGGGTAATCAAAGTGATCTTATCAGGGTAATCAAAGTGTTCTCGTCAGTGTAATGAATGTGACCTTGTCAGGGTAATGCATGTGACCTTGCCAGGGTAATGAATGTGACCTTGTCAGGGTAATGAATGTGACCTTGTCAGGGTAATGGATGTGACCTTATCAAAATAATGAAGGTGTTCTTGTCAGGATATGAATGTGACCTTGTCAAGATAATGAATGTGACCTTGTCAAGATAATGAATGTGACCTTGTCAGGGTAATGAATGTGACCTTGTCAGTGTAATTAAAGCGACCTTGTCAGGGTAATGAATGTGACCTTGCCAGGGTAATGAATGTGACCTTGCCAGGGTAATGAATGTGACCTTGTCAGAGTAATGAATGTGACCTTGTCAGGGTAATGAATGTGACCTTGTCAGGGTAATGAATGTGACCTTGCCAGGGTAATGAATGTGACCTTGTCAGAGTAATGAATGTGACCTTGTCAGGGTAATGAATGTGACCTTGTCAGGGTAATGGATGTGACCTTGTCGAGATAATGAATGTGACCTTGTCAGTGTAATGAATGTGATCTTATCAGGGTAATGAATGTGACCTTGTCAGGGTAATGAATGTGACCTTGTCAGGGTAATGAATGTGACCTTGTCAGGGTAATGAATGTGTCCTTGTCAGGGTAATGAATGTGACCTTGCCAGGGTAATGAATGTGACCTTATCAGAGTAATGAATGTGACCTTGTCAGGGTAATGAATGTGACCTTGTCAGGGTAATGAATGTGACCTTGTCAGGGTAATGGATGTGACCTTGTCAGGGTAATGAATGTGACCTTGTCAGGGTAATGAATGTGACCTTGTCAGGGTAATGAATGTGACCTTGTCAGGGTAATGAATGTGACCTTGTCAGGGTAATGAATTTGACCTTGTCAGGGTAATGAATGTGACCTTGCCAGGGTAATGAATGTGACCTTATCAGTGTAATTAAAGCGACCTTGCCAGGGCAATGAATGTGACCTTGTCAGGGTAATGAATGTGACCTTGTCAGGGTAATGAATGTGACCTTGTCCTTGTCACTGTAATGTAGGTGACTCTGACAGTGTAATGTAGGTGACTCTGTCAGTGTAATGTAGGTGACTCTGACAGTGTAATGTAGGTGACTCTGACAGTGTAATGTAGCTGACTTCGTAAGTGTAATGTAGAAGCTATATAGCTACATTTTGGAAAGTAGTCGCCTGGGTGTGTTGTTATAGTATCTCTGGACTGCTGACCGTTTTGAGGTTGTGCAGTTGCAGTCGGGTCAGGATGGCGTAGTTGTTGAACATGTAGGCATAGCGCTTTCCATCCTTGTAGAGTAGTTCCTGCGGATACATCGGTATTAGTTAAATCATGGTATGTTATTTAATGATTATAGCCAATCGAAAGGCCAAATGATTAATGGTACAATTAATAATTATTCAATTATATATAAAAAAATATATAAATAAATGGAAATTAATAAAAACTATTTTTTATAGATTAATTAATAAGAAAAAACAAAAGTTGGCTACAGAAAATTAATAAAATATTATGAATATTACATTTAGTATAGGTATACAAACTAATAGATTGGTTCCATTTAAATTTGTCCATTGTTCTACTGGTTCCTTTAATGGCTGAAATCATTGAAATTAAAGATAATTTTTTTGTAAATAAAATATATTTTCACTTTTATTATATAACAACAAAACTAAAATGACCTGGATGGTTTCTTGAGTTGTAGATATCTTAATTATAAAACAATGCCAGAAATAATATATTAAATGGATAAATAAATATAGATGAAATCTAAACAATAAGTCATGGACTATATACAATAAATTACTGAGTGATGTATATTTGTGAAATTCCCCAATATAGTAAAATGTAGAAAATTGTAGAAAATGCTCATTTAATCAACTATGGCTAACAGATTGAACTACTAAAATGTCTGAACGTGCATACTTTTCTAAAAAATCTACTTTGATTAAACAAAAATTAATAATAATAAATATTAACTCCACTCTCCTTGATTATTATCTGTTTATTACTTTTTCCTATATATGTGTCTAACTATTGTTAATTTTATTTGTTATTCAAATAGATTTTAAATAAATAATAATAATACAAAATATATATAAATGGCCCAGGTGTTTGGATAATTTTAATTGGTATTTCAGTACATGCAAATATTTAATTTATAAAAGCAATACATACTAAAACATTTGAAGTTTCATTGAAATGATTGATAAATGTTGATTTGCCACATCCAATATTGCCTTCGATGCAAACCTAAGAATATATAAAACAGATATTTTTAATTCAAATAAATATACTCACTTGTATTATATAATATAATTATCGTCTTAACAAAAAATAAACATAAGTATTAGTATCGCAATCAAAAATGAAAAATATAATAAAATGATATTAAATATTAAAATTGAGATATTTTGTATTATAAACAAACTGTAAAAGTCTTCTTATTTCCAATAGGTTTTGATGTATCACCTTTAGAATATCATATTACATAAATTAGACTATTGTCAACATAATCTTTTGAAATTACTTTTTCATATCTATAATAAATATTATAAATAAATATTTGATTTTACAAAGTAAAAACCTTTTTGGTAATTTCTGACTATGAATGTCATTATTTGGTAATACAATGATTGTTTATTTAATAATTGATAAGAAAACATTTCATATAAAAATAACAATTATAATGAATATTATGTTCAGTGTGAAGATATTAAAGAATATTAATATATACAATAAATATAGGTAATAAATGCTACATATTATAAAGTAATATTATAATAAATATAGAATTCCCATACTTATTTAAATGACTTATTTAAAAATGTATATTATAAATATATTATAGTAATTATTAATTCAGCTGTTTTTGTTTTAAAATTAATAACTTATTTTTAATTATATTTCTATAATAAAGCATATGGACTATGATTTATAAATAATAAGTATTAAGTAAACTTATATTTGTGCAATTTAAGTTATAATTATTTACTAAATAATTAATTTTGCTTCATATATTTTTAAACTCGTTTTAAAACAGATTTGAAAATAATAACTATTATATAATCACTAGGTGGGATTATTATACAGTGTGATCCAATATACTAGGTAATCTTGCGTGTAATATATAGATTTACATTTTCCAAACAAAATGTGGAAAATTATAAATTTATAGATGTGAGTTAAAATGAGTTAAAAATTATTTGAAGAGTTAAAAAAAATTAGTTAAAATCTTCCGTTTTTAAAATGTAGTACCTCAATTAATTAATAATAATTAGTTTAGTCTATAAATATTAATAGTTGGTGAGAAGCATAGTATTATATTAATATCCACACTAAATTGAATAACAAGTAAATACATTAATAAAATATATTATAATCTATTTTATTTAAAATTAGTTCAGAGTTCAAAGTATATGAATATAATTTGTGTTTTATAGTGTAATTCATTGATACTTATATTGATACTTAAACATTCTTCATAATATATACCAATTTTAATATATTACCATTCGTGGGTTGATACGGTATACCGAGCATATTGTAATAATATCTTAGATTCCTTCGTTTAAAATGACGCCAAAATTAAAATTAATAATAAGTTGTTCCCTTGTCTTCCCAGGACAAGCTACGCCCACTTTTTTTAATAACTTTTTATTTTATTATTTCCATCATAACATCGTATTATCCTGATGGCTTCTTAATGCTGATATGGAAGAATTAGATGTCAATTTCATGCCTTTAATTTACGACATATTCAAGTAAGTGTTTTTATATATTTTATATACATAAATATATGATGAAATATAATTTATACATTCTACATTATCAACTGATAAGGGCGATAATATATTACAATTTTTATAAACATTGTTCTTTATATAAAATGAACAAGGCATATCAATATATAATATAATCTTGTTTAATTATTTCCATAACTATAGTAATTGCTATCGTATTCTAATTGGCATACGATAGCATTTAATAACAAAATATATTACACTTATATAAATTTTGTATATTTTTTTTTGATAAAATGTATAAAATACTCTTTTTCATAATTAATTACTTTAGTTAGGTACGTACATATCTAGTAATAGTTTTAGATAATATTGGCATACAATAGCAATTTAACCCTTTTTCCAGCGGTAGTTTTTTTGCGTCACGCTGGTAGGAATCACTAGATTTCACGTGTTTTAAATTTTTTTTACTACGGTCAATATAATAGCTCATAACTCGGTAAATATTAATATAATGAATATAATAGTATCAAGAATATTAAATAAAACATACATATACATATCATAGTATGTTTTATAATTAAAAAAAAAAAATTTCGGGTATATCATCAAGTTTTTTAATTATCTGGTTAAATTTACATAATATTATAGACCTCGACATAATGTAGGAGATGTGGAGCTCTGCATCGTTCGACCAATAATTGCTTACTTGGCACATCTGGTTGATGCTCACGAAGATGATGTCACCAATATAAACTCGATGTTATCTTCATTAAGAGTCATATTCATCCCTAGAAAATAAATTAAATTAGAATTTTTTTAAATATTTTTCACCATTTTAAAATTATATCAAACCTTTGCTGCTTTATAAGCCATTGATGACGAGATCAGATCGCTAAAGAAATTCAAGCCTAAAAGTCATTCGATTGGTATATTAGATAGGTATAAGTATATTTATTTGGTAAGCCATCGGTGAGATCAGATCACTAAAGAAATGCAAACCCAAAAATTTCATTAGATAGCCTAAAGCTGACTCGTCATGTCGGAAATCTTCCGATGAATAAGTTCTTCTTTTAAAGGCAACATCAGCCAAAAAGTGTATCTCAAAAGTCCATCCTTCTCCTGGAAATGCCTCCGATTCAGTCCTGCCAGAAGAATTTCTCCCTCTCCACTTACGAAGTACTTTAGATGAATAGCCATTGATTCCTGCCTCTACCTCTCTTACAAGGCCGACCCCTGCCTCTACCATTAGCCATAAGTACAGGAGAAGCAGGAATCAATGGCTATTCATCTAAAGTACTTCGTAAGTGAGGATATGGGTTGAAATCAGAACTCAGAAATCATGAAGATTTTTGATGATTGCTAGGTAAAGGGTTCAGAAATATTATTTACAAACTGAATTGGATAAAACTTATGTCAAAGTAGACATAATATAAACAGTATATAAAATAAAAATAAATGAAAAAAGCCTTTAGTGCATAGTCATTATGCCCTTTATGCCCATTATGCACTTATATATTATATTAAATTTCGCTTTGTACCTATAGGCCATTATCACACAACTATACCCAAGCTATCTTCACGCCACTAAACCCAAGCCATCTTCACACCACTAAACCCAATCTATCTTCACGCCACTAAACCCAAGCTATCTTCACGCCACTAAACCCAAGCTATCTTCACGCCACTAAACCCAAGCTGTCTACACACCACTAAACCCAAGCTATCTTCACGCCACTAAACCCAAGCTGTCTACACACCACTAAACCCAAGCTCTGCTTCGTTTGACCAATAATTGCTTACTTGGCATATCTGGTTGATGCTCATGAAGATGATGTCACCAATATAAACCTCGATGTCATCTTCATTAAGTGTCATTCATCATAAGGGGCCTAATACTGATCCTTGGGGAACTCCAGAAGTCAACCGAGCTGGATTTGATAGAGAATTACCAATTTTAATAGAAAAAGTTCTGTTCTTAATAAATGATATTAACCATTGCAGAGCTATAGTACATAAACCTATATCAATTAGACGTTGTATAAGTATTTCATGATCTATAGTATCGAAAGCAGCAGATAAATCTAGAAGTAAGAACTGATGCGGGCGATGTTTACTTAATTTTATAAGTACCTTATCAAATACATTTAGAATTGCTGTTTCTGTACTATGGTGACGAGTATAAGCACTCTGATATGGGTCAAGCAATTTATTTCTGACTAGATAATCGCTAAGTTGAGTAAATACGATTTTTTCAATAATTTTGGATATAATTGATAATTGGGAAATGGGTCTATAGCTAGAGAGAGATTCATGATCTAGATTACCTTTCTTTATACTACTACTACTACTACTACTACTATTTCTGGACAACTTGTCATTGTCCCATTTATTATTTCAAAGAAACTTTGGCTGGGCTTCACCATTTAGGGATTGTTCGACAAATGATGAACATCGATAGTAATGTACGAGTAGGGGTTTACGTATAAAAACAAACAACAATAAGAATAAAAGGTAAAGAGATGTATTAATAATAACATGGCGGTGTGAAATCGTATTGAAATATGTGAAGGTAGGTATAATAATAATATATTATGGGAAGTTAATGTGGTAATGTGGTGTAGTTAATTTTAGCGGGAGGGTATAAAAAATGATTAAAGTTTGGTTCTCTAGTTTCGCACAACACCTAATCAGTCCTTGGTGTACGTAGTAAGCCTATGTCGCTCGCATGTAGTGTCTGTATGCTCGTACACCACCTTCCAACGTTCGAATCGTGATTAATTCTTTTACCGATGCTGACATTCCGAGGCTATTCGGGAGCGCATCGGACCGAGGGTCGAGTTGCCCACGCCAGTCTAGTATGAGCGCTCCGAATTTAACCTCGGAAGCACCGGTTATATTAATCACGAATTCGCGGACGAGAGGTATGTCATACTTATGAGTTTTCTGATCAAACCTCTCATCCATGACTGATGGGTCAGTGGTGATTAGCGTGTCGACGACTACTGCTAAGCCGTCACGACAAGTGATAAGATCTGGTTTAAGAATACCAGTCGGCGTACTAATGTGAGGTTCGAGGAAACACATATAACGTTTGTTTTCCAACGAACTCGCTAGCATCGCCGTCACTTTGTCATGACGTCTTACCCTGGCAACGTGTGTCTGCGGGCACCTCTGCAGAATATGTGTCATTGTGGTATTCGGGTACCCGCAAAACGCGCACTGAGTGTTTATTTCCGGATAGACGCGTCTGGCCCTGGCTGGACAAGGGAGGATATTATGTCTCAATTTGAATACATTGATGTAATCATGTGCGTTAATCAGACGATTACATCTTATCCAACCAGTTTATTACCAGGCACCAAAACACGCCCATCGACACTCTGTACTAGTTGCTCATTTAGGGAAGCGCTCACTTCGGATGTACTACGCAGAGGAACACCGTCTTTAGAATGTGGTACCGACCAACCTAATCTATCTCGACTACCTAACATTTCTACCAGGGGATCGTCACCACCGAGGATTTTTGCCATTCTCTGGCTCCTGATGACCGGTATGGTCAGAGCCAGAACGGGGATGGCGAGATCTCCGGAGTACGTGGATGCATGAAATACACCCAGCGATGTGTCATTTGGTAGTCGAAGCCATCTACGGACATACCGGCGTGTTGCTTTGTCTAGAGACTGGAGGCCTCGTTTGGTAGGGCCAGAAAAGTTGAGCATGTGCATACTTGCGGGGATGAGGTAATCCCTGCACAGCTCAACTTTTTGGTGAGGCTTTAGCGGGGCCCGATCTAATTTAGCAACATTATTGTTAAAATTACAATAGATCGGACCATTATTTGGCTTAAGTATTCCAGTCTCTATTCCCAGATACTTGTATGTATCGAGGACCTGCAACGCGCCGCTATTCTCCAGACCAATGTTGAGGAAGGGTCTACTTTCGAATGCCCACACCCCGCGTTTTTGGTTTACGACAATATTGAGTGTTTTACATTTAGAAGGATTAACCGAGAGGCCACATTGCTTGAAACATGCGGACAATAAATTTACTTCACTACAATATCATCGGCAAATGCAAGGTGTGAGACTTTAGCGAGACCGATGTTAATTGCATCCTCCTCAACCAAACAATCGACACAGTAATCCATCACGGAATTAAAAAGGATAGGAGACAAAGGGTCTCCCTGCTTAACCCCACGGCATATACGAATGGGATTGGATTTTTTTTGGTCTATTTTTATATTTATTATATTATTGTATAAATTATTAATATATTTTAGAATTTTTGTAGGAGTGTTAACTCGACGAGCTAAGGCGCTGATAGCGTGATGTGACACCGAATCAAATGCCTTAGACACGTCGAGAAAACAGAGTTTTAATGATTTACATTCTTGTTTATGTTTTTTTATTATAGAATTTAATAGGTAGAGGTTTTCGCATATGCCGTCTTGTTTAGCGAAGGCCTTCTGCCTTGGTCCCAATTTTATAACCCGTGATATCCTACTGGCCAAAAGTCTGTGAAATAGCCTGGATACCATAGACGCTAGCGTTATAGGCCGATACTGATTAGGAGATGTGCTTAACTTACATTTAGGTATTAGAGTTGTCGTTCCAACTTTAAATGCGGAAGGGCATATACCGGTTAGTTATATAGAGGTTAAACCTCATCGCAAGGCGATGTATACCGATGGATACAAGGTTCGATTTCCGAATATGGTCAGGTCCAGGGGCTCCATCGTTAATGGACTTCAGAGAAGTTGCGACCTCTTCTATTGTTATCGGCGGCGTAGAAGTGTCATTATCACTGAAGGTTGGACCGGTGAAGGGTATAGATTCAGTTTCAAATAAATCCTTCCAATATAGGTATTGGCTATCGAGGGGAAGCTGATTGGGGGGCTCTTGGAGAGATGTACTATTCAGTATTTTGCCCATAAGGTTTGCCTTGGATTTTTTTCAAAGTTGTTGAGCTTTCGCATATTCTGCGATACGAGCGTCTCTCTTGCCTGGCCGTCTTATATAATGTACGCCTACCATTCGGGAGCGTTTTTTCTGTTCGACCGATGTATCGTTGATAGGTCTTATTTCTAGTGATTTGCTTGTTGGGGACGGTCGATTGATGAATATTTGGTCTATTGTTCTCGGCGAGTCTTGAATTAACAATAGACCCATTGTTCATAATAGTACTATAGCACATCGTAGGCGTACTTTCGGTTGTTATAGGTCGATCAGTAGATATAGTGGATAATGTTTGTATTTGTTTTCTATGTATTTTAATTTTATCTATATTGGCTAACAAATAATCATAGTCTCTATCGATATCATTTTGGGATATACTACAATGTAAACAATGTAAATCATGTTTAATTTGCGAATGACTTGCTAAATTTCACAGGTGATATACAAAGAGAATTGCTTTGGATAATAATTATCATAATATAAATGTGACACCTATCAAAAGCTAAATAATTAATCTATATTTACCTTTTAAATTTTTTAAATTGATGAGATATTAATAAAATAATAATTAACTATTATTTATAAAATCTACTCGTAATATTTTTGTATTACTTTATGTTTATTTTTGATCATTTTAATAACTTTTATACTGAGTGCAATATACTAAATTAAAGATCAAAAGATCATTTTAATATTTAGAAATAAAATTTAATTTAATTTTTTTTAAATATTTAATAAACTTAATAAATCCACCAATAAATTAAAGGAGCCAGCACTGGGACAGTTATGTTGCATTCAATATTTGTGAGCCCACAAAATTCATTTTTTTCTGTACGATTTGTTTCGCAATCTTCTTACAATTACAGTTACAATTACAACCCTTCTAATAATTGAATAAATAAAAAATCTTTTATTTTTATTATAATAAACAAAGTTTTTTTTTGTTATAAAGTTAATATTGAATATGCAGCATTTTATATTCATAAAATATAAACTTGGTTTTTCAACTTTTTTTATTTGTCTTCCTTTTCCGTATTCAACGAACTCAATACCAGCGACTTTCATTTTCCGTACTTTCCTCCGTACCGTTTCTCAGTACCCATTCTTATAACTACTCGATGTAATCATTCATTCTTAGTTACCTCATTTTAAATATTTTATAGCTTATCACTTACTAACTCTATCCGGTATTCAATTTTTCCCCGGATCCATAGCCCATAGTGTTTTTGTAATTTCAACCTAATAAATAAAGAAATATATTTTAATATATCATAATAATGATTATTAACCCTTTTTTCAGCTGTAGTTTTTTGCGTCACGCTGTTAGGAATCACTAGATTTTACTGGTTTTAATTTTTTTACTACGCTCAATAAAATAGCTCATAACTCGGTAAATATTAATATAATGAATATAAAAGTGGAAGCTTCTTTGTAACCTCCACATCTCCACCGTCGGAGATGGTCGACAATATGTACAAATCTCGCTTTGTACCTATATGCCAATATCACACAACTAAACCCAAGCTATCTACACACCACTAAACCCAAGCTATCTTCACGCCACTAAACCCAAGCTATCTTCACGCCACTAAACCCAAGCTATCTACGAGTTTTATTTTCTCATCTGGTTGTATAGTTTGATTCCAAAACTATCATTTTGGGATATACTAGAGGAGATAACTAAATTCTCATGACTAATTTCATGTAGGGAAATATTCTTTGTATTATTTATTTCTAGAATATAATCTATAATATTGTTTTGCTCTAAATTGTTTAATTGGATAAATGTGGGTGCATTAATATTTAGTGGGGAAGATGGCGGGGTATTGGATATAGTAGGGGTGAATGCTATATTATCTGGTTGGGGAGCGAGAGAGTTCTTGAGCTGACTAACAAGATTCTTGTAATCAGCTGTACGACGATGGCACTTAATTGCATCATATGTACGATTTTTAATACTGGATTGGAGGGATATAATTATATTTGATTTATTAATAACCAATAAATTTGCCTCCAATCTTGCCATTTCTCTCGTTTCACCCAGAGTCCATCTTCTATTATTTGGGGTTATGTCTCTGTTCGATTTCTAATGCTTGTCGTTGGTGTGTTTCTACGGGGTGAGCTCTGCGATTATGCTGAGATAGTCCTCGTTTACCTTTGAAGGTCTTATTGCAGGTTTGACAATATCCCGGGTTTTCCATTGTTGCGAATATAGGTTTTATATTCGTCTGATTGTTTTGTTTAAACAATGGATGGCAGCGAGTGGCGTAAGCCGACTCGATCGAGCGTTGTCCACTCAAAAATCAGGTATAAGTATATTTATTTGGTAAGCCATCGGTGAGACCAGTTCATAAAAGAAATGCAAACCCAAAAATTTCATTAGATAGCCTAAAGCTGACTCGTCATGTCGGAAATCTTCCGATGAATCAGTTCTTCTTTTAAAGGCAACATCAGCCGAAAATTGTATATCAAATGTCCATCCTTCTCCTGGAAATGCTTCCGATTCAGTCCTGCCAGAAGAATTTCCCCCTCTCCTACAAGGAATTTCCCCCTCTCCTTACTTAAATATTATTAACAATATTTTTAGAATGGCAATGATTTATCTGATGATGAGCCTTTGTTTCCTGCCTCTACCTCTCCTACAAGACCGACCCCTGCCTCTACCTCTCCTACAAGCCCGACCCCTGCCTCTACCTCTCCTACAAGACCGACCCCTGCCTCTACCTCTCCTACAAGACCGACCCCTGCCTCTACCTCTCCTACAAGACCGACCCCTGCCTCTACCTCTCCTACAAGACCGACCCCTACCTCTACCTCTCCTACAAGACCTGCCTCTACCAGTAGCCACAAGTACAGGAAAAGCAGGAAACAAAGGCTCATCATCAGATAAATCATTGCCATTCTAAAAATATTGTTAATAATATTTAAGTAGTTAACTTTGCATTATTAGTTAACTAACTATATCGCATATCATACAAGCAGTGGATTCTCCGATTCCAAATATATCGCCAAGCTGCATAAATCGAATACCTTGAGAGAGTCTCAATAACGCAACTCCAACTTTTGTTGGAGTTGGTATGGCGTCGCGATAATGTGTGTTAACTGTACCTATTTCTTCGTGGAGAATATCGCATAAGTAGTCAAATGTTTGCCGGGACATCCTATATCAAATTGTACATATTATTGATTATACATCTTACGACGTTATTGATTATTATTGTAAATGAATATTTAAAATTATTAATACATTTTACCTACCTAAAATGGTTATACCATTGGCTTGAGTCGAATCTTGTTTGAGCCATTACCCACCATTCGACATTTTTCTCTCTGATCCAATATCTAATATTTTCGTCTTCTCCATTGTTTCCGCTTGCTTCTCCACTATCATAGCATCTCTTTTATCCTTTTCATCTTGCCTTTTTTTTTCTTTCTCAATCGCATCAACTCTCCTCGCGGTTTCCTTTTCCTCCATATCTCGTCTTCTAATTAACTCTCTTTCCGCTCGTTCTTATCGCTTCTCTTCTCTGTCTGCTTCCCTATCCATTAAATAATCCACTTTATGCTTATCTGAAATTAAGCACCTTTCATGATGGTATTGTTGGTCCACTGCCATACATACTTCTATCCTCTAAAACAGTATCTGATTTTGTGGACCGTGACACCTTATTATTCATTCTTTATAATCTATATTTATATTAAACATTACATTACAAATAGTAATATGCCCAGTAATATTTATGAAAATATTAATATGTTTTATTATATAGCATTATATATTATATAGAAAATGAATGAATTACCTATTATCCTCCTCCTTACTCTTCTATTATTTATAGTAGTTGATTTGTTTGGTGAAGTATGTTGAGTGGGAGATGGTGAGGGAAAAGGTTGAGTGCCTTCTGCAGAATTTCCAGTAACTACAAATATATAATATAGTTTATTATAATATTATATCATTTAAAGAATAGCATATAGAATAAATTAACATTTGCATATAATTTGTCTCTAACTATTCATGCCATTATGCCAACACAATGGTTCAGCAATGGCTCTTCTCATTCTACCTGCATTATATGCCTTTTCCATTTCGTGGAAAAATGGTACATATTGAGCACAAACACCCGACCTTCTATTGTGATCTACGTCCTAATGATATGATTATTAGAATATAACTAATTATATATATATAAATTACGCTATATTTATGATCTTTTTCTAACATTTTAAATTATATATTTCAGTTGTTTTTGTTTTAAAAATCAATAATAATAGAATTTAGATAGTCGGGTAAAATAGACGAATGTGTTTTTGGTGTGAAGCATTTTTGTATATAATTATAGGCGTGGCTTACATGTACAATGTTTAGACGAATCGGCTATACGATGTGAAGAGCCTGTAAGAAATATATTAACATAATTTATAATAATATTATTTATAAATATCATTAATAAATTAATAGCATCTATAAATACCCATATTCAAAATAATTTTAATATTTTTTTTTAATAAATGAATAATATTTATAATTTTTCATATAAAATAATCTAATTTCAGTACTATTCAGTATTTTAAACTGATCAGTTATTTATTAAAATTATTTGTGTTTATATTTATTATATAATTTATTTATATTTTATATTTAGGCTAATACAAATATTGTATTTACTGACTTTTTTAAAATCAGATTTCCGTTTGATTTTTCTTTTAATTTGATCAACAGATCTTACCCAAACCCATACCCAGAAAAATGTTTATTTCCATATGTTTTTCTAATCTCAATTAACCTGTATTTATTTATAAATTAATTATCAAACAAGATATTAAAAATAATATAAAATATCTATGTGATATTTATTAATTACAAACGATTCAATTTTATCGTCTAAAGGTGTCTTTCTTTTCTTTTCTTTTCTTTTCTTTTGAGTTGATGTAGAAGGTAAATTTGAATACCTAATTTCTGGCATACGTCGTCTATTAAAAGAATGTGACCTGTTCGAATAAAGTTTGCCAGATTGTGAAGTGTTGCAAGGAGAATGTATTCTCTCTATAATATCTCTTTCTCATCTGTAAATTAAATATAGTTATTTTTATATGGTCATTATAGATTATATATTATAAGATACTTATAATTAATTCACAGCATATTGCAATGTATAATAAACCTCCTATATTTTGATTTCGTTGAATCAGCATACGAGGTCTAATCACATCTCTTGTACCAAGAAATTCATCTATGATTTCATAGTAAGGTGCAAATGGGGCTGATTCTATATCTACTCCACTCCTTTTTAAGTACACATTTCTCTATAATATGATTGGCAATTTTATATCAATTATCTGATTAAAATCTTAAGTTTAATGTTAATAATTAAATTATTTCTAAATCAGACTGATATTAGATATATAGTATTTCACATATTTTATAATACATATCAGAACATTGAAAAAAATAATAATAATTGTTTCAATTCCTTAACATTAAAAAAAATGTAATATAATATATATCTATTTTTTACTCGTAACGAATCAAGCTTTATAATAAATAAAAAATATAACTCATTTTATTTCAAATTTATAATATTTTCAAATAATAGTTTCAATATATTTTTCAGGCATTTAATTTTACTATTAATTTGTATTTCGGAAACTTCGCAGTTGAATTCTTTATGCCCTGGTTCTACTTAACTTACACTGGTTACTTATGATATTTGTAGATAGAAAATGATACCTCCATTTACTAATAAGAAACAATATTTATTCATCAGTAAATCTTCTCAACATGTTTATATTTAAAAATCTATTCCTTTATTCTATTATTTAAATCATGTGATTCGTTTATTTATTTTCCTTCACGGGTATCTTTGCACAATGTACTGAGATTATGTGTACATAAAGTTTCCGAATAAGAAATATGGTTGTATAAAATGGGTGAGTCATAGTTGACATATCTGATTGACAGGACAAATATCACATGACATTTCTCCAATATAACCATGTGATAATGCTCCTTTCAAAAATTGGGATGCATGCGCGCCATGTATAGTGCCATGTATAAAGCCATGTATAGAGCTGTGTATAGTGCTATATATAGAGCCATGTATAGAGCCATGTATAAAGCCATGTATAGAGCCATGTATAGAGCCATGTATAAAGCCATGTATAGAGCCATGTATAGAGCCATGTATAAAGCCATGTATAGAGCCATGTATAGAGCTGTGTATAGAGAGTGCACCTGCATCACCGTTTTTTAATATGATTTTTTTTTTGAAATACCAAACCCAAACCCAAATCCTTAGTAATATTGGTTTAATTTATCTATTTCAAAGATAAATATGCTTGACTCATTTGTTTATGAATATTCTAATGATTCATTCAGAGTTGATTGATGTTGTGTTCTAGGTGGTGTTATGGGTGGTATTCTGGGTTATTTTTTTTTATTGAATAAGATTTTAAATTAATATTATTTAAGTCATAAAATTTATGACTAAATAAACAGATACTTTTATAGTATTACTAATATAACTTCTTTTAATATTCATAGAATTAGAATTAAAATATAATATTAACTAAAGTTATAAATAATTAAATGAAACATTCAATTTATAGTTTGTTGGTTTTTATATTTAATTAATTTCTTCCTTATTAAAATATTCTTTTCATCATTGTTTATATTCTTTGATATATGTTGAAGCCTAACTTTTCCTTATTTTTCAATTATCTTCATTAATTATACATTTGAATGGTGTTTGTTATTAATATGCATTTAATTTGTTAAATATATCTTTTGATGTTCACATATTATATACATCTTCTTTTATAATCTGGAAATCTCCACCTTTCTTGTATTTTTTTCTCAAAAAATGTATATAGAGTGGTTAAATATTGCAAAAGGAGTCGTAGAATTACTAAGAGACGTGTATGCATATCACGTATATGTAGATCCATACGAATTAAACCTCACAACCATTATACTTGTAATTTTATTGATTAAGGACAAATACTACGCGTTAGATTAAATCCACAAAAGCAGGGACAAGAATTTGGAAATTCATTTATACATATTAGATAATCATTTATGAAGATGGAGATTTTATCCTATAAAATATTATTCCGTTTTAAAAGTTAAATGATAGGCGAAGTACACATGGGTAATATGATATCACAGAATGAGAATTATAAAGTATCATTTTATGACCCTAGAGACGAATTCAGTAAACAAGAAGTCCAGACAGCAGAACATGCATTGAGATTTCCTAGTGCAAAGAAAACAGATATATTAGCATGTAATACTTTATATATAAAACCATGTGTTATTAAACAAGACCATTTTGTTGCCAATGATAAAGTAACAGTTTATCATACACAATCCATTCATAAGAAATTTATTATGCCTTGCCAATTCAATAATTGGTATTATTTATTTACGATGTTTTTCCTATAATTTAAAGTTGATAATTTAGATAAAAATCAATATTTTATTGAAAAATATATGACAGTTAAATTTATGAATCCGAAACGTGTTAAATAATAAATATGAAAAATAAATATACTATAATATATTTTATTTATTCATCATTTTAAATTCATTAAATTTAATAGTTAAAATATTAATCCGGTCTTCAGAAAGTTTGCTTACAAATAATGAGTCAATGACTTTTGACGGAGTCAGCATAATTTTATGTTTTCCTTGGTATTTTCCTCTGAACAACAACCATTTTTAATGTCTTCTATGATACCATAATTTATATGTTCAATTTGACTTTTACTAAAATCAAATATACAAATAGGTTTCATTTGCCAACCTAATTTAATATCATTACTTTTACCATTTTCAAATCTTTCAGCTTCATGATGTATAAATGATCATAAATACTTACCAAACCATGTTTAGCCAACACCACCATCTGTATCGACTATAAAACATCTGTCTATCACTTTGTTCTCTAATAAGTTTCATACAATGTTCTTGCCTTGGTTTAAGAGTAATATCTTTAAAAGTATCATTAAACAATTTAAGTTTAATTTCCTCCTTAATACATTGAACTATAATATCATTATTATTTATCACATAATGTTTATCATATTTACTTAACATGTCAACACAATTTAAAATGCTTGCATCTTTAACCATATCTTCAAATTTAATTTTAAATGATAAAGCATTAGGAGCGGTACCTGATTCCCACCAATCACCTTCTTTTTAACTTACAAGTCCTACCCTGTCTTCCTCTCATTAGATCATTATGATCATCATTACTGTTCAATAAAGATTTTATATAAATATAACAATTTAGTTGTTTTGTTATACTACGAATAATAAACCAGCTATATAACTGACTATGTCCGTCTTAGATGGATTCAATATTATATCTGGAATATCATAATCATCATCAAACTCATGTTCTGCATCTCTAATAATTGTTTAAATGTTTGCTTTTACATTGTGGTTTGTAACAACTTAACATAAATATCTAATCTATATTAGAATATTTATAATAATTTTTCTGTATATTCTCACTTGATCTAAATTTTCTTGATATTGTGGAATCATCGACAAAAAGCTTCTTTTCGTATAAATGTCATCTAGTTATTGATATTTCTTTGTCCAAACCTGCATGGCCACTTGGGATATTTTTTGATTTCTTTTCTTATTTCTCCATCAAGGATTTCCATATTTTCTTGATAAATTCCACTGCAAATGTACAATTAATATTAATGAAATAATGAATTATTAAAATGTTTATCAACATTAAACTATAAATTATAAATATTGTTTTATACATATTAATTTATATAATTAATATATAATTAAATCATTGTATATATGATAATACGCAACACTATACAAATAAATGAGTTATTAGACATATTAATAAAAATACACAGTATAAAATATACTCAATATACATCGTGGAAAGTACAATTAGATCATAAATGTATTTAGCATTATTGTAATAATATTACTAACTACCACATTTTAAATTATCAGCCAATTGTCTGTGTGTGTTATCACGTAAATCTCTATTGGTATACTCTGATTTTCTACAATCATAGAAATTGATTTTTTCAATAGTGATTAATTATGTTAATCTTGATGTCATCCTTTTTATTGGATGCTAGTAACTTAAATGATTCCATAGTTAATTCCATTATAAAAATATTAATTATTTAAATTACAAATATAAATTTAAATAAAATGTACCAGCATTGCATTGTTTTGAATATTTATTTTTATTTCCTAAACAAATTTACAAAACATGATACTTATAAAAAAATCCCTCTTAGAATACCTACAAAATCCCTTGTTACATTTGAGACAACGGAATTTTGTACGTATCACACCTTTTGGGGCCCTCCTACCTTCTTGTGTACAGTGCAGGCATACAATGAGTTGTTCACAAGAATATGGTCTTCAAAAGAGCTAATAGGAGGGCCAGATGAACTAGGTTCATCAAGTTACTTTCTATTTTTCCATATATCAATATTGCCAAAAAGTTCTCTGACAAGTTGTTTACGTAAATTGAATAGACTGGTATCGTATTTTAATTTGTGACATGTGGGCATTTGTGATTGCCATATCCAACAAATTAAAAAACATCACCTTCCACCACTTTTTTGCAAGGTGGTCAGACGAATAGTAATTACGGAGTTGATTTAACTTGTCGACCTTTTTGTAACTTTTTGTAATCGTCGAGCTTTTTGTAACCTCCACATCTCCACCGTCGGAGATGGTCGACAATATGTACAAATCTCGCTTTGTACCTATATGCCAATATCACACAACTATACCCAAGTTATCTTCACACCACTATACCTAGGTTATCTTCACGCCACTAAACCCAAGTTATCTTCACACCACTATACCCAAGTTATCTTCACGCCACTAAACCCAAGTTATCTTCACGCCACTAAACCCAAGTTATCTTCACGCCACTAAACCCAAGTTATCTTCACGCCACTAAACCCAAGCTATCCCCTTTATGCCTTTTATGCACTTATATATTATACATATTAATTGTCGATGGCCCATGTATAGAGGGCTCTTCCATCGTGCTACGCTTTTTTTAGTCTCAACCTTTTGAGAAAATGAATTGTATCCCTAAAAGCAAGTAAGCTAACATTATTATGACTAGTTTTGTAACATATATAAAATTCGTAATTGCCAATATATAAAAAATAACACTTTCCACCATATTTTTGGGTTGTGGCCATATTGATAGTAATTTCTGAATTGATCAAATTTGTCGACTCTTCCCTGCTGTAATTGACAACCATTTCGGGTTTAATTTTCGGTTGAGCAAACAGAAAGTTTGATAGTACATACACCATCGGTGATGGTAGAGAAAATATGCAAGTCCCTCTTATTTCCTATATGCCATCTACAACTTACAATACCATCACCATCTACAAGTTTAATATCCTCATCTGATAGGACAATTTGTTTCCTTACAGTACTTATTTCATGATTTTCTTGACTACGCATACATTTTTCAAGCTTTATAGAAATATAAAAATGATCTCTGTATAAAATATAATTATACTGTATATATGGTGAAATTAACTTTTGATAATATTGAAGGTAAATCCTTCTCCGATGATTAAACTAGCATCGCCATTTCCGGTATATATTTGAAATCTTAGGGGGAGGTGTAATCTTCGCAGAATTTACAGAGGACCACGATAAAGAAGTTTTTATATTTTTTTTTTAATCTATTTTAAAATCTCTTTTTTTTTCATGTTTTTGTATTATAAGTGCATCTAAACAGTTTAGTCGTTTGTTTTAAAGAAGGAACTTTTTATAAGAAATATATCCAGTACATATTAATAATATTTCATGATGTTTCGTCAATGTTTAAAAAATGTATCCGTTTAAAAAAAATGGGATAAATATTAAGATATAAGACAAACCCAAACCCATTCAATGCCGACCACTACTCTTCCTCTACCAATAAGAATTACTACTTCCCGCCCATCAACTACTCTATCTCCCCCTTTCCGCAAGAGGATTACTCTACCTCCCCATTCACGACTGACGAAAAAAATTAATCATGTTCTTGATAAGTTAACTTCCATTGAAGAAAAATTATCCTTATTAATCTTGCATTACATAAAATGTATAAATAATATTGCTTTTATTATTAAGTATTTATAGTAAATGAGTTAAATAATCTCACATCAAATTTCCTTTTTCAGAATTATTGATATTATTAATTTCTATATCTAATATTTCATTTTCTAATGATTCAAAAAGAAAATCGTCGTTATTATTTAAGCAAATATTATGTAATATAAAACATACAGAAATAACGTAATGCATATTTTCAAATTGTGTATCCTGTCTCTTTAACAAGATTCTCCATCGTGCTTTCAAAAGTCCAAATGACTGCTCTATTATCATTCTTGTACTCGAATGTACAAAATTAAAATTTGTTTTGTGTGCATTTAAATTTCTTCCAGGAAATGGTTTGATAAGCCATGGATAATTTTGATAAGCTGCATCTCCAATAATAACCAATCTTTTGTTATTCTGGGTAATAAAATTTAATATATATAAGTATATAGTATTTTGAAACTAATTAATATATATTATTTAATAAATTGTAATTTACTTACAGAGTTAAATCTCCTAAAATGATTATTATAAAATCTAGCAAAGGGTGAATTTGCACAAACTCTTGCGTCGTGAGCTTTCCCTGGATATTCAATCAATATATCCGTAAACCTAAATTCGTAAAAGAAATTATAAATAAATATTTAATTAATTTGATAATACATTTTATCAAATATATAAGACAATATAAAGAATTTAAAATATCCTCCGTTTACTATCACATATGGCTTGAACATTAATTGAATAGAAATGTTTTCGATTAAAATAATCTTCCTGATTTTCTTTTGGGGCTATTATTGGAATATGAGTTCCATCGATAGCTCCGACACATTGAAGAAATCCACGATTTTCAAACCCACGGCAGAGAATATTGAGTTTTCTTTCATCGGTCGGGAAATTGATTACCGTATCTAAAAGAGTATCATGTATAGCCCGAATAACCTACATAAGGCATTCAATTATAATAAATTATTTATTTTAAATATAATTGTATTTAAATTTATAATTGATATATTCACCTGGTTTTTCCATTTAACACGAAATTTATCTGCTATTAGACGATAGTCGCAATTTGTAGATAATCTGTATGTAATTTTATATTAAAATAATTGAAATTAGTATATCAATATTTTATAATAAAGTTAATCTTCATAATGTAATTGCAATCTTTAATTGGATAGAAGGGTTTTTAGAATTAGCTTCCGAATACAATCTGTATCCAATTTCCATAGTTGAAGGTAGAAATAGCCTTTGAATCTGCACATTTTAATGTAGATAAGCAGACAAACTGTTCTTTGGGACATAATTACCAAATCCTATTATGTAAACACGCATTTGCATTTTGAGTGCCCTTTCTCTTGCAAGCATTAAGGAGTGCATCTGCGGTTAGTTATTCATAAACTCTTTTTACATGCGGTGCAACCTTCCCGTTCAGATTATAATGTGTGTTCAGCTTATGTGATGGTAGTGGTGAAACTCCTTCAGCTATAAACTTAGTATAAAACTCCAGCTTCCACACCACTCATGGTCAGGTGCTTGTAAGTAGGCCATATATCATTGCGAACATCTCCATTAGATCTCACAGATTTAGAGAAGTATATGCAGAGTTGGTTTATGGTTGCAATCTTTAACTGGCCGTATCCTCTCCCTCCAGTGGCAACATTATCTCTGGCGGCTAACTCAGACACTCATCGAAGGTGGTATCCAGGTCTTTTATGCATATGGTCTATACTCTCCTCTGTGGATACTGGATATATTTCATTTACTGCTTTGTGAGACCGCTATTGCCATCCCATAACATTTTAGAATATCTCGTACCATTCTTCTCGACGGAGTGGACCCACTTCTTTTCAGCTGCTTACACATCCATGCCGCCAGGGGAACCAGTATATGTTAGGCAACATTTTCCACTCTTTTTGTGTTCTAGGTGCCAAGCTGCATCAGAATTCTTGTTAGCGACACATCTGTGACAATAAAGAGACATAATTTCAAATTCTATTACTAACCAGCTGTAATATTCTATTGCACATGCTACTCCGTAGTATGATGGTAAACTCCCCTTCATCCGCGTACCATCGAATGTTACAACAATATCCTAGATACCATCGATACGAATATCTGCATAGTTGATCTTCTCTGCATTTATGAATGTTTTGCAAACGGTGTCCAGCACCTTATCAGCTTTCTTTGAAATTAACTTTGCAATCTTGGAGGGTAAACCGACGGTTGGAGTGTAAACTCATACCACTAATAATGCATTTTGTCCCGCTCTTTAAGCGTGATTTAATAACATTTACATACGAAAGGAGAATGAGCATCAGATGATCTTGGAGTTGTCCATGTCTTAGATCTCTAACCACAGTTTTCACGCACGGGTTTCACCTCCGCCACTCCATAAACTTCTTTAGGTTTCCAGTCCGACTGTGTTCTTTAGCTTGCACTTTATACAACGTAATGCTGTGGAGATACATACAAAAACTGACTATCCACTAGACGATTTCTTCCCTCCAGAAGAAGACGTATCTCACCATCACTTGAATGAAGTTTTAATGTATTCGTTTTTTTTGACTTGTAAATTTAGAAGCAGATGCACATTCAGATATGCTGACATCTGAATCTGTAGATCTCGAATCGCCTGAAATTATAAAAATATACCAAATTTGTGACAAATTAAAATAATTATTTAAACAATTTTTAAGAATATTTAAATATAAATATTTACAATTTATGATATTAATAAGTGTACATACTTCAAGAGCCTTCTTTTTGTTCTCTTTTAGTAATTTTGATCTTCGATTTACAGGAGCCATTGTATAATTATATAAGAAAATAATAAATGTAAACAATGTAAATCATGTATAATTTGCGAATGACTTGCTAAATTTCACAGGTGATATACAAAGAGAATTGCTTTGGATAATAATTATCATAATATAAATGTGACACCTATCAAAAGCTAAATAATTAATCTATATTTACCTTTTAAATTTTTTAAATTGATGAGATATTAATAATAATATTCAATTAATAAAATAATAATTAACTATTATTTATAAAATCTACTCGTAATATTTTTGTATTACTTTATGTTTATTTTTGATCATATTAATAACTTTTATACTGAGTGCAATATACTAAATTAAAGATCAAAGATCATTTTAATATTTAGAAATAAAATTTAATTTAATTTTTTTTAAATATTTAATAAACTTAATAAATCCACCAATAAATTAAAGGAGCCAGCACTGGGACAGTTATGTTGCATTCAATATTTGTGAGCCCACAAAATTCATTTTTTTCTGTACGATTTGTTTCGCAATCTTCTTACAATTACAGTTACAATCACAACCCTTCTAATAATTGAATAAATAAAAAATCTTTTATTTTTATTATAATAAACAAAGTTTTTTTTGTTATAAAGTTAATATTGAATATGCAGCATTTTATATTCATAAAATATAAACTTGGTTTTTCAACTTTTTTTATTTGTCTTCCTTTTCCGTATTCAACGAACTCAATACCAACGACTTTCACTTTCCGTACTTTCCTCCGTACCGTTTCTCAGTACCCATTCTTATAACTACTCGATGTAATCATTCATTCTTAGTTACCTCATATTTTAAATATTTTATAGCTTATCACTTTCTAACTCTATACGGTATTCAATTTTTCCCAGGATCCATAGCCCATAGTGTTTTTGTAATTTCAACCTAATAAATAAAGAAATATATTTTAATATATTATAATAATGATTATTAACCTTTTTTTCAGCTGTAGTTTTTTGCGTCACGCTGGTAGGAATCACTAGATTTTACTGGTTTTAATTTTTTTACTACGGTCAATAAAATAGCTCATAACTCGGTAAATATTAATATAATGAATATAAAAGTGGAAGCTTCTTTGTAACCTCCACATCTCCACCGTCGGAGATGGTCGACAATATGTACAAATCTCGCTTTGTACCTATATGCCAATATCACACAACTAAACCCAAGTTATCTTCACACCACTAAACCCAAGCTATCTTCACGCCACTAAACCTAGGCTATCTACACACCACTAAACCCAAGTTATCTTCACACCACTAAACCCAAGCTATCTTCACACCACTAAACCCAAGCTATCTTCACGCCACTAAACCCAAGCTATCTTCACGCCACTAAACCCAAGCTATCTACGAGTTTTATTTTCTCATCTGGTTGTATAGTTTGATTCCAAAACTATCATTTTGGGATATACTAGAGGAGATAACTAAATTCTCATGACTAATTTCATGTAGGGAAATATTCTTTGTATTATTTATTTCTAGAATATAATCTATAATATTGTTTTGCTCTAAATTGTTTAATTGGATAAATGTGGGTGCATTAATATTTAGTGGGGAAGATGGCGGGGTATTGGATATAGTAGGGGTGAATGCTATATTATCTGGTTGGGGAGCGAGAGAGTTCTTGAGCTGACTAACAAGATTCTTGTAATCAGCTGTACGACGATGGCACTTAATTGCATCATATGTACGATTTTTAATACTGGATTGGAGGGATATAATTATATTTGATTTATTAATAACCAATAAATTTGCCTCCAATCTTGCCATTTCTCTCGTTTCACCCAGAGTCCATCTTCTATTATTTAGGGTTATGTCTCTTTGTTCGATTTCTAATGCTTGTCGTTGGTGTGTTTCTACGGGGTGAGCTCTGCGATTATGCTGAGGTAGTCCTCGTTTACCTTTGAAGGTCTTATTGCAGGTTTGACAATATCCCGGGTTTTCCATTGTTGCGAATATAGGTTTTATATTCGTCTGATTGTTTTGTTTAAACAATGGATGGCAGCGAGTGGCGTAAGCCGACTCGATCGAGCGTTGTCCACTCGAAAATCAGGTATAAGTATATTTATTTGGTAAGCCATCGGTGAGACCAGTTCAATAAAGAAATGCAAACCCAAAAATTTCATTAGATAGCCTAAAGCTGACTCGTCATGTCGGAAATCTTCCGATGAATCAGTTCTTCTTTTAAAGGCAACATCAGCCAAAAAGTGTATCTCAAAAGTCCATCCTTCTCCTGGAAATAACATTTACAATAGTAATGCAATTGCAATTTTCATGTTTCTGAGAAAGGTAATTTATATCAATATATAACATTTACAATAATTCATTAGAAATTCTTCAATTGCATTACATATATTCATATATATAACAGCATAAGCTGATTATATATATTCATATATATAATCAGCTTATGCTGTTATATATATAAATATATGTAATGCAATTGAAGAATTTCTAATGAATTATTGTAAATGTTATATATTGATATAAATTACCTTTCTCAGAAACATGAAATATCTTCAATCTTCGCAGAAATCCTTGATGAAAGATAGAATTGGTGAACCCTTGATTCTTGTTCCATTATTATCATAGCTGTACAAAGGGTTGAAGCCCGTGTATAGAATTATACTGCTAAAGCAACTCGGTAACGAATAAATCAAATCGAATAAATATAATTTATAAATTTGATGATATATATATTTAACAACTACATATTTTAATGATTGAGAATGGTATAATGAGATGATGTTAACCTTTACTTTGCTATATGCATTTGATTAATATGCTACAACTGTAAAGAATTATTCTCCTAACAAATTAATGCAGAGCCCCAATTAAACCTTGTTCAAGTCGGTCCAGATCTTGACTATTAGAAGTCATATGTCTTACTTAAATCACAACTATATTAAGGCATTTTGTTAGTTACATCAGTAGGAAATGACTGAAACTTTTGATTTTAAGTCCTAGGTATTCCAGGAAGTTTATGAAGATTGATGAGAGTCTCATAATCTGTAACAAATCTGGATTCTAAAAAAAATAAAACCTAAATAATTCCGAAAAAATATAAAAAATTTGAAGGTAATTTACATAAATAACAAGTTTGTTCACAAATTTATTAATGTAAAATCTAGAATCCATTAGAAATACTGCCACCATTCATATAATATATTGTAATATCATATTATACTATATCAATAAAATCATATCTTCAAAAATAAGTTATTGAAACAGATTAATATTAGATTATAATTATTTTATCTACTTTTTGTATATAATTTCATATATTTCATAATTTGATTTTTTTTCAAGATCTATGATGGATATGATAAATTACATTTAGCATATAAATTTAATTATAAGATATATAAATAACAAATAATTTACAATTTAACATGGGTGCATATTTGAGCTATCGAATCATCGGAATCAATATCTGGCTCTAAATTAAGTACCATCCGATCACCTTTTTCTTCTTATAATAAGTTCTTAGATTTTTTCATAAATTCCCTTATATGATTTAAATGAATAACAGGCTATAATTAACTTTATAAATCCTATTTATAATAGCTATTGTATTTTATTATAATATATAATAGATTGATTATTAGAATTATAAAATTTCATAACTGAGCAATTACAGTGAAAAACTTTATAATACAAACCATCTTGAGCAACCAAATATAGAATGTAACGAGTTGGGTGATTAGATAAGGACTGAAACATTGCATTTCGGATACATTTATATTCATTCTAATGATATAATAAATGATATAATGATTCTGTTAAATCAATATTAACTTAAGAAATTTATTTAATATAAATTTTTTAAGATCTGCAAATTAATATTATATATACAAATACAAATATATGTATTAATTTACAAATTAATATTGTATATATATTTAATATTAATTTCATAAGAATAATAATTGATAAAATTCATAAAGAAACTTTTTCTAAATTTATCTTATTTTTTATTTTGAATAATAATTAATATTTTTTAATATATGTATTATTAATTTTTTTCCCATTTGTGAGATAATCAGTGAAATATAGATTATTATAATATAAAATGAATAAACAATATATTTTATTGGATATTAGTAAACATTTATCATTAAATAATATTTATTACGCACATTGTTTTCCAAAATATTTTTCATATTATTATTCCAATTTAAGGAGATTAAATACTTATTTTTTCATACTTGATAAACATAAATAACTATAATAACTTAATCTAAAATTCTTAACTTAACAAAATCTTAAATTAAATATATAAGAAACTATTTAGGCTATGTCATAGTTCCATAACTGTTACAGTATCATTTTCTATATCTTTAATTATATGCCGTTCAGATGGGTGTGGCCTGTGAAAAATTCACAGACCATATACAGACAGTATATTCTATTTTTCTACGTATATCTCGAAAATTCACCATGTTCTATTTTTCAATGATTCACAGAAATTGAAAATAAATATTCATAATTATGAAATTTAATTCTGGTACATTTTATTTGAAATTATATTGGGAAGGATATAAATTTATCAAATGTATCCATATGTAATTGTATCATCGGGTAGGTGAATTAGTGAGTGAACATTATGTTCTCACCGTGTCTATTGCAAGGTGTAGCTTTCTGTCTGACATTTTCTGTTCGTAGGCTGGACACATCTGGCATCACTTGAGCTCTTGATTTTTTAGATGTCTAGCAGGTCTCGTCTCAGATCGTTATCCCTTAATCTGAGAATGATCTTTCCTACCAAGTGATCGTATTCATTTGGGAATTTGTATTTGATGATGAATGTTTAACATGAACTTGAAACGCCGTTAATGATATATTCGGTGGTTGACGTCTGCGGTGATTGCACTTCCAATACATCCTTGGTCAGCCTTAGCTGTTGTTTCTCTTGACCCTTGCGTCCTAGCTACACAAGTACATAGATTGCAGTGGTTATCTCGTCGATAGTGCTGAGAGGTCCACCGAATGTGCAATTGCATGTTTGTCTGAAGTATCTCAGCTCCTTCGTCTTGTCTTCGGTGTTCCAGTCGAATGCAGGCACTGGTAGTTCATTGTAGGTTGGGTTTACTAACCTGCCACTATATTGAGAACAAAATAGGACTTCACTTGTTTTTGAAGGTAAAGTATTGTCTGATCTTTATTTAATAATCGATCGTGTATATATACATGAGTAGTCGATAGCAATAGAAAGCTGATGCAACATTTCATCAGATATTGCGTAATGTGACAGATGTTCTCAATTAATGAAAGTGTAAAACATAACACCAATATCTTGTTGCAAATTTTATTGCAAATTTTTAAATTAATTATCAATATTTTTCTGTTATTTAGTTTATATAGGTGACATTAATAAAGATATTGCAAAATATAATATAATAAAGTGTTCATAATATATGTTCAATCAATTATGTATTAAAACTACTTTTCCTATATAAAGGAGCCAGCACTGGGACAGTTATGTTGCATTCAATATTTGTGAGCCCACAAAATTCATTTTTTTCTGTACGATTTGTTTCGCAATCTTCTTACAATTACAGTTACAATCACAACCCCCCCTTCTAATAATTGAATAAATAAAAAATCTTTTATTTTTATTATAATAAACAAAGTTTTTTTTGTTATAAAGTTAATATTGAATATGCAGCATTTTATATTCATAAAATATAAACTTGGTTTTTCAACTTTTTTTATTTGTCTTCCTTTTCCGTATTCAACGAACTCAATACCAACGACTTTCATTTTCCGTACTTTCCTCCGTACCGTTTCTCAGTACCCATTCTTATAACTACTCGATGTAATCATTCATTCTTAGTTACCTCATATTTTAAATATTTTATAGCTTATCACTTTCTAACTCTATCCGGTATTCAATTTTTCCCCGGATCCATAGCCCATAGTGTTTTTGTAATTTCAACCTAATAAATAAAGAAATATATTTTAATATATTATAATAATGATTATTAACCTTTTTTTCAGCTGTAGTTTTTTGCGTCACGCTGGTAGGAATCACTAGATTTTACTGGGTTTTAATTTTTTTACTACGGTCAATAAAATAGCTCATAACTCGGTAAATATTAATATAATGAATATAAAAGTGGAAGCTTCTTTGTAACCTCCACATCTCCACCGTCGGAGATGGTCGACAATATGTACAAATCTCGCTTTGTACCTATATGCCAATATCACACAACTAAACCCAAGTTATCTTCAGGCCACTAAACCCAAGTTATCTTCACGCCACTAAACCCAAGTTATCTTCACGCCACTAAACCCAAGTTATCTACACACCACTAAACCCAAGCTATCTTCACACAACTAAACCCAAGCTATCTTCACACCACTAAACCCAAGCTATCTTCACGCCACTAAACCCAAGCTATCTTCTCACCACTATACCTAGGCTATCTTCACGCCACTAAACCCAAGTTATCTTCACGCCACTAAACCCAAGCTATCTTCACGCCACTAAACCCAAGCTATCTTCACGCCACTAAACCCAAGCTATCTACACACCACTAAACCCAAGCTATCTTCACGCCACTAAACCCAAGCTATCTACGAGTTTTATTTTCTCATCTGGTTGTATAGTTTGATTCCAAAACTATCATTTTGGGATATACTAGAGGAGATAACTAAATTCTCATGACTAATTTCATGTAGGGAAATATTCTTTGTATTATTTATTTCTAGAATATAATCTATAATATTGTTTTGCTCTAAATTGTTTAATTGGATAAATGTGGGTGCATTAATATTTAGTGGGGAAGATGGCGGGGTATTGGATATAGTAGGGGTGAATGCTATATTATCTGGTTGGGGAGCGAGAGAGTTCTTGAGCTGACTAACAAGATTCTTGTAATCAGCTGTACGACGATGGCTCTTAATTGCATCATATACATATAAATGCATCGTGTATATATACATGAGTAGTCGATAGCAATAGAAAGCTGATGCAACATTTCATCAGATATTGCGTAACGTGACAGATGTTCTCAATTAATGAAAGTGTAAAACATAATACCAATATCTTGTTGCAAATTTTATTGCAAATTTTAAAATTAATTATCAATATTTTTCTGTTATTTAGTTTATATAGGTGACATTAATAAAGATATTGCAAAATATAATATAATAAAGTGTTCATAATATATGTTCAATCAATTATGTATTAAAACTACTTTTCCTATATAAAACAAACAAATGAAATTTTATTGCTTTCAATCTATTTTTTACAAATTATTTTGGTAGCTGAGATTTTAAATTATTAAATTGTCATTTAATGAAATAATTTTATATCTTGATTATTATTGCCTAATTTATCTTTTTATTTGTAATAAATTAACACAATAGCCACAATCTTATCACCTTAGAATCTTTTTTTAACTTTATCTTTTATTCTTTTAACTAAGAATATATAAATACATTTTGAAATCTGGAAATACCATCAGGACTGGTGTTTAGTTTACAATTACATTTATATTTTTAAAAAGGCTTCCGAAATAAGATTCTATTTTTAAATCACTAGATTATCAATTTACAAATATAGACTCATTCACACTTATTAAAATCAGTTTATGTTATTTTTTAATATAACTCAAAAAATAAAATTATGCTAAATAACTTATTTGTTAATATTGTTTACATATTAACTATCAACTATTAAATTTAACTTTTATAAATTTAATATTGTGTATGAATTATTATGTTTATCCTTACTTCTAATTATTCATATATAATTCATACACAGTCCTGAATTGAATCCAGAATTGATTTCAGGAAAATCTGAACAACTGAAAGTGAAACTACAAGCAGCTCGAGACTCTATAAAAAAACTACATGGTATTGATCTTAGTGAATCTCAACAACAGAAAAAACTTTGGTCGCTCAAAAAACGTTTATTTATCAAAACTAGCGTAATTGCAAAATATAAAAACGGCTTTATCTCCGATACCAAAAAAACGGATTAAGGTTTCAGCCTTAGAATCAATTGCATTATCAAAATTATCGTCCTCGATACCAGTTAATGGTAATTTATCTAAGAGAATTCCTTATTGTTTGAAACGTTTAAATAACAAATTTGAAAGCCCAAAATATTGGAATTCTAGAATAATGCATTCATGTGTTTCCACCGGTGACTTATCTATTAATAATAATACTTCTCAAACCCATAATATATCCATGCATAGTACAGAATGTAGTGCACCCATGCAATCAACCTCACAATCTCGCATTTTATTTGATGCTTCTGAATTTTCTTCTATAGATAAGTTAATCTCTCGCAATCCATCAATCGATTATGCACTTCTCTTTAGATATATAAATATATGCACTAGGTCAGGTAGTAAATATTCCGGATATGTTTATACCATTGATCCTGTATCAAGAACTTTTGCCTTAATTAACGACGGAGTTCTTTCAATGATCCCTGGAATTAACATTGAATCTATTTCGATTAACAAAGATAAACCCATCTCTGATTGTGAAGCTTTGCAGTCGATGCTACAATTGCAATCTTCCACTGATGAACCAGCCGTTAATAATGAAAAAACTCTTCGTAGACGAGATCAACTTGTGGATTGGCTTAAATCCGGAAAAGTACCGACTAGATTGGATGACAAAGATCCGCTGACCATTATTGTGGGTTACGAGGCTCTCGAGATTAAACCACCTTATCTTACCGAGAACTTCCATTCTTCTAGTGTTACCATATTATCTAAAATGATTAAAATATGTAATTCTATGCCTAAATCAGAATGATTATTAGCACTTTATTATTTGTTTTTTCAAATAGTATATTTTTATGTGACTAATAAATTTTTTATAAAATACAAAATTTGCCTTATTGTTGTTACATAAAGATTATATAATTAAACAGTTTAAATTAATTGATGGTATTATATAAATTGTATAAATATCATCAAATAGATTCAAATTGATATATTATAATAAAACCTAATAGAAAAATAATACCATTTTGTAATAAGCCTAACTTTTATGGACCAGGTATGAATAATATATTGTCAAATTTTAAATTTAACTCAAATGATCATATTTACATTATTGTATATATATTATGAGCATATTGGGTATTAATTAACAAATTCTTAAAATATATTAAAAAATCAAAATAGATCATTTAGTATTATTACATAAACACAACATTGTCTGTATAACACAGAATTACTAGCTCAAACTTTCCAACACTACATTGTCAAAACCCAACTTATTTGCAATGTCAAATATCGTGGAAGGATACTTAACTAATCTCTTGAAACCACTGACCACGATCGTATTGAAAAAATAATATCCAATCACCAATAGAACATATGCAAAATTATATCTTATTGACAAAACAACTTCTAAATTAATTACTTATTCATATTTTCCCGACTACAAATGCAACTTTAATTATAATTAAATTGTACCACACATACTAAATAAACAACTAATGATATTGACAGCATACTAAACCTATCAATAACCCGTATTTTGACTGAAACTGATTGACTATAACTTCATTTTCCGATAATTAAACAGACTATCCTCATCATGTGTGATTGACTGCTAGACATTAATGTTTCTTTTTTAATCCTGACGAGCAGTCTTCTCCATTCTCTAATTCCATAACCAACTGACCCAATTGAATACCATGAGTACTGTTACAAACGTTTAGAAAAAACTTGCTTAACAATCTTCTATGCGCTTCTCAAATAACCTGTCTATCCAATTATAATATCTTAACATAAGTTCTCATATTTTTAAACATAATCTTAATTAATTAAATATTTCTTTATCTTGCAACTTTTTCAATAAACTAATATTATTTATTGTTACTGTTCTTAACAATAACAATACTTTGTACTCATCCTTTCATTTCTGAAAATATGTTTTATTGTGAACTGCATTAAATAAATACAATCAATTTATATTAATAAAATGAAGTTAATTTATTAAAAAATAATATAAATAATCAATATAATAAGTGTAACAATTATCAAAGCCACTGTAACATAGGAATACAAAGAGTTTCGTAATTATATCAATACAAATGTAATTATAATAAATAATCTGTCAAATGTAAAAACAATTGTAAATTTGACTAGATTAACTTGATACTAATTAATATATAGCAGTTACAATTATATGAACGCTTTATTTTCATATCTAAATGTAGTATTCATATCTTATTGCCATATGAATCAAATATATGTGGTGAATAATAATTGAATTTTCTAATAAATAATCTGTTTATATATAAATTTCTATGATATAAATTATAATAAAAGGAGATAGGTGCACTTTGCTGATATGCAAATCATTTGTTGGTTTCACGTGAAATATAAAAATATTTAATATCGAGTAGATGAAGTGTAAAAATTCAATACAAATTTGTCTATACTTCCGATACTTCTGGTATTTCGCGTTCTGATAAATTCTGTTGAAGACAAATCCTGTAACATTAATGTTAATCAGTTAGAAAATCGTAAATAGGATATCACAGTTAACATTAGCAGGGAGATTAGGATATGTTATTATTTTCCAAGACTAGCTATTATATGATATTTAGTGAATTAGAGTTTGCAATGTCAACTTCACATAATTATTTAAGTTTACATTAAATATAGTTGGTATAGTTTAAATTAAAAACTACTGTTTCATTTACTTGTTCTTGTAATGTTTCAAAGAATAAGAGATATTACTGAATTTTAAAAAATGTAGATAATTTATATAATCAATGTGTATTTAATTAATTAGTAAACTGAATACCTTAAAGTGTTTTAAGGTATTTAAAGGTATTTAAGAAATTGTTTGAAGTTATCTTTACTTTATGCAAGGAACATTATTTATAAATAATCTTGATATATTTGTCACAACATATATAGCGTTTTTAATATACCAAGCTTGTATACAACTCTAATTTAAACAGAAATTATAAATTTGGAAATTATAATCATTTGTCACGAACGAATATATAAAACACAAATAGTATTAACATATGCATACCCATGAGTATCTTCCCTGTAATATCAAAATATATATAAACACTGCTCTATAGTATAATCATTCTATCATACATAACAAAAATGAAATTGTTATTTTATAAACAATGGATTTAAACAAAATTATAATTATTTAATCCTTATAGTCTATATATCTATTGTAGAATAGGCTAAATCAAAACTTACCCATCCGCAGGACGCTCAGGTAAAGGTTTAGAGAAACCTTCTTTGCCAACCAACCAGTAAGTTCTTCTATCGCCCTTTCCCTGATTATTAATATTTTCATTTGAATGAATTTGATATATGTTATACATTTTTATACATTTATTTTATCATATCAGTGGTATATATCGCATAGTAAAACATCATTTTAATAATATTAATTATAACCAATATTACCAAGATTAAGGTAATCGTGGGCTAAACTATGAATAATAATAGGATTTATATAAATTGATGTATATATTTTATTTTTACAATATAAATTCTTATATACAATAATGTATAATTAAATATAATAATACAAAAAAAGAAATATAAATTTAAATATATGTTGTTGAACATTAAATATGTGATGTTAATGAATATTAAAACTAATTAACATATTGATACAAAATTGTAATGGGCTAAAATTAATTAGCTATACTTAATCCCATACAAATTGTGAAATATGAAATTGTATTTTAATATGTTAATTACCTTCCTAACAAGTCAAATATTCAGAACCAATCAGTGAATACGATGTTATGTCAGTGACAGTGGTTGGTATAATAACCTTGAGCTCGACAACTCCCCGGAATTGTATTTTGTATCCTTTTATGATGTCGAGTTTCAATTTTGTGTCTTCACTAATATGAACTCTGAATGCTAAATAATGTACACTTATTATGATATCAATTATTACGTTCACATTCTTTTTACAATATTTGTTTCGTTTTATCAAATATTATGTGATTATCATTTCATGTATATATTGATATCATATAAAACAGTTATGTTTGTTTAATTTAACAAATGCAGACTACGTAGAATGCAACTCATTATATTCTTAATATGATGTTGCAACATCACAGTTTGGTCCGGCAAGTTCAATTATAAAGATAGTTTAATATATAAGTGAGTTTCTCAGTTTAATATACTCTGGTAGCTAACGTGCCCCCGTACTCTCCATTCTCGAAGCAGTATTTACAGTGTCTCCGAATAAGCAGTACCTTGGCATACGGAGTCCAACTACTCCTGTAACGCAGGGACCTAAAAGTAAGATTTAAATTAATCTCGGGGAGGGTGTAAATACGAAGCATATAAAAACGAAATAATGTTATATATTCCTAGTACCTTTATTCCGCGTATATATGATTTAGTATCAGTTTCTCACAATGATGTGTACACTTTTTTGATTTTAAAGACATTAGTAATATACAACAATTTCTCTTTTATGCGCTACTATCTTAATTATAATGCATATATATCTTACTCGTCTACCTCATACAGTGATCCTTATTTCTAAACTTACCACAGCTGATTAATTACCGATTCTCCACACATCTTAATCATTCAAATACTCAGTTTTCTAATACTTCACCATTCATCTCCCTAATCATTTTCTAACTACTATTTTTATAAATCTCTCGGCGTCCCTTTCCATTCCTCTCACGATTGTAATCCCTACGTCCCGCTCCCCGCCCCACCCACTTCCTCCCATCTCTGCCAACGCACACCATCTCTATTCGCATCGCTGCCCCGCTACCGGTAACCGGTATGCAATCCTATGCGTAGACGTAATTGCGTTTCAGGCATGTGACGTATTCGGAACCGTCCGCACTGGCTCAACAAGTCTAAAGCCATTGTCGAGATCTCCGCGGCGTGTCTGTGTCCATTTCTCCGAGGCAAGCCGCTGACCACCATGTACGCATCTCCTATTGTCTCTACCTGTATGGTAATACGACGACGTCGGTAGTGTAGAGCTTTATTGTTGGGTGTGGCTAGAGAGCTGTCGGTATACCTATAAGTTAGTAGGCGTGGGTAGATAATAATGGGTATACCTATACACTAGTGGGTGTACCTATAACATAGTCGATACACTTATAAAGTAGTGGGTATAGCTAGATAATAGTGGGAGTAGCCAGAGATTAGTGGGCGTGGCTAGATCATTTGAGTTCAAACTAAAAACGGACGTAGTCCCGCACACCTTGTAGACGTCGTAGTCGTCAATTGTGGAGTCGAACATCGTGTAGAGATCATTGAGCAGGTTGACCACTTCAATTGGTGTTGAACACGCCGAGATGGTCGTGAATCCGACGATATCGGAGAAGTAAATAGTGACATCGTCGAAAGACTCCGGCTCCACTGGTTTACCCATGAGTAGGTTTTGCGCCACCGACCTATGGGTATAGTTAGAAATGAACTCTCATTCTTTTCCGTAAACTCATACTGTATTCCTCCCTCCTACGCTATCGCACTCCATTGTCACCACACTTATGTATACTCAATGGCTAACGGTAGCGATATCTGTATAAGAAAGTTGACCTCGTTCTCCATTTATTTCTCTATCACTGTGTTTAACGTGGGCGAACATTCATTCATTACCTCACTCCTCCCTCAATCTTCCTATTCCCTCAAACCGCAATACATACTTCACCCTCAACTCCCACTCCTTCGTCCACTTATATCAATCAATAGTTTTAGACATGTAGTCAATCGACTCCTCTTCGTCTACCTCAATTGTCCTTACTAACTGTGGCAACATTTGCGTCAGGAGGTTTTCTGTCTTCTTTTTCTCCTCCTCGAGGGCAACTGTCCGCTCTCTAACGATTTCCTCGAGGTTATTCGAGTACTTCTCTAGCATGATGAACATAGCGTCCACTATGTTGGACTTCCTGGAGTGGAGTGAATGCGACACATGTATATTTGGGAGCCCGTGAATGTATCCGGAGGATGAAATTCTTGAATGATAGTCCACGTAAACCAGGAATATTCGCTACTAACCCCAGCGTGCAATTTGCCACTTTCACTCGCCACTCCGCTCCCACTCCAACTATGCCCCCGGGGCTAACTTCGACTTCCCCTTACGATACTAACTTTCCCTTGTTGAACTCCTTGAACTCGATGTTGAGTTGTTCGAAGTCGGGTCTGCGGTCCGGTTGCTCTGCCCAACACCTCTTCATGATTTGTATATAGTACGGGGCGGCAGCTTGCTGGGACACAGAGGGACGGCACATAGGAGGTGGCTTCCTCACCTTCCGTATGATCTCTGTTAGAGGGGGCGGGTTAGTGACTCGGTATGTAGGTTATGTTAGGGTGTATTGGCGTATGTTAGGGTGTGTTAGGTTATGTTAGGGTGTGTTAGGATATGTTAGGATATATTAGGGTATATGTGGATATGTTAGGATATATTAGGATAAGATAGTGTATGTTAGGGTATGTTAGTGGTTAATCGGAGAGCGGTCAATATAGAAATTCCCTCCCTTATTTATATTCTATGGCTGTCGGTGAATGGCTATTTTCTTGGTTTTATCAGTGGGTTTCTATAATTATTTATATATATAAACATCTATAATATAACTACTATTTATACTGAAAATCAATGCACTTTCGCAAGTATTCGATACATTTGCCTGACAATCAAACAAATGATTTCATTTTTTCATTACACATTTTATTTTATATAAAATATTGGGTATTAATATGTTAACTGGGTATTACTGTACTATATTGACCTGATATTACATAACTATCATACCACCGTGTATATACAAACCACTGTGTCTTGTTATTAAACTGATTTCATTTGTTATATTGTGTAATAAAAATAATTTTTTATTTTATAGGAATTATGAATAATTTATTAATAAATTTATATTCTAATATTATCTATAATAATTATATCAATAAGTTAGTAAGTGGATATACATTTATAATATCATATAGGATTCTATATTAGAATTATTCAAAAGTGCTGGGTTTAAAATAAGTGTGTTGAACATATTATGTAATATCTATATAAGATAAATATCTATGATAGCTATGTAATATATATATATATATATAAGATAACAATGTAAGATAGCTATATAAGCATTAATCTAATACGAATATGTGTATAGATAACGAATTTATTATTGTTTAATACTACATAACATCATTGTGGAATATTAATGTGTGCCTGGACGAAATAATGGTTTATATATGTATGGAGAGAACAGGAAATTGAATGATTACGCAAATCTCTAATTACGTAATAACGCTAAAATATGAGTTTTTAAACGCGGCGCATAATATGCAAATAATATTGTTATTTATAAGAGTGAGATTAATATTATGTTCTCAAAATATTATGTGTCGGATATATATAAAAATATATATACGGATATATATGGTATATATTATAAATATGTTTTATCGTGTAATTAAAAAATACTTATTTAATTTTGTGTTCTATTTGCAAATAAATAATTAGCCATTATTTACTTTGAATTTAATTTTTATTGCAAATGTTTTATTAGTTTAATATTTTTAATTAAAATCTCACATCAAATAATTTCTGAAGCTGTTGTAACTTGGACGTACATTATAATAACTATATTATTAATTTGAATACGACGATTCCATAGCCCATTGGTTAGTCAAGTACACATTACATACATACACAACCTACATTAGCATTAGATTCTTATATTATATTATTATATAAAATATTATCATAATAATATTATCATAATACTTATTATAATGATCATAATACTATCATAATAATATATTATCATAATATATCGTGATAATATCATATATCTATATATATATATATTATTAGAATAATATTAATGTTTTGGATATAATATATACGTAGTCTTTAATAATAGTTAAATTTATATATATTATATTATATATATTAAATGTTTTGAGAATTATTGTATCTGAACAACTCATGGATATACTAGGAGATGGTATTACTACTAGGAGGGGGTAGTAATACTAGGAGGGGGTAGTAATACTAGGAGATGGTAGTACTACTAGGAGGTGGTAGTACTACTAGGAGGTGGTAGTAATACTAGGAGATGGTAGTAATACTAGGAGGTGGTAGTACTACTAGGAGATGGTAGTACTACTAGGAGGTGGTAGTAATACTAGGAGATGGTAGTAATACTAGGAGGTGGTAGTAATACTAGGAGGTGGTAGTACTACTAGGAGGTGGTAGTACTACTAGGAGGTGGTAGTAATACTAGGAGGTGGTAGTAATACTAGGAGATGGTAGTACTACTAGGAGGTGGTAGTAATACTAGGAGGGGGTAGTAATACTAGGAGGGGTAGTAATACTAGGAGGTGGTAGTAATACTAGGAGGTGGTAGTACTACTAGGAGGTGGTAGTACTACTAGGAGGTGGTAGTAATACTAGGAGGGGGTAGTAATACTAGGAGGAGGTAGTAATACTAGGAGGTGGTAGTAATACTAGGAGGTGGTAATACTACTAGGAGGGGGTAGTAATACTAGGAGGGGTAGTAATACTAGGAGATGGTAGTACTACTAGGAGGTGGTAGTACTACTAGGAGGGGGTAGTAATACTAGGAGATGGTAGTACTACTAGGAGGTGGTAGTACTACTAGGAGGGGGTAGTAATACTAGGAGGGGGTAGTAATACTAGGAGGGGTAGTAATACTAGGAGGTGGTAGTAATACTAGGAGGGGGTAGTAATACTAGGAGGTGGTAGTAATACTAGGAGGTGGTAATACTACTAGGAGGTGGTAGTAATACTAGGAGGGGGTAGTAATACTAGGAGGGGTAGTAATACTAGGAGGTGGTAGTAATACTAGGAGGTGGTAGTACTACTAGGAGGTGGTAGTACTACTAGGAGGTGGTAGTAATACTAGGAGGTGGTAATACTACTAGGAGGGGGTAGTAATACTAGGAGATGGTAGTAATACTAGGAGGGGGTAGTAATACTAGGAGGGGTAGTAATACTAGGAGATGGTAGTACTACTAGGAGGTGGTAGTACTACTAGGAGGGGGTAGTAATACTAGGAGGTGGTAGTAATACTAGGAGGGGTAGTAATACTAGGAGGTGGTAGTAATACTAGGAGGTGGTAGTACTACTAGGAGATGGTAGTAATACTAGGAGGGGGTAGTAATACTAGGAGGGGTAGTAATACTAGGAGATGGTAGTACTACTAGGAGGTGGTAGTACTACTAGGAGGGGGTAGTAATACTAGGAGGTGGTAGTAATACTAGGAGGGGTAGTAATACTAGGAGGTGGTAGTAATACTAGGAGGTGGTAGTACTACTAGGAGGTGGTAGTACTACTAGGAGGTGGTAGTAATACTAGGAGGTGGTAGTACTACTAGGAGGTGGTAGTAATACTAGGAGGTGGTAGTACTACTAGGAGGGGGTAGTAATACTAGGAGGGGGTAGTAATACTAGGAGGGGATAGTAATACTAGGAGGTGGTAGTACTACTAGGAGGGGGTAGTAATACTAGGAGGGGGTAGTAATACTAGGAGGAGGTAGTAATACTAGGAGGGGGTAGTAATACTAGGAGATGGTAGTAATACTAGGAGATGGTAGTAATACTAGGAGATGGTAGTACTACTAGGAGGGGGTAGTAATACTAGGAGGGGGTAGTAATACTAGGAGGGGGTAGTAATACTAGGAGATGGTAGTAATATTAGGAGATGGTAGTACTACTAGGAGGGGGTAGTAATACTAGGAGATGGTATTACTACTAAGAGGTGGTAGTAATACTAGGAGGGGGTAGTACTACTAGGAGGTGTTAGTAATACTAGGAGGAGGTAGTACTACTAGGAGGGGGTAGTACTACTAGGAGGGGGTAGTAATACTAGGAGATGGTAGTAATACTAGGAGATGGTAGTAATACTAGGAGGTGGTAGTAATACTAGGAGGGGGTAGTACTACTAGGAGGGGATAGTAATACTAGGAGGTGTTAGTAATACTAGGAGGAGGTAGTACTACTAGGAGGGGGTAGTAATACTAGGAGATGGTAGTAATACTAGGAGGGGGTAGTACTACTAGGAGATGGTAGTAATACTAGGAGATGGTAGTAATACTAGGAGATGGTAGTAATACTAGGAGGTGTTAGTAATACTAGGAGGAGGTAGTACTACTAGGAGGGGGTAGTAATACTAGGAGATGGTAGTAATACTAGGAGATGGTAGTACTACTAGGAGGGGGTAGTAATACTAGGAGGGGTAGTAATACTAGGAGGTGGTAGTACTACTAGGAGGTGGTAGTACTACTAGGAGGTGGTAGTAATACTAGGAGATGGTAGTAATACTAGGAGGTGGTAGTACTACTAGGAGATGGTAGTACTACTAGGAGGTGGTAGTAATACTAGGAGATGGTAGTAATACTAGGAGGTGGTAGTAATACTAGGAGGTGGTAGTACTACTAGGAGATGGTAGTACTACTAGGAGGTGGTAGTACTACTAGGAGGTGGTAGTACTACTAGGAGGTGGTAGTAATACTAGGAGGTGGTAGTAATACTAGGAGGTGGTAGTACTACTAGGAGGTGGTAGTAATACTAGGAGGGGGTAGTACTACTAGGAGGGGATAGTAATACTAGGAGGTGTTAGTAATACTAGGAGGAGGTAGTACTACTAGGAGGGGGTAGTAATACTAGGAGATGGTAGTAATACTAGGAGGGGGTAGTAATACTAGGAGGGGGTAGTAATACTAGGAGGGGGTAGTAATACTAGGAGGGGGTAGTAATACTAGGAGATGGTAGTACTACTAGGAGATGGTAGTAATACTAGGAGATGGTAGTAATACTAGGAGGTGTTAGTAATACTAGGAGGAGGTAGTACTACTAGGAGGGGGTAGTAATACTAGGAGATGGTAGTAATACTAGGAGATGGTAGTAATACTAGGAGGTGGTAGTAATACTAGGAGATGGTAGTACTACTAGGAGATGGTAGTAATACTAGGAGATGGTAGTAATACTAGGAGGTGTTAGTAATACTAGGAGGAGGTAGTACTACTAGGAGGGGGTAGTAATACTAGGAGATGATAGTAATACTAGGAGGTGTTAGTAATACTAGGAGGTGGTAGTAATACTAGGAGGTGGTAGTAATACTAGGAGGGGGTAGTAATACTAGGAGGGGGTAGTACTACTAGGAGGGGGTAGTAATACTAGGAGATGGTAGTAATACTAGGAGGGGGTAGTACTACTAGGAGGGGGTAGTAATACTAGGAGATGGTAGTAATACTAGGAGATGGTAGTAATACTAGGAGATGGAGGTAATACTAGGAGGTGTTAGTAATACTAGGAGGAGGTAGTACTACTAGGAGGGGGTAGTAATACTAGGAGATGGTAGTAATACTAGGAGATGGTAGTAATACTAGGAGATGGTAGTAATACTAGGAGATGGTAGTAATACTAGGAGATGGTAGTAATACTAGGAGATGGTAGTACTACTAGGAGGGGATAGTAATACTAGGAGGTGTTAGTAATACTAGGAGGGGATAGTAATACTAGGAGGTGTTAGTAATACTAGGAGGAGGTAGTACTACTAGGAGATGGTAGTAATACTAGGAGGGGGTAGTAATACTAGGAGGTGGTAGTAATACTAGGAGATGGTAGTAATACTAGGAGGTGGTAGTAATACTAGGAGATGGTAGTAATACTAGGAGGTGGTAGTACTACTAGGAGGGGTAGTAATACTAGGAGGTGGTAGTAATACTAGGAGGTGGTAGTACTACTAGGAGGTGGTAGTACTACTAGGAGGTGGTAGTAATACTAGGAGGTGGTAGTACTACTAGGAGGTGGTAGTAATACTAGGAGGTGGTAGTACTACTAGGAGGGGGTAGTAATACTAGGAGGGGGTAGTAATACTAGGAGGGGATAGTAATACTAGGAGGTGGTAGTACTACTAGGAGGGGGTAGTAATACTAGGAGGGGGTAGTAATACTAGGAGGAGGTAGTAATACTAGGAGGGGGTAGTAATACTAGGAGATGGTAGTAATACTAGGAGATGGTAGTAATACTAGGAGATGGTAGTACTACTAGGAGGGGGTAGTAATACTAGGAGGGGGTAGTAATACTAGGAGGGGGTAGTAATACTAGGAGATGGTAGTAATATTAGGAGATGGTAGTACTACTAGGAGGGGGTAGTAATACTAGGAGATGGTATTACTACTAAGAGGTGGTAGTAATACTAGGAGGGGGTAGTACTACTAGGAGGTGTTAGTAATACTAGGAGGAGGTAGTACTACTAGGAGGGGGTAGTACTACTAGGAGGGGGTAGTAATACTAGGAGATGGTAGTAATACTAGGAGATGGTAGTAATACTAGGAGGTGGTAGTAATACTAGGAGGGGGTAGTACTACTAGGAGGGGATAGTAATACTAGGAGGTGTTAGTAATACTAGGAGGAGGTAGTACTACTAGGAGGGGGTAGTAATACTAGGAGATGGTAGTAATACTAGGAGGGGGTAGTACTACTAGGAGATGGTAGTAATACTAGGAGATGGTAGTAATACTAGGAGATGGTAGTAATACTAGGAGGTGTTAGTAATACTAGGAGGAGGTAGTACTACTAGGAGGGGGTAGTAATACTAGGAGATGGTAGTAATACTAGGAGATGGTAGTACTACTAGGAGGGGGTAGTAATACTAGGAGGGGTAGTAATACTAGGAGGTGGTAGTACTACTAGGAGGTGGTAGTACTACTAGGAGGTGGTAGTAATACTAGGAGATGGTAGTAATACTAGGAGGTGGTAGTACTACTAGGAGATGGTAGTACTACTAGGAGGTGGTAGTAATACTAGGAGATGGTAGTAATACTAGGAGGTGGTAGTAATACTAGGAGATGGTAGTACTACTAGGAGGGGGTAGTAATACTAGGAGGGGTAGTAATACTAGGAGGTGGTAGTACTACTAGGAGGTGGTAGTACTACTAGGAGGTGGTAGTAATACTAGGAGATGGTAGTAATACTAGGAGGTGGTAGTACTACTAGGAGATGGTAGTACTACTAGGAGGTGGTAGTAATACTAGGAGATGGTAGTAATACTAGGAGGTGGTAGTAATACTAGGAGGTGGTAGTACTACTAGGAGGTGGTAGTACTACTAGGAGGTGGTAGTAATACTAGGAGGTGGTAGTAATACTAGGAGGTGGTAGTACTACTAGGAGGTGGTAGTAATACTAGGAGGGGGTAGTACTACTAGGAGGGGATAGTAATACTAGGAGGTGTTAGTAATACTAGGAGGAGGTAGTACTACTAGGAGGGGGTAGTAATACTAGGAGATGGTAGTAATACTAGGAGGGGGTAGTAATACTAGGAGGGGGTAGTAATACTAGGAGGGGGTAGTAATACTAGGAGGGGGTAGTAATACTAGGAGATGGTAGTACTACTAGGAGATGGTAGTAATACTAGGAGATGGTAGTAATACTAGGAGGTGTTAGTAATACTAGGAGGAGGTAGTACTACTAGGAGGGGGTAGTAATACTAGGAGATGGTAGTAATACTAGGAGATGGTAGTAATACTAGGAGGTGGTAGTAATACTAGGAGATGGTAGTACTACTAGGAGATGGTAGTAATACTAGGAGATGGTAGTAATACTAGGAGGTGTTAGTAATACTAGGAGGAGGTAGTAATACTAGGAGGTGGTAGTAATACTAGGAGGGGGTAGTAATACTAGGAGGGGGTAGTACTACTAGGAGGGGGTAGTAATACTAGGAGATGATAGTAATACTAGGAGGTGTTAGTAATACTAGGAGGTGGTAGTAATACTAGGAGGTGGTAGTAATACTAGGAGGGGGTAGTAATACTAGGAGGGGGTAGTACTACTAGGAGGGGGTAGTAATACTAGGAGATGGTAGTAATACTAGGAGGGGGTAGTACTACTAGGAGGGGGTAGTAATACTAGGAGATGGTAGTAATACTAGGAGATGGTAGTAATACTAGGAGATGGAGGTAATACTAGGAGGTGTTAGTAATACTAGGAGGAGGTAGTACTACTAGGAGGGGGTAGTAATACTAGGAGATGGTAGTAATACTAGGAGATGGTAGTAATACTAGGAGATGGTAGTAATACTAGGAGATGGTAGTAATACTAGGAGATGGTAGTAATACTAGGAGATGGTAGTACTACTAGGAGGGGATAGTAATACTAGGAGGTGTTAGTAATACTAGGAGGGGATAGTAATACTAGGAGGTGTTAGTAATACTAGGAGGAGGTAGTACTACTAGGAGATGGTAGTAATACTAGGAGGGGGTAGTAATACTAGGAGGTGGTAGTAATACTAGGAGATGGTAGTAATACTAGGAGGTGGTAGTAATACTAGGAGATGGTAGTAATACTAGGAGGTGGTAGTACTACTAGGAGATGGTAGTACTACTAGGAGGGGGTAGTAATACTAGGAGATGGTAGTACTACAAGGGGGGGTATTACTACTAGGAGGTGGTAGTAATACTAGGAGGGGGTAGTAATACTAGGAGGCGGTAGTAATACTAGGAGATGGTAGTACTACAAGGGGGGTATTACTACTAGGAGGTGGTAGTAATACTAGGAGATGGTAGTACTACTAGGAGGGGGTAGTAATACTAGGAGATGGTAGTACTACAAGGGGGGGTATTACTACTAGGAGGTGGTAGTAATACTAGGAGGTGGTAGTAATACTAGGAGGGGGTAGTACTACTAGGAGGGGATAGTAATACTAGGAGGTGTTAGTAATACTAGGAGGAGGTAGTACTACTAGGAGGGGGTAGTAATACTCGGAGATGGTAGTACTACTAGGAGGGGGTAGTAATACTAGGATGTGGTAGTAATACTAGGAGGTGGTAGTAATACTAGGAGGGGGTAGTAATACTAGGAGGTGGTAGTAATACTAGGAGATGGTAGTAATACTAGGAGATGGTAGTACTACTAGGAGGGGGTAGTAATACTAGGAGGTGGTAGTAATACTAGGAGATGGTAGTACTACTAGGAGGGGGTAGTAATACTAGGAGGTGGTAGTAATACTAGGAGGTGGTAGTAATACTAGGAGATGGTAGTAATACTAGGAGGTGGTAGTAATACTAGGAGGGTGTAGTAATACTAGGAGATGGTAGTATTACTAGGAGGTGGTAGTAATACTAGGAGGGGGTAGTAATACTAGGAGGTGGTAGTAATACTAGGAAAGGGTAGTAATACTAGGAGATGGTAGTAATACTAGGAGGTGGTAGTAATACTAGGAGGTGGTAGTAATACTAGGAGGGGGTAGTAATACTAGGAGGGGATAGTAATACTAGGAGGGGGTAGTAATACTAGGAGATGGTAGTAATACTAGGAGGTGGTAGTAATACTAGGAGGTGGTAGTAATACTAGGAGATGGTAGTAATACTAGGAGGTGGTAGTAATACTAGGAGGGTGTAGTAATACTAGGAGATGGTAGTATTACTAGGAGGTGGTAGTAATACTAGGAGGGGGTAGTAATACTAGGAGGTGGTAGTAATACTAGGAAAGGGTAGTAATACTAGGAGATGGTAGTAATACTAGGAGGTGGTAGTAATACTAGGAGGTGGTAGTAATACTAGGAGGGGGTAGTAATACTAGGAGGGGTAGTAATACTAGGAGGGGGTAGTAATACTAGGAGGGGGTAGTAATACTAGGAGATGGTAGTAATACTAGGAGGTGGTAGTAATACTAGGAGGTGGTAGTAATACTAGGAGATGGTAGTACTACTAGGAGGGGGTAGTAATACTAGGAGGTGGTAGTAATACTAGGAGGTGGTAGTAATACTAGGAGGTGGTAGTAATACTAGGAGGGGGTAGTAATACTAGGAGGGGTAGTAATACTAGGAGGGGGTAGTAATACTAGGAGGGGGTAGTAATACTAGGAGATGGTAGTAATACTAGGAGGTGGTAGTAATACTAGGAGGGGGTAGTAATACTATGAGTTGGTAGTAATACTAGGAGGTGGTAGTAATACTAGGAGGTGGTAGTAATACTAGGAGGGGGTAGTAATACTAGGAGGTGGTAGTAATACTAGGAGATGGTAGTAATACTAGGAGGTGGTAGTAATACTAGGAGGTGGTAGTAATACTAGGAGGGGGTAGTAATACTATGAGTTGGTAGTAATACTAGGAGGTGGTAGTAATACTAGGAGGTGGTAGTAATACTAGGAGGTGGTAGTAATACTAGTAGGCGGTAGTAATACTAGGAGGTAGTAGTAATACTAGGAGGGGGTAGTAATACTAGGAGATGGTAGTAATACTAGGAGGTGGTAGTACTACTAGGAGATGGTAGTAATACTAGGAGGAGGTAGTAATACTAGGAGGAGGTAGTAATACTAGGAGGAGGTAGTAATACTAGGAAGTGGTAGTAATACTAGGAGGTGGTAGTAATACTAGGAGGTGGTAGTACTACTAGGAGGAGGTAGTAATACTAGGAGGGGGTAGTAATACTAGGAGGTGGTAGTAATACTAGGAGATGGTAGTAATACTAGGAGGTGGTAGTAATACTAGGAGGTGGTAGTACTACTAGGAGGGGGTAGTAATACTAGGAGATGGTAGTACTACTAGGAGGGGGTAGTAATACTAGGAGGTGGTAGTACTACTAGGAGATGGTAGTACTACTAGGAAGGGGTAGTATTACTAGGAGGTGGTAGTAATACTAGGAGGTGGTAGTAATAATAGGAGGTGGTAGTACTACTAGGAGGTGGTAGTACTACTAGGAGGTGGTAGTAATACTAGGAGATGGTAGTAATACTAGGAGGTGGTAGTACTACTAGGAGATGGTAGTACTACTAGGAGGTGGTAGTAATACTAGGAGATGGTAGTAATACTAGGAGGTGGTAGTAATACTAGGAGGTGGTAGTACTACTAGGAGGTGGTAGTACTACTAGGAGGTGGTAGTAATACTAGGAGATGGTAGTAATACTAGGAGGTGTTAGTAATACTAGGAGGGGGTAGTAATACTAGGAGGTGGTAGTAATACTAGGAGGTGTTAGTAATACTAGGAGGGGGTAGTACTACTAGGAGGGGGTAGTAATACTAGGAGATGGTAGTAATACTAGGAGGTGGTAGTACTACTAGGAGGGGTAGTAATACTAGGAGGGGGTAGTACTACTAGGAGGTGGTAGTAATACTAGGAGGTGGTAGTAATACTAGGAGGTGGTAGTAATACTAGGAGATGGTAGTAATACTAGGAGGGGGTAGTAATACTAGGAGGAGGTAGTACTACTAGGAGGGGGTAGTAATACTAGGAGATGGTAGTAATACTAGGAGGTGGTAGTAATACTAGGAGGGGGTAGTAATACTAGGAGATGGTAGTACTACTAGGAGGTGGTAGTAATACTAGGAGGGGGTAGTAATACTAGGAGATGGTAGTAATACTAGGAGGTGTAGTAATACTAGGAGGGGGTAGTAATACTAGGAGGTGGTAGTAATACTAGGAGATGGTAGTAATACTAGGAGGTGGTAGTACTACTAGGAGGGGGTAGTAATACTAGGAGATGGTAGTAATACTAGGAGATGGTAGTAATACTAGGAGGAGGTAGTAATACTAGGAGATGGTAGTAATACTAGGAGGGGGTAGTAATACTAGGAGATGGTAGTAATACTAGGAGATGGTAGTAATACTAGGAGGTGGTAGTAATACTAGGAGATGGTAGTAATACTAGGAGATGGTAGTAATACTAGGAGGTGGTAGTAATACTAGGAGATGGTAGTAATACTAGGAGGGGGTAGTAATACTAGGAGGGGGTAGTAATACTAGGAGGTGGTAGTACTACTAGGAGGGGGTAGTAATACTAGGAGGTGGTAGTAATACTAGGAGATGGTAGTAATACTAGGAGATGGTAGTAATACTAGGAGGTGGTAGTAATACTAGGAGATGGTAGTAATACTAGGAGGTGGTAGTACTACTAGGAGGGGGTAGTAATACTAGGAGATGGTAGTAATACTAGGAGATGGTAGTAATACTAGGAGGTGGTAGTAATACTAGGAGATGGTAGTAATACTAGGAGGTGTTAGTAATACTAGGAGGAGGTAGTACTACTAGGAGGGGGTAGTAATACTAGGAGATGGTAGTACTACTAGGAGGGGGTAGTAATACTAGGAGATGGTAGTAATACTAGGAGGTGTTAGTAATACTAGGAGGAGGTAGTACTACTAGGAGGGGGTAGTAATACTAGGAGGTGTTAGTAATACTAGGAGGGGGTAGTAATACTAGGAGATGGTAGTAATACTAGGAGGGGGTAGTAATACTAGGAGGCGGTAGTAATACTAGGAGGGGGTAGTAATACTAGGAGATGGTAGTACTACTAGGAGGGGGTAGTAATACTAGGAGGTGTTAGTAATACTAGGAGGCGGTAGTAATACTAGGAGGTGGTAGTAATACTAGGAGGTGTTAGTACTACTAGGAGGGGATAGTAATACTAGGAGGTGTTAGTAATACTAGGAGGAGGTAGTACTACTAGGAGGGGGTAGTAATACTAGGAGATGGTAGTACTACTAGGAGGGGGTAGTAATACTAGGAGGTGTTAGTAATACTAGGAGGCGGTAGTAATACTAGGAGGTGGTAGTAATACTAGGAGGTGTTAGTACTACTAGGAGGGGATAGTAATACTAGGAGGTGTTAGTAATACTAGGAGGAGGTAGTACTACTAGGAGGGGGTAGTAATACTCGGAGATGGTAGTACTACTAGGAGGGGGTAGTAATACTAGGAGGTGTTAGTAATACTAGGAGGCGGTAGTAATACTAGGAGGTGGTAGTAATACTAGGAGGTGTTAGTACTACTAGGAGGGGATAGTAATACTAGGAGGTGTTAGTAATACTAGGAGGAGGTAGTACTACTAGGAGGGGGTAGTAATACTAGGAGATGGTAGTAATACTAGGAGGTGGTAGTAATACTAGGAGGAGGTAGTAATACTAGGAGGTGGTAGTAATACTAGGAGATGGTAGTAATACTAGGAGGTGGTAGTAATACTAGGAGATGGTAGTAATACTAGGAGATGGTAGTACTACTAGGAGGGGGTAGTAATACTAGGAGGTGGTAGTAATACTAGGAGGTGGTAGTACTACTAGGAGGGGGTAGTAATACTAGGAGATGGTAGTAATACTAGGAGATGGTAGTACTACTAGGAGGGGGTAGTAATACTAGGAGGTGGTAGTAATACTAGGAGGTGGTAGTAATACTAGGAGGTGGTAGTAATACTAGGAGGTGGTAGTACTACTAGGAGGGGGTAGTAATACTAGGAGGTGGTAGTAATACTAGGAGGTGGTAGTAATACTAGGAGATGGTAGTAATACTAGGAGGTGGTAGTAATACTAGGAGGGGGTAGTAATACTAGGAGATGGTAGTATTACTAGGAGGTGGTAGTAATACTAGGAGGTGGTAGTAATACTAGGAGGTGGTAGTACTACTAGGAGATGGTAGTACTACTAGGAAGGGGTAGTATTACTAGGAGGTGGTAGTAATACTAGGAGGTGGTAGTAATACTAGGAGGGGGTAGTAATACTAGGAGATGGTAGTACTACTAGGAGGGGGTAGTAATACTAGGAGATGGTAGTAATACTAGGAGGTGGTAGTAATACTAGGAGGTGGTAGTAATACTAGGAGATGGTAGTAATACTAGGAGGTGGTAGTAATACTAGGAGGAGGTAGTAATACTAGGAGGTGGTAGTACTACTAGGAGGGGGTAGTAATACTAGGAGGTGGTAGTACTACTAGGAGGGGGTAGTAATACTAGGAGATGGTAGTAATACTAGGAGATGGTAGTAATACTAGGAGGGGGTAGTACTACTAGGAGGTGGTAGTAATACTAGGAGATGGTAGTAATACTAGGAGATGGTAGTAATACTAGGAGGGGGTAGTAATACTAGGAGATGGTAGTAATACTAGGAGGTGGTAGTAATACTAGGAGGGGGTAGTAATACTAGGATGTGGTAGTAATACTAGGAGGTGGTAGTAATACTAGGAGGAGGTAGTAATACTAGGAGGTGGTAGTAATACTAGGAAAGGGTAGTAATACTAGGAGATGGTAGTAATACTAGGAGGTGGTAGTAATACTAGGAGGTGGTAGTAATACTAGGAAAGGGTAGTAATACTAGGAGATGGTAGTAATACTAGGAGGTGGTAGTAATACTAGGAGGTGGTAGTAATACTAGGAGGGGGTAGTAATACTAGGAGGTGGTAGTAATACTAGGAGATGGTAGTAATACTAGGAGATGGTAGTAATACTAGGAGATGGTAGTAATGCTAGGAGATGATAGTAATACTAGGAGGATGGTAGTACTACTAGGAGATGGTAGTAATACTAGGAGGTGGTAGTACTACTAGGAATAGGTAGTAATACTAGGAGGATGGTAGTAATACTAGGAGGTGGTAGTAATACTAGGAGGTGGTAGTACTACTAGGAGGTGGTAGTAATACTAGGAGATGGTAGTAATACTAGGAGGGGGTAGTAATACTAGGAGGTGGTAGTAATACTAGGAGGTGGTAGTAATACTAGGAGATGGTAGTAATACTAGGAGATGGTAGTAATACTAGGAAAGGGTAGTAATACTAGGAGATGGTAGTAATACTAGGAGGTGGTAGTAATACTAGGAGGTGGTAGTAATACTAGGAAAGGGTAGTAATACTAGGAGATGGTAGTAATACTAGGAGGTGGTAGTAATACTAGGAGGTGGTAGTAATACTAGGAGGGGGTAGTAATACTAGGAGGTGGTAGTAATACTAGGAGATGGTAGTAATACTAGGAGATGGTAGTAATACTAGGAGATGGTAGTAATACTAGGAGATGATAGTAATACTAGGAGGATGGTAGTACTACTAGGAGATGGTAGTAATACTAGGAGGTGGTAGTACTACTAGGAATAGGTAGTAATACTAGGAGGATGGTAGTAATACTAGGAGGTGGTAGTAATACTAGGAGGTGGTAGTACTACTAGGAGGTGGTAGTAATACTAGGAGATGGTAGTAATACTAGGAGGTGGTAGTAATACTAGGAGATGGTAGTAATACTAGGAGGGGGTAGTAATACTAGGAGGTGGTAGTAATACTAGGAGGTGGTAGTAATACTAGGAGATGGTAGTAATACTAGGAGATGGTAGTAATACTAGGAGATGGTAGTAATACTAGGAGATGGTAGTAATACTAGGAGGTAGTAGTAATACTAGGAGGTGGTAGTAATACTAGGAGGGGGTAGTACTACTAGGAGGGGGTAGTAATACTAGGAGGTGTAGTAATACTAGGAGGTGGTAGTAATACTAGGAGATGGTAGTAATACTAGGAGGGGGTAGTAATACTAGGAGGTGGTAGTAATACTAGGAGGTGGTAGTAATACTAGGAGGTGGTAGTAATACTAGGAGGTGGTAGTACTACTAGGAGGTGGTAGTAATACTAGGAGATGGTAGTAATACTAGGAGGGGGTAGTACTACTAGGAGGTGGTAGTAATACTAGGAGGGGGTAGTAATACTAGGAGGTGGTAGTAATACTAGGAGGAGGTAGTAATACTAGGAGGGGGTAGTAATACTAGGAGGTGGTAGTACTACTAGGAGATGGTAGTAATACTAGGAGGTGGTAGTACTACTAGGAGGGGGTAGTAATACTAGGAGATGGTAGTACTACTAGGAGGAGGTAGTACTACTAGGAGATGGTAGTAATACTAGGAGGGGGTAGTACTACTAGGAGGTGGTAGTAATACTAGGAGGTGTAGTAATACTAGGAGGTGGTAGTAATACTAGGAGGTGGTAGTAATACTAGGAGGTGGTAGTAATACTAGGAGATGGTAGTAATACTAGGAGGTGGTAGTAATACTAGGAGGGGTAGTAATACTAGGAGGTGGTAGTAATACTAGGAGGTGGTAGTAATACTAGGAGATGGTAGTAATACTAGAAGGAGGTAGTAATACTAGGAGGGGGTAGTAATACTAGGAGATGGTAGTAATACTAGGAGATGGTAGTAATACTAGGAGGTGGTAGTAATACTAGGAGATGGTAGTAATACTAGGAGATGGTAGTAATACTAGGAGGTGGTAGTAATACTAGGAGGTGGTAGTACTACTAGGATGTGGTAGTAATACTAGGAAAGGGTAGTAATACTAGGAGATGGTAGTACTACTAGGAGGTGGTAGTAATACTAGGAGATGGTAGTAATACTAGGAGGTGGTAGTAATACTAGGAGGTGGTAGTAATACTAGGAGGGGGTAGTAATACTAGGAGATGGTAGTACTACTAGGAGGTGGTAGTAATACTAGGAGGTGGTAGTACTACTAGGAGGTGGTAGTAATACTAGGATGTGGTAGTAATACTAGGAAAGGGTAGTAATACTAGGAGATGGTAGTACTACTAGGAGGTGGTAGTAATACTAGGAGATGGTAGTAATACTAGGAGGTGGTAGTAATACTAGGAGGTGGTAGTAATACTAGGAGGGGGTAGTAATACTAGGAGATGGTAGTAATACTAGGAGGGGGTAGTACTACTAGGAGGTGGTAGTAATACTAGGAGGTGTAGTAATACTAGGAGGTGGTAGTAATACTAGGAGGTGGTAGTAATACTAGGAGGTGGTAGTAATACTAGGAGATGGTAGTAATACTAGGAGGTGGTAGTAATACTAGGAGGGGTAGTAATACTAGGAGGTGGTAGTAATACTAGGAGGTGGTAGTAATACTAGGAGATGGTAGTAATACTAGAAGGAGGTAGTAATACTAGGAGGGGGTAGTAATACTAGGAGATGGTAGTAATACTAGGAGATGGTAGTAATACTAGGAGGTGGTAGTAATACTAGGAGATGGTAGTAATACTAGGAGATGGTAGTAATACTAGGAGGTGGTAGTAATACTAGGAGGTGGTAGTACTACTAGGATGTGGTAGTAATACTAGGAAAGGGTAGTAATACTAGGAGATGGTAGTACTACTAGGAGGTGGTAGTAATACTAGGAGATGGTAGTAATACTAGGAGGTGGTAGTAATACTAGGAGGTGGTAGTAATACTAGGAGGGGGTAGTAATACTAGGAGATGGTAGTACTACTAGGAGGTGGTAGTAATACTAGGAGGTGGTAGTACTACTAGGAGGTGGTAGTAATACTAGGATGTGGTAGTAATACTAGGAAAGGGTAGTAATACTAGGAGATGGTAGTACTACTAGGAGGTGGTAGTAATACTAGGAGATGGTAGTAATACTAGGAGGTGGTAGTAATACTAGGAGGTGGTAGTAATACTAGGAGGGGTAGTAATACTAGGAGATGGTAGTACTACTAGGAGGTGGTAGTAATACTAGGAGGTGGTAGTACTACTAGGAGGTGGTAGTAATACTAGGAGGTGGTAGTAATACTAGGAGGGGGTAGTAATACTAGGAGATGGTAGTACTACTAGGAGGGGGTAGTACTACTAGGAGGTGGTAGTACTAATAGGAGGTGGTAGTAATACTAGGAGGTGGTAGTAATATTAGGAGATGGTAGTAATACTAGGAGGTGGTAGTAATACTAGGAGGTGGTAGTAATACTAGGAGATGGTAGTAATACTAGGAGGTGGTAGTAATACTAGGAGATGGTAGTAATACTAGGAGATGGTAGTAATACTAGGAGGTGGTAGTAATACTAGGAGGTAGTAGTAATACTAGGAGGTGGTAGTAATACTAGGAGGTGGTAGTAATACTAGGAGGTGGTAGTAATACTAGGTGGTAGTAATACTAGGAGATAGTAGTACTACTAGGAGGTGGTAGTAATACTAGGAGATGGTAGTAATACTAGGAGGTGGTAGTAATACTAGGAGGTGGTAGTAATACTAGGAGGGGGTAGTAATACTAGGAGGTGGTAGTACTACTAGGAGGTGGTAGTAATACTAGGAGATGGTAGTAATACTAGGAGGTGGTAGTAATACTAGGAGGGGGTAGTAATACTAGGAGGTGGTAGTAATACTAGGAGGTGGTAGTAATACTAGGTGGTAGTAATACTAGGAGATGGTAGTACTACTAAGAGGTGGTAGTAATACTAGGAGATGGTAGTAATACTAGGAGGTGGTAGTAATACTAGGAGGTGGTAGTAATACTAGGAGGTGGTAGTAATACTAGGAGGGGGTAGTAATACTAGGAGGTGGTAGTACTACTAGGAGGTGGTAGTAATACTAGGAGATGGTAGTAATACTAGGAGGTGGTAGTAATACTAGGAGGTGGTAGTAATACTAGGAGGGGGTAGTAATACTAGGAGGGGGTAGTACTACTAGGAGGTGGTAGTAATACTAGGAGATGGTAGTAATACTAGGAGGTGGTAGTAATACTAGGAGGTGGTAGTAATACTAGGAGGGGGTAGTACTACTAGGAGGTGGTAGTAATACTAGGAGGGGTAGTAATACTAGGAGGTGGTAGTAATACTAGGTGGTAGTAATACTAGGAGATGGTAGTACTACTAGGAGGTGGTAGTAATACTAGGAGATGGTAGTAATACTAGGAGGTGGTAGTAATACTAGGAGGTGGTAGTAATACTAGGAGGGGGTAGTAATACTAGGAGGTGGTAGTACTACTAGGAGGTGGTAGTAATACTAGGAGATGGTAGTAATACTAGGAGGTGGTAGTAATACTAGGAGGTGGTAGTAATACTAGGAGGGGGTAGTAATACTAGGAGGGGGTAGTACTACTAGGAGGTGGTAGTAATACTAGGAGGGGGTAGTAATACTAGGAGGTGGTAGTAATACTAGGAGGTGGTAGTAATACTAGGAGGGGGTAGTAATACTAGGAGGTGGTAGTAATACTAGGAGGTGGTAGTAATACTAGGTGGTAGTAATACTAGGAGATGGTAGTACTACTAGGAGGTGGTAGTAATACTAGGAGATGGTAGTAATACTAGGAGGTGGTAGTAATACTAGGAGGTGGTAGTAATACTAGGAGGTGGTAGTAATACTAGGAGGTGGTAGTAATACTAGGAGGTGGTAGTAATACTAGGTGGTAGTAATACTAGGAGATGGTAGTACTACTAGGAGGTGGTAGTAATACTAGGAGATGGTAGTAATACTAGGAGGTGGTAGTAATACTAGGAGGGGTAGTAATACTAGGAGGTGGTAGTAATACTAGGAGGTGGTAGTAATACTAGGAGATGGTAGTAATACTAGGAGGTGGTAGTAATACTAGGAGGTGGTAGTAATACTAGGAGGTGGTAGTAATACTAGGAGGGGGTAGTAATACTAGGAGATGGTAGTACTACTAGGAGGGGGTAGTAATACTAGGAGGTGGTAGTACTACTAGGAGGTGGTAGTAATACTAGGAGGGGGTAGTAATACTAGGAGGAGGTAGTAATACTAGGAGGGGGTAGTAATACTAGGAGGAGGTAGTAATACTAGGAGGTGGTAGTAATACTAGGAGGTGGTAGTAATACTAGGAGGTGGTAGTAATACTAGGAGGGGGTAGTAATACTAGGAGGTGGTAGTACTACTAGGAGGTGGTAGTAATACTAGGAGGGGGTAGTAATACTAGGAGGGGGTAGTAATACTAGGAGGGGGTAGTAATACTAGGAGGAGGTAGTAATACTAGGAGGTGGTAGTAATACTAGGAGATGGTAGTAATAGTAGGAGGTGGTAGTAATACTAGGAGGTGGTAGTAATACTAGGAGGGGGTAGTAATACTAGGAGGGGGTAGTAATACTAGGAAAGGGTAGTAATACTAGGAGGTGGTAGTACTACTAGGAGGTGGTAGTAATACTAGGAGGTGGTAGTAATACTAGGAGATGGTAGTAATACTAGGAGGTGGTAGTAATACTAGGAGGTGGTAGTAATACTAGGAGGGGGTAGTAATACTAGGAGATGGTAGTACTACTAGGAGGTGGTAGTAATACTAGGAGGTGGTAGTACTACTAGGAGGTGGTAGTAATACTAGGATGTGGTAGTAATACTAGGAAAGGGTAGTAATACTAGGAGATGGTAGTACTACTAGGAGGTGGTAGTAATACTAGGAGATGGTAGTAATACTAGGAGGTGGTAGTAATACTAGGAGGTGGTAGTAATACTAGGAGGGGGTAGTAATACTAGGAGATGGTAGTAATACTAGGAGGGGGTAGTACTACTAGGAGGTGGTAGTAATACTAGGAGGTGTAGTAATACTAGGAGGTGGTAGTAATACTAGGAGGTGGTAGTAATACTAGGAGGTGGTAGTAATACTAGGAGATGGTAGTAATACTAGGAGGTGGTAGTAATACTAGGAGGGGTAGTAATACTAGGAGGTGGTAGTAATACTAGGAGGTGGTAGTAATACTAGGAGATGGTAGTAATACTAGAAGGAGGTAGTAATACTAGGAGGGGGTAGTAATACTAGGAGATGGTAGTAATACTAGGAGATGGTAGTAATACTAGGAGGTGGTAGTAATACTAGGAGATGGTAGTAATACTAGGAGATGGTAGTAATACTAGGAGGTGGTAGTAATACTAGGAGGTGGTAGTACTACTAGGATGTGGTAGTAATACTAGGAAAGGGTAGTAATACTAGGAGATGGTAGTACTACTAGGAGGTGGTAGTAATACTAGGAGATGGTAGTAATACTAGGAGGTGGTAGTAATACTAGGAGGTGGTAGTAATACTAGGAGGGGGTAGTAATACTAGGAGATGGTAGTACTACTAGGAGGTGGTAGTAATACTAGGAGGTGGTAGTACTACTAGGAGGTGGTAGTAATACTAGGATGTGGTAGTAATACTAGGAAAGGGTAGTAATACTAGGAGATGGTAGTACTACTAGGAGGTGGTAGTAATACTAGGAGATGGTAGTAATACTAGGAGGTGGTAGTAATACTAGGAGGTGGTAGTAATACTAGGAGGGGTAGTAATACTAGGAGATGGTAGTACTACTAGGAGGTGGTAGTAATACTAGGAGGTGGTAGTACTACTAGGAGGTGGTAGTAATACTAGGAGGTGGTAGTAATACTAGGAGGGGGTAGTAATACTAGGAGATGGTAGTACTACTAGGAGGGGGTAGTACTACTAGGAGGTGGTAGTACTAATAGGAGGTGGTAGTAATACTAGGAGGTGGTAGTAATATTAGGAGATGGTAGTAATACTAGGAGGTGGTAGTAATACTAGGAGGTGGTAGTAATACTAGGAGATGGTAGTAATACTAGGAGGTGGTAGTAATACTAGGAGATGGTAGTAATACTAGGAGATGGTAGTAATACTAGGAGGTGGTAGTAATACTAGGAGGTAGTAGTAATACTAGGAGGTGGTAGTAATACTAGGAGGTGGTAGTAATACTAGGAGGTGGTAGTAATACTAGGTGGTAGTAATACTAGGAGATAGTAGTACTACTAGGAGGTGGTAGTAATACTAGGAGATGGTAGTAATACTAGGAGGTGGTAGTAATACTAGGAGGTGGTAGTAATACTAGGAGGGGGTAGTAATACTAGGAGGTGGTAGTACTACTAGGAGGTGGTAGTAATACTAGGAGATGGTAGTAATACTAGGAGGTGGTAGTAATACTAGGAGGGGGTAGTAATACTAGGAGGTGGTAGTAATACTAGGAGGTGGTAGTAATACTAGGTGGTAGTAATACTAGGAGATGGTAGTACTACTAAGAGGTGGTAGTAATACTAGGAGATGGTAGTAATACTAGGAGGTGGTAGTAATACTAGGAGGTGGTAGTAATACTAGGAGGTGGTAGTAATACTAGGAGGGGGTAGTAATACTAGGAGGTGGTAGTACTACTAGGAGGTGGTAGTAATACTAGGAGATGGTAGTAATACTAGGAGGTGGTAGTAATACTAGGAGGTGGTAGTAATACTAGGAGGGGGTAGTAATACTAGGAGGGGGTAGTACTACTAGGAGGTGGTAGTAATACTAGGAGATGGTAGTAATACTAGGAGGTGGTAGTAATACTAGGAGGTGGTAGTAATACTAGGAGGGGGTAGTACTACTAGGAGGTGGTAGTAATACTAGGAGGGGTAGTAATACTAGGAGGTGGTAGTAATACTAGGTGGTAGTAATACTAGGAGATGGTAGTACTACTAGGAGGTGGTAGTAATACTAGGAGATGGTAGTAATACTAGGAGGTGGTAGTAATACTAGGAGGTGGTAGTAATACTAGGAGGGGGTAGTAATACTAGGAGGTGGTAGTACTACTAGGAGGTGGTAGTAATACTAGGAGATGGTAGTAATACTAGGAGGTGGTAGTAATACTAGGAGGTGGTAGTAATACTAGGAGGGGGTAGTAATACTAGGAGGGGGTAGTACTACTAGGAGGTGGTAGTAATACTAGGAGGGGGTAGTAATACTAGGAGGTGGTAGTAATACTAGGAGGTGGTAGTAATACTAGGAGGGGGTAGTAATACTAGGAGGTGGTAGTAATACTAGGAGGTGGTAGTAATACTAGGTGGTAGTAATACTAGGAGATGGTAGTACTACTAGGAGGTGGTAGTAATACTAGGAGATGGTAGTAATACTAGGAGGTGGTAGTAATACTAGGAGGTGGTAGTAATACTAGGAGGTGGTAGTAATACTAGGAGGTGGTAGTAATACTAGGAGGTGGTAGTAATACTAGGTGGTAGTAATACTAGGAGATGGTAGTACTACTAGGAGGTGGTAGTAATACTAGGAGATGGTAGTAATACTAGGAGGTGGTAGTAATACTAGGAGGGGTAGTAATACTAGGAGGTGGTAGTAATACTAGGAGGTGGTAGTAATACTAGGAGATGGTAGTAATACTAGGAGGTGGTAGTAATACTAGGAGGTGGTAGTAATACTAGGAGGTGGTAGTAATACTAGGAGGGGGTAGTAATACTAGGAGATGGTAGTACTACTAGGAGGGGGTAGTAATACTAGGAGGTGGTAGTACTACTAGGAGGTGGTAGTAATACTAGGAGGGGGTAGTAATACTAGGAGGAGGTAGTAATACTAGGAGGGGGTAGTAATACTAGGAGGAGGTAGTAATACTAGGAGGTGGTAGTAATACTAGGAGGTGGTAGTAATACTAGGAGGTGGTAGTAATACTAGGAGGGGGTAGTAATACTAGGAGGTGGTAGTACTACTAGGAGGTGGTAGTAATACTAGGAGGGGGTAGTAATACTAGGAGGGGGTAGTAATACTAGGAGGGGGTAGTAATACTAGGAGGAGGTAGTAATACTAGGAGGTGGTAGTAATACTAGGAGATGGTAGTAATAGTAGGAGGTGGTAGTAATACTAGGAGGTGGTAGTAATACTAGGAGGGGGTAGTAATACTAGGAGGGGGTAGTAATACTAGGAAAGGGTAGTAATACTAGGAGGTGGTAGTACTACTAGGAGGTGGTAGTAATACTAGGAGGTGGTAGTAATACTAGGAAATGGTAGTAATACTAGGGGGTGATGGTACTAGGTGGTTGGTAATATTATAAGGTGTTTTTTATACTAGGATGGATGGTATAAGAGGGGGTTATTAAAATGTGTAGGAGGTAGTACATTGTAGTAGTACTAGTAGGGGGTAGTGATACTGGGATAGGGTGGTATTTGGAGGTGGAGTAGTACTAAGAAGTATGTGGTAGTAGGGGGAGGTATTGGTACTAGGAGGTGAGTGGTACTAAAAACTAGGAGAGAGTTGATACTTTGAGGGTAGTGGCACTATGAGTGGGTTGTTGTTTTACTATGAGGGATCGCTTTACTAGCAGGCTTGGTACTAGGAGGAGGTGGTACTAGGAGAAGGTGGTACTAGGAGAAGGTGGTACTAGGAGAAGGTGGTACTAGGAGAAGGTGGTACTAGGAGAAGGTGGTACTAGGAGAAGGTGGTACTAGGAGAAGGTGGTACTAGGAGAAGGTGGTACTAGGAGAAGGTGGTACTAGGAGAAGGTGGTACTAGGAGAAGGTGGTACTAGGAGAAGGTGGTACTAGGAGAAGGTGGTACTAGGAGAAGGTGGTACTAGGAGAAGGTGGTACTAGGAGAAGGTGGTACTAGGAGAAGGTGGTACTAGGAGAAGGTGGTACTAGTAGAAGGTGGTACTAGGAGAAGGTGGTACTAGGAGAAGGTGGTACTAGGAGAAGGTGGTACTAGGAGAAGGTGGTACTAGGAGAAGGTGGTAGTAGAAGGTGGTACTAGGAGAAGGTGGTGGTAGTAGAAGGTGGTACTAGGAGAAGGTGGTACTAGGAGAAGGTGGTACTAGGAGAAGGTGGTACTAGGAGAAGGTGGTACTAGGAGAAGGTGGTACTAGGAGAAGGTGGTACTAGGAGAAGGTGGTACTAGGAGAAGGTGGTACTAGGAGAAGGTGGTACTAGGAGAAGGTGGTAGTAGAAGGTGGTACTAGGAGAAGGTGGTACTAGGAGAAGGTGGTAGTAGAAGGTGGTACTAGGAGAAGGTGGTACTAGGAGAAGGTGGTACTAGGAGAAGGTGGTACTAGGAGAAGGTGGTACTAGGAGAAGGTGGTACTAGGAGAAGGTGGTACTAGGAGAAGGTGGTACTAGGAGAAGGTGGTACTAGGAGAAGGTGGTGGTAGTATAAGGATGCGGTAATAGGTGTATAGTACTTGGAGGTGGGTGGAACTATAATGAGGTGGTGGTATTACGATGGGTTGTTGTTACTAGGAGGGGTAGTGGTATTTGAGGGGTGATTCTATAAGGTGTATAGTACTTTGAGGTTGTGGTGTATTAGGAGAGGTGTAGATCTACGAGGAAAGTATCTAAGCGAAGAGTTCCTATGGCCGTATAGTGAGATCAGCATTCTTATCTGGTAATATTTGTGACGTAATAACCTTTATGACCTATGTCCAACATGCTATAGGGAGCGCTTCTTAGAATGACCTCTTGCAATATGATGGCGAAGCTATAAACGTCTCCTTTACTGGAACCGCTGACCAATCTCTCATCTCTGAGGTGTTCTGGTGCGGTCCACAGCAATGCTACAGTATTTGGCTAGTTTGTGAATATGTGAAGATGGCGAGCAGTGAGAAGGAATAGTGAATTCCGGAATTGGCTTTGTTAGAAACGAGCTGGGAAGCGAATGCAGGAGTCGTCGGGATAGTGGTCTAACGAGTAGGTAGGTAGAATACGTTTATGTGTAGGGATAGGATTGGTTATTCTATTTACAACTTCTAGTTTGGTGGGAAGTAGATGTCGGGAGCAAGTCATAAGAGTATTCGACATTTCTTAGATGTTCATAATTTTTCTGCGATAACAATACCATTTATTCCCACTATGACCCCTATGACCCCCTATGACCCCAGTATCACCCCCAAACATGGTATCGCGTGCATACGAACCGCTCTCGTCTAAGACCCGCTTAGCGCGACACTTCTGATACATATCGCTGACCCCATAGTCAGTAATCTTAAGAACCCATCGACTGTCAATCACACAATTACCAGACTTCAGATTACCGTGGTAGCGTAGTAGAGAAGTATGTATGTATTTCATGCCCTGTGTGGTAGATGTAGGTTAGGGGTGAGGAGGATGGGATATGCAGATGGAGAGGGAATGGTAGAGGAAGTTCAAGATAGAGGGAGAAGGAGAAGATAGGGAGGGTAGATGGTATGGTGATGGTGATGGAGAGGGAGAGGGTGAGGGAGAGGGGGATGTTTGAGGGATGGGAAGAGGGAGGGGAGAGGAAAGGAAGAATAAAAGTAACAAGGAGAATAATTTGAAATAATTAATTTGTATTATAATATATTTCACTATTATTTACCATTGCGAAAATTGCGAAAATTAGTTATATATTAAATAACTATAGCCTACGAAATCGAAAACATCATTTTCATATATATAAATAATAAAAGTACTACATCATCACATTATAAATACATTATAAATGTCTGCAGACTCGTATATACACACGCATACACACCCACACATACACACACACACAAACGATCTACTCATCATAAACACTCCCCAACCCACAGTAATACATTATGGTTACCAACCCAAACCTCTACTCGAAAAATGGTAAAAGACTTCCGTTTACACCTGATTCTTTGGAACGCGCGCTCACTGAATGTAAACACGGTGTGAAATATGAGACGAACGCCACGGCGCGCCGACGCGCCCAATTAGACGATCTACGCTCTACGGCCATCGAAGCTTTCGCCGCCTATCAGCGCCCGCAAATGGCCAGCATCGGCCAACGGTGGGAAAGCATGTCCGAGGTCGAGAAGAAGCCGTACCACCGATTGGCTGACCGCGACGGCTACAGAAAGATGCGCTGCCACATGCTCGCCAACATGCACCGACGCGAGATCGCCGAAAACGCAATAGAGCGTGACCGTCTGCTTCGCGCCGTTCACGCTCGAGCGAATCGCCGGGCGGCGCGAGACCAAGCCACCCGCGAAGCGTACACCGTACACGTGCAGCGTCGAGGGTTGAAACTTCGCGAGCAAAAGCGACGGTTGGCGATGATCCAGGCCGAACGACGCCGACGCCAGGAGAACATCAAATCGTCGCTGTACCGCGAGGCTAACGACGTCGCCGGACGGGACGGCCGTTGTATCAAACTGACGGGTTCCGATGGCTACGCCAGGAAGTCGGGCGCTAGGTCCGCTTATAGCGACCAAGCCAACTCCGCCTCGAGTAGCGCGTACGACACGGCGTCCATGGCTAGCAGGTTGTTACCCAGTAGCGCGAGTGCTTTGCACAGGGCGAGCGTGAGGAGCGAGCGCGCGAGAGTCAGGAATACGGTTGCACGAGAAATGGTGCGAAATCCGGCGCGTAGGTTGATAGATGGAGGGGGTTGGGCCTCGGTGCCTCGAAATATCAGCTCGCCGAGAATGCAACGCATCGGCGAAATGAAATTAAAAATGCGGCGCCGGAAGTGCCACGCCAGAGCTAAACTGTCGCCAGGTGTCGTGCCCACTACCGAGAAAACGTTTTCGGTGAGGTCTTCACCGAGAAAATCAATTTCGCGGAAGTCAGTTGTACGAAGAACAATGCCTCAAAGGAGATCGAAACGGATTTCGAATAGGTTGCATCCAAACAGATCCACATCCAATATGTCATCGTCTGCTAGTCGTATCAACAGGACGACGAATGCCAAACGGATCAATTTAGTGAAGAAAGCATCCAAAAAGAACGGAAACAACTTAAAAAGATTGAAGAGTTCAAAGATTAAAAATGTAAAATGTGTAAGGAGCGTAAGCAAAGCTAACAATGTAAAGAGCGTAAAGAGCGAAAAGAGCGTAAAGAGCGCAGGGAGCATAAAGAGCGCAAAGAGCGCAAAGAGCGTAAAGAGCGCAAAGAGCGCAAATAGTTATAATAGTATTAAGAGCACAAACAAATCATGTGTGAGGAATACTAAAAGTATGAGCGGTATAGGTAAAGTAGCAAGCGGACGTGTCTTGAGAAGTAATGCGATACGGGGAGGTAAATAACTTAGGGACATCCCCGGCCACACCCTGGTCACACCTCCGGCCACACCCTGGCCACACCTCAGGCCACGCCTCAGGCCACACCTCAGGCCACACCTCCGGCCACACCTCCGGCCACACCGGTAATATGCGATGACGTTACTTTGGCGGCCACTGGTCAGCTTTGAAGAAATATGTCATCGCCTCTATTATTTCAACTTGCGTAATCTCGAAAGGGAAAGAATATTTTATGATTCTAGTTTGCGTAATCAATAAAAATCATGCAAGAATTGTCTTTTAACCTATATACTATATATATATATATATATATATATATTTATATTTGTATATACACATATATTTATTTTTATATAAATATAATATTGAGTGCAAATGTGACTTATGAAGACTGTTATACATTTGACAATACTTAATTAATTGTAATCGTATTAATAGCAAGATATTAATTGTTTTTTAAATATAATATTTTAATAGTATTTAATATTATTCTTTAGAAATGTACAATTTCAGTTAATAATGAGATCCCATATAATATCTCATAGAATAACAATTTTATATTATACATTGCATTTAAATATACATATAACAAATTAGTATTATATAATCATTATTAATTCATCATTAATGCAATACATTTTATATGTAAGACATTAATACTTTAAATGTTTCCCTTAATTATTATATTTTACCAGTATTATATTTTACTAGTATTATATTTTACTAGTAAACCTACTTATGAAATCAATATATTTAATATTTTAATATGAATAAATAATCATTTCGGATAGAAAGAGTATTTATAGGAGATCTAAATATATCATTTATTAATAATTATTTATTTAGATAATTATGTGAAACAAGCTTTTAAGTTATTGCCTATGGAAAATGAGAATTTCAATTTAGTTATATATCTATATATCATTAGTATCTAACTACATTAGTAATTATCCTTATGATGGGAATATCAAATATATTATATCAAACACAATTTATAATTAGAATATAATTAATATATATAATATTATATAGAATATATATAATATATATAGAATATATAGAATATATATAATATTTGATTGATATATTTATAATACAAATTAAAATGAATGTTAATTAAATAACAATTATAACAATTTTATAATCTATCCTATTTATATCCAATACTTAAAATGTTATAGTAATCTATTTTAATTCACAATCCCTTGTTAAAATAAAGTTATTTACAAAATAAAAGAAATTTACAAAATACAAAATATAATTATTACTATTCTACTTCTATCTCTGACCATTTCTCTCTCTCTCTCTCCATATCCTTCTCCCTCCCTCCCCTTCCTCCTCTTACCCCCCTCTCTCTCTCTCTCTCTATCTCTCTCTCTCTCTCTCTCTCTCTCTCTCTCTCTCTCTCTCTCTCTCTCTCTCTCTCTCTCTCTCTCTCTCTCTCTCTCTCTCTCTCTCTCTCTCTCTCTCTCTCTCTCTCTCTCTCTCTCTCTCTCTCTCTCTCTCTCTCTCTCTCTCTCTCTCTCTCTCTCTCTCTCTCTCTCTCTCTCTCTCTCTCTCTCTCTCTCTCTCTCTCTCTCTCTCTCTCTCTCTCTTTCTCTCTTTCTCACTCTCTCTCTCTATGATATGACGAAGAAGCGTTTAACCTTCACCAAGTCGGTTAACAGCGAGAGTTTGAAATCCCAGTCAAGTTTGATATCGTGGTTTCGTATGACTTCCTGTCGACGGAAAGTGAACATGATTTACAGGCTGCCTTATACACCACTATACGATTTGATTCGTAAATCGCGGTGTAACGCAATGCTAGATCACCTCATACCTACCTCTAGACTTCGTCGCGAACAGTATTCGAAGACAAGAGAAGGACGATTGGGTTCTGAGAGGCAGCCGATGAAAGAAGTGATATTTTCATGTCTGACTTCTCTCAGCTAGGGAGCACATTTTTAAATTACTGAAGTGATCTTTTAAGTGACCGATCGAGCACATTTCATAACACATTATATATAACAAATCAATTTTAATCCCTTTATTTAATACAACAATATAAATAATATTAATTATAATGTATAGTTAATTATAATGTATAATGTATATTAATTATTCATGCATAATTAGACAGCGATGTGTATTTTATAAAATAGATTTTTTAATATTATGATTAGCTTATTATTAGTTAAAATAAGTAATTACAAATGACGTCACCTAAGTACACACCTGAAGATGAGATTAACCTGTCTGATGTACACACGTATTGTATTTTTCACTTCGAAATCTCTCATTTTCAAATTTTTCACGAATACCAAGTCGCCCTACAATGGGAAGCGGAAACTTCATTAAACAAATTATGACTTCACATCAAGTCATCAAATGTCTTTCTTTCTTTCTTTGCATAATTTCTTTTATATTACATTTTATTTTCGCAGACACATCAAAATATTTTACAAAACTATTACATCATTGTGTTTACTTAGTACCCATAATAATGGATCCACAGTAAACTTTTAATTAAATACTACAGCGATTTAATATCCTAACTAATTCTACTAATACTAACTAATTCTACTAATACTAACTAATTCTACTAATACTAACTAATGCTAACTAATGCTAACTAATACTAACTAATTCTACTAATACTAACTAATTCTACTAATGCTAACTAATTCTAACTAATGCTAACTAATACTAACTAATACTAACTAATGCTAACTAATGCTAACTAATGCTAACTAATGCTAACTAATGCTAACTAATGCTAACTAATTCTAACTAATGCTAACTAATACTAACTAATACTAACTAATGCTAACTAATGCTAACTAATGCTAACTAATTCTAACTAATGCTAACTAATACTAACTAATACTAACTAATGCTAACTAATGCTAACTAATGCTAACTAATGCTAACTAATGCTAACTAATGCTAACTAATGCTAACTAATACTAACTAATGCTAACTAATGCTAACTAATGCTAACTAATGCTAACTAATGCTAACTAATACTAACTAATGCTAACTAATGCTAACTAATGCTAACTAATGCTAACTAATGCTAACTAATTCTAACTAAAGCTAACTAATACTAACTAATACTAACTAATGCTAACTAATGCTAACTAATGCTAACTAATGCTAACTAATACTAACTAATGCTAACTAATGCTAACTAAAGCTAACTAATGCTAACTAATGCTAACTAATGCTAACTAAAGCTAACTAATACTAACTAATGCTAACTAATGCTAACTAAAGCTAACTAATGCTAACTAATGCTAACTAATGCTAACTAATGCTAACTAAAGCTAACTAATACTAACTAATACTAACTAATGCTAACTAATGCTAACTAATACTAACTAATGCTAACTAATACTAACTAATTCTACTAATACTAACTAATTCTACTAATACTAACTAATGCTAACTAATGCTAACTAATGCTAACTAATGCTAACTAATGCTAACTAATACTAACTAATACTAACTAAAGCTAACTAATACTAACTAATGCTAACTAATGCTAACTAATGCTAACTAATGCTAACTAATGCTAACTAATGCTAACTAATGCTAACTAATGCTAACTAATGCTAACTAATGCTAACTAATGCTAACTAATACTAACTAATGCTAACTAATGCTAACTAATGCTAACTAATGCTAACTAATACTAACTAATGCTAACTAAAGCTAACTAATGCTAACTAATGCTAACTAATGCTAACTAATACTAACTAATGCTAACTAATGCTAACTAATGCTAATGCTAACTAATGCTAACTAATGCTAACTAATGCTAACTAATGCTAACTAATGCTAACTAAAGCTAACTAATGCTAACTAATGCTAACTAATGCTAACTAATGCTAACTAATGCTAACTAATGCTAACTAATGCTAACTAATGCTAACTAATGCTAACTAATGCTAACTAATGCTAACTAATGCTAACTAATGCTAACTAATGCTAACTAATGCTAACTAATGCTAACTAATGCTAACTAATGCTAACTAATACTAACTAATGCTAACTAATGCTAACTAATGCTAACTAATGCTAACTAATGCTAACTAATGCTAACTAATGCTAACTAATACTAACTAATGCTAACTAATGCTAACTAATGCTAACTAATGCTAACTAATGCTAACTAATGCTAACTAATGCTAACTAATGCTAACTAATGCTAACTAATGCTAACTAATGCTAACTAATACTAACTAATGCTAACTAATACTAACTAATGCTAACTAATGCTAACTAATGCTAACTAATGCTAACTAATGCTAACTAATGCTAACTAATGCTAACTAATACTAACTAATACTAACTAATGCTAATTAATGCTAAATAATGCTAACTAATGCTAACTAATGCTAACTAATGCTCAGACGATATATTTTTTAAGTAATTATAACATTTTTTTTATTTATCTGCTTTTTCACTATTAGAATGGAGTGTGGTGGGGTGGGGTAGAGTAGAGTAGAGTAGAGTAGAGTAGAGTAGAGTAGAGTAGAGTAGAGTAGAGTAGAGTAGAGTAGAGTAGAGTAGAGTAGAGTAGAGTAGAGTAGAGTAGAGTAGAGTAGAGTAGAGTAGAGTAGAGTAGAGTAGAGTAGAGTAGAGTAGAGTGGACTGGAGTGGAGTGGAGTGGAGTGGAGTGGACTGGAGTGAGGTGGAGTGGAGTGGAGAGGAGTGGAGTGGAGAGGAGTGGAGTGGAGTGGAGTGGAGAGGAATGGAGTTGTATTAAATTATGATGAATGGAGTTTAGTGGTCAACATGACAATATATCCATGAAAATTAGTTCCTTTAGCATGCATAGTGAATACGCCATGATTCACCAGATACTTTGTAATACATTATGTAATATTCATAGGAAATTATAGCGATAATGGCACGTAGCCAAGGAGAATCGTGGATCTCGTTATCAGACGCGATATTGAGTAATACGTGACCACGCTAAATGGTTACACATCACACTAGCCGACATGATGACGTAACTATGCAATTGCATATGATCAACATCCGATTAGGATGTACCAAGAAATTCATGTATTATCGCATGCTCGCACTAAACACATTATCGCCACTAAATAATAAACACACTCATAAATTAACTAAATCAATAATAAACAAAATTATAAATTAACTAAATAAATAATAAACACTTGATAAATAACTTGACTATAGCTTGATAATAGATTAAAGTAAAATATAAGTATTGCATAATATTTAGACATAAATTCGAAAAACTGCAGTTATGTAATTTATTTCGTAACCTATTTTACTGTAATAAAATAGTTCATCTAATGAGGAATTTTTCATAGAAATGAACTGGGATAAACTAAACACCCTAACTCACATCAGATATACACAACCTCACATACATTTCTCGTGCACCAAAAACACCATATGCATATATACCGTACACACTCACGCATTCCTTAAATACATATGACCTCACTTAAATACATATGACCTCACTTAAATACATATGACCTCACTTAAATACATATGACCTCACTTAAATATATATGACCTTACTTAAATACATATGACCTCACTTAAATACATATGACCTCACTTAAATACAAATGACCTCACTTAAATACATATGACCTCACTTAAATACATATGACCTCACTTAAATTCATATGACCTCACTTAAATACATATGACCTCACTTAAATACATATGACCTCACTTAAATACATATGACCTCACTTAAATACATATGACCTCACTTAAATACATATGACCTCACTTAAATACATATGACCTCACTTAAATACATATGACCTCACTTAAATACATATGACCACACTTAAATACATTTGACCTCACTTAAATTCATATGACCTCACTTAAATACATATGACCTCACTTAAATACATATGACCTCACTTAAATACATATGACCTCACTTAAATACATATGACCTCACTTAAATACATATGACCTCACTTAAATACATATGACCTCACTTAAATACATATGATCTCACTTAAATACATATAGCCTCACTTAAATACATATGATCTCACTTAAATACATATGACCTATACATATGACGCCTTACTTACATATAATATAATCTACACTCAACCTGCATACTCCCAAGAAACAAGACAATGTAACCATTAAAAATGCATATATCATTTTTCCAATCAAATATAATCATAATATAATAGTAAATATAATATATATATACTTGTATACAAATTCTACATAATTTGTTATATCGATTAATCAATTAATCAATTATAGATTATTCATATATAAATATGTAATAATCATGTTATAGAATTTATATTAACTTCTAATTTAACTTAACTAATTATTTAATAGTTAATGGATAATAAATATTTAAATAGTATCTATAATAAATATTTCTAAATAAACATATTTTAATTATAATTAATATAAATTAACGTTATATCTAGCAGTGTTCGCATGCATCACTTCTTTAGTAATGCTACTTCGTCTTGATATAGACTTCTGGGAAGTCCTCAGAAGATCAGGTCTGTCCAGTCCCACAGACTTTGATGACTGGGTGATTATCAGAATACTTATTATTATTATTATTATTATTATTATTATTATTATTATTATTATTATTATTATTATTATTATTATCCATTTAATTATTATTATGTTAAAATAATTTAACATGTTAATGAACTTTGAGAAAACCCATTCCAAATACACTAACTACAACTATAAGTATTTAACCCAACATAATTCATCCCTATTTAAGATGGCGGGGTTAGACACTATATACACTATATATACACTATATATACACTATATATACACTATATATACACTATATACACTCCAACCCAAACCTTTTCATCCGCAATACCTCCAAATATATTACTTATAATATAAATATTCCCAAACCCGTGCTTCTAACCCTACCCACTGAAAGTCCACCAAATCTAGCAACACTTAACCGAAACCTACGCAATCAAGCCCACACAGTCCAACCCCACACAATCAATTCAACCCCACACAATCAATTCAACCCCACACAATCAATGCAACCCCACACAATCAATGCAACCCCACACAATCAATGCAACCCCACACAATCAATTCAACCCCACACAATCAATTCAACCCCACACAATCAATTCAACCCCACACAATCAATTCAACCCCACACAATCAATTCAACCCCACACAATCAATTCAACCCCACACAATCAATGCAACCCCACACAATCAATTCAACCCCACACAATCAATTCAACCCCACACAATCAATGCAACCCCACACAATCAATTCAACCCCACATAATCAATTCAACCCCACACAATCAATTCAACCCCATACAATCAATTCAACCCCACACAATTAATTCAACCCCACACAATCAATTCAACCCCACACAATCAATTCAACCCCACACAATCAATTCAACCCCACACAATCAATGCAACCCCACACAATCAATTCAACCCCATCCAATCTACGAGTCCACAATCTACAACCTCTACCTCCCATCCCCTAACCACTCTCGTTAATTAATTGCAATCTAAGCGGAGTTCAATAACAGTAATGGATAAGTACACTAGTGTGCACAGTACCCACATATCACTATTGATTTACCCAGACATCACTATCAGTATTAGTTAATCATCGCTAACTGTCACTACAGCTGATATTAAGTCTAGATACACCGTTACTTACACAAATCAACATCGTATTGCTCAATTAATAGTGTTATTATAATGGAGCATATCTGAAAATATGTGTTTGCCAATAGATGTCATTGCGATTTAATTGTTTTGTAAAATACTTCGATGTACGATACAAATACTAAATCATGCAATACAACAAAATATCCTGGTTAGATATATTCATTACTAGTTTGATATTATAGTAGGTAACGAGAGGGGGTACCGTTTCAATCTATTAAATTCAAATATCAGAAGTGTTCCATACCACGCAAACTGTATACACTATAATATTGAGGTAATTATTAATAGTTATTAATAACCCGAGGTTATTAACAGCATGACGTTTAGTGGAATAACCTCTACCGGACCAATCCGATATACATATCGCGGTCTACATATACGGCGAACACACCGCGATATCGTGTAATGTATTCAGTGTAATGTTTACGTGCATAACTGTAATGCTCACTCACGTGTAGCCTCACGTGTAGCCCGTACGACCAGAATTAATCTCTAATGATAACCGACGATCAAAGTTATCCAATAATAATCAACTGCGACCCATATTGGCTACTAGTTCTGATCAAAACTGTTGACCATCCACTGTTGACCACTAAATAACACCTAGTAATAATTAATATCTAATACCGACTACTACCGACTACTTCTGACTACCTCTGACTACTACCGACTACTACCGACTACTACCGACTACTACCGACTACTACCGACTACTACCTACTATTACCGACAAATGCCGCCTACTACTGACTACCTCTGACAACTGCCAATACTACCGACTACTACCGACTACTACCGACTACTACCGACTACTACCGACAAATGCCGCCTACTACTGACTACCTCTGACAACTGCCAACTACTACCGACTACTACCGACTACTACCGACTACTACCGACTACTACCGACTACTACCGACTACTACCGACTACTACCGACTACTACCGACAAATGCCGACTACTACCGACTACTACCGACTACTACCGACTACTACCGACTACTACCGACTACTACCGACATCTACCGACTACTACCGACTACTACCGACTACTACCGACTACTACCGACTACTACCTACTATTACCGACAACTGCCGCCTACTACTGACTACATCTGACAACTTCCGACTACTACCTACTACTACCGATAACTGCTGCCTACTACCGACAACTGCTGCCTACTACTGGCCACTACTGATTACTACCGAATAATACTAGCCGATACTGACTATTACTAACTAATACAAACCACTACTTACTACATCTTACTACTACTAGCCTCTACCGACTACCAATATCCACAACCGTCTATTACTGATTGCTTCTTATTTCTACTGAACACTGCAGATCACTATTGAACATTACTGACCACTACTGTCCACTATTGACCACTATTGACCTCGTTACCACACCGGTCAGAGCATCATTTCACCTCAAGTCGATTAAATAGGGTAATTACCGAATGCTCTGGTTGACGAGAGACTGACTTCACACTAATTAAACCGTATCGATATCCCATGAGCGAGTAATACCGGTGTTACGCAATATCGGTATTATGCAATCTCAGTTTTTTTCCGAACAATCATTGTTACACGATATCGGTGTTTTTCTCACTTCCCGGACGTTGATTGTATTCATAAAATCGGTAATAACGATTAAATGTTGATCATCAAAAGTTTGAAAAGCATAACCTAGATCATTTAATCTAAATAACTCGTGCGACACCGATATCAAAATATTTATTGTGATTTTTATATTTTTAGAGATACTGTACACATAATACAATATGTACATGCTCTTAATTGTTCGTAATTGTTAGTGGATTAAAGATCCATTGCTTGAAAAGAATCAAATAACGCAATGGATAGTGGGGTATTTCTTTTACAAATTATATACACATTTATTATACAATCATTATAAATATACAATTAATATATAAATATAATTTATATATTAATACGGTTTATTAATATACATAGTTAATTATAATAAGATTATTCATTGTGTATTGTATATATATATAATAAGATGACAGTGTATAATTAGAAGTATTTCCTATGTACTATATTGCCAATTACAGTATTTAATATAATGGTAACCAATCTATAAGAAAACTACCATACCTCAACTAAAACAAACTCCCAGAAGCATAAGACCACAAGACTTCAGAAGCAATCCTCACTTAGAATAACCACAAAAGCAACAATTTATACCAACGTATCTTCAGTAACGTAGAATTATATATTTATATTAAATATAGCCTCACCATATCCTCCTCCTACTCCTCCTCCTCCTCCTCCTACTCCTCCTCCTCCTCCTCCTCCTCCTCCCCTCCTTATCCTCCATCTCCTCCTCCGACTATATTTATTATATAGCATTACGTAACTAACGACTTTATGAGAACATGGCGTAATAACTGATAATGGCCGAACTACTATGAGTAATTATATATAATAATCACAGTTATTCCTAGAATACTACAACTTATATAATCCGTAGAAATAACTATATATAGATAGTATATTTATATATATATATATATATATATATATATATATATATAATCCTATAGTAATAAGATTTAACTACAGAGAGCAGTTTACATAATTGAAATCCTAATGACCTTTATGCAATCTCTCGAATAATACACTCGACACTAGTATATTGACCTGTTCTAGTGCTTACATAATACATAACGTCATTACACGGAATATCGACTGGTGTCGGCCAATTGTAAAGTAAACAGTATTGATTACATTTGAAAATAATGCAAATACTTTCTAGAAATATAATTCGATTTACAAATGCTGTAATATCTGCGATTTTCGACTTAGATTAACTATTCCCTATCCTAACCCTAACCCTATAGTAACACTAATCATATCTCTAACCCTACCCCTAACCTTAATCATAATCCTAATTATAACCCTATCCCTAATCTCAATCCTCTCACTAACCTTAACCCCTGATATCCATGATATATCATTAAGTCTGAAGCTAAACGTATTATACGAAGTCTGAATTGAACGTATGTATTTAACATTATATAAATAGATAACATAGTTTAAATCGCCCTTGAAAATGTAAATCTGAATAAAACAATAACATATTACTCGAGAAGAAACAGTCGATATATCATTATAGTAATGATGCATTGGTCAACACTATCGCTTAAGTACATCATCTCCAATTCCTTTACTTTTGCTAAATTCCACCACCAAACGCAATCACCACATTAATGAACCGAAAGATGTCACGCTATAACTCCCTGGATACAACTTATCTCCTATTCAACGCACACAAACCACGCCCACTTAATTGACTAAGTTTTAATTACGTTTCAACAATTGACATAATGCTGCACCAAGCTCTAACCTCGTAACCTTACAATGATATAATATCGTAATGTGGTTTTGTACTCCTCGGAGATACTGCTGGCTATTGCCGAACATTTCATATTCCATATCCTTATAAGGATGGGTATATCCGTACTTCCAATGGGTCGAATGCAGATATATATAATACATAGTATACATATTATACATTATAGATATTATATAAAGATATATAATTATATATATTATATATTATATATATAATCATAAATAGATAACCAAATGACATACAATCGTTTAATTCAATCGTTTAACACGGAAAATTCGCCATTCTTTTAATTACTTTTCATGTATATATTGTTCATATATAGTAATGGATTTATGTTAAATTAAAAAATTTCTATGGTCATTTCTGATTACTTTTCATGATATATTTAAAATTACTATTGCATGACCAAAAATTGTCCAAATTAAAACAAATTTAATATCATGTTTTTAAAGGTATATATTCTGTATATATATTCTGTATATATATTCTGTATATATATTCTATATATATATTCTGTATATATATTCTGTATATATATTCTGTATATATATTCTGTATATATATTCTGTATATATATTCTGTATATATATTCTGTATATATATTCTGTATATATATTCTGTATATATATTCTGTATATATATTCTGTATATATATTCTGTATATATATTCTGTATATATATTCTTTATATATATTCTGTATATATATTCTGTATATATATTCTGTATATATATTCTGTATATATATTCTGTATATATATTCTGTATATATATTCTGTATATATATTCTGTATATATATTCTGTATATATATTCTGTATATATATTCTGTATATATATTCTGTATATATATTCTGTATATATATTCTGTATATATATTCTGTATATATATTCTGTATATATATTCTGTATATATATTCTGTATATATATTCTGTATATATATTCTGTATATATATTCTGTATATATATTCTGTATATATATTCTGTATATATATTCTGTATATATATTCTGTATATATATTCTGTATATATATTCTGTATATATATTCTGTATATATATTCTGTATATATATTCTGTATATATATTCTGTATATATATTCTGTATATATATTCTGTATATATATTCTGTATATATATTCTGTATATATATTCTGTATATAAAATGTCATGAATAAATTGCAGAATATATTCATTTAAGATCTAACTTAGCATAAATCGTTCAGATTCTTACTAAATACAGCTATGTTATATTAATAATTACTCTCTCTGTATTTGTTTATTCTATAGATTCTATAATGGTTTGTGTATTCTGTTATATTCGAATCTTCTAACAGTAATTTCTAAGCATAGTATTGAGTACAGGATATCGAGTACAAATATTCAGTGCATAAATTAAGTTATTATATTTAAGTACATATTTAATATATTTACTTAATACATATACTTAATATGTGTAACTGATATATATACTAAAAATATGTACCAGTATATGTATTTAATATATATACCTAATATATTTACTTAATATATTTAGTTAATATATGTATTTACTAATATGTACTCTAATATATATACTTAATATATGTACTTAATATATATTCTTAATATATGTACTTAATATATGTACTTAATATATGTACATAATATATGTACTTAATATATGTACTTAATATATGTACTTAATATATGTAATTAACATATGTACTTAAAATATGTACTCATATCCAGTACTGATTACGATACAGAAATATATATATATATATATATATATATATATATATTCTTCTAGTATATAGGATAGATATATTAAATATATATACTGATTACGTTTTCAAGTAAATCATCAGAAAATTATGTAAAATATATACTTATATACAATTGATAATTAATAATGATAATAATTACAACTAATAATTAATAATGATTAGTTTAAAAGAATTTTTAAATTATTCGTTTATAATGACTATTCAATTACATCACATTACATCACATCACATCACATCACATTACATCACATTACATCACATTACATCACATTACATCACATTACATCACATTACATCACATTACATCACATTACATCACATTACATCACATTACATCATATTACATTACATCGCATCATATTGCATTACATCACATTATATCACAATACATCACATTTTATCACATTACACCACATTACACCACATTACACATCATTACATCACATTACATTACATCACATTATATCACATTACATCATATTACATCACATTATATCACATTACATCACATGACATCACATTACATCACATTACATCACATTACATCACAATATATTAGCATCACATTACATCACATATACTTTTCCGAATTCTCATTATTTTCTATTGAACAATATCATTAACCATTTTAAATGACATTTCTGTAGTCGACCACAATTTCCAATATTTAAACTTGCTAAGGAATTTGAAAGTATGATCAATTTAGTTATCGATGACGTAATGGAGTGGACGAAGGAGTTGTCATAATATAAGTTAGAATATACTAACTATACAGTAGTCATAACATAGTACATACATATATATATAGTGTTACAGCGATTTGTCTCGATTATAACGTACATTATATATGTACACTTTAATCTATGTAATATATATTGTACAGTAACACTGTACATTATAAAGGGTACTGCGTACATTATTAATTGCACTATATACATGTGAATGATGTACATTTTACATTGTTCATTAAAATTATATGCAAATAGAGTTTGAGTTTAAATAGAAATTATCCCCGAACAAAATCTCAATATCAAATATTTCTCTAATATAACTTATATTTCTAATATAATATATGTCTCTAATATAAAATATCAAATATAACGTCGTACGTTTGTAATATCACGTATGTCTCAAATATCTCTTGTCTCTAATAATATCTATATATTTAATATAACGTATATATCTAATATAACGTATATCTCTAATATCTATTATTTCTCTATTATAACAAATATTTGTAATACAAAGTATATAATATTATTTGTGTTTCTAATAGCTCTTATATATCTACTATATATAGCTCTTATATATCTTATAAATATGTTGGTATAATTAGTTATAGTTTAAATCAAGTATATAATATTTATGAAAAGTAGGAAGGGGGCACGGCAATTATTAGATGATCAAGATTACCTCTATACTTCCGCAACATATAATAACTGTGTACATTTTAAACTCACTTCATCAATTAACATAATTAACATAATTAACACGGTATCATTAATTAAAATAAATCACCCGTTAATTTCTATAATTGTCGAGTTCGTAGTTTTCCGACTTTTTTATCAATAAACTTGCCATGCTAATTATCTCATTAGGTGATTCGCCGCTAGGGCTGTTCTAACCGCTGATATCGGTGCTAACGTCCGATGTCGGTTTTAATGGAGGCGAAATTATTGTTTTTACAGAGCGCAACATTGCCATGAATCACGGTTTCAGGGAAACGAGATGTCGAAGTGGTTGGCCGCGTTGATTACGTGCCTTTTACAGGTCATCGACTAGACCAGCTCCAGGCCGCTACGAGTAGCTCCCAATAAACTTGATTATGTTTAGAAGGTGCCCTATAATAATGCGAGCGTACGGTCTAACGGCTGACATTCTAACTGATTGCGTAGCGTATTTATTTCTCGGTAATTTTTATTTTTTACCAATAAGTCAAGAAAACAGAAATAAACGAGATTTTATGTAAATACTCGGATTATTACATGCAGCGTGGTAAACTAGTCAGGATATCTGTAAATATTATTTATATTTTTATCTATAGACATGCTACTGTATACCATTGCAATTTCTTATATCTTATATGTATTCAGAACTTGCCCCGACGTTGTATTTAATTATTCATTTATTTATTTCTATTTAGATACAAAATAATATAAGTAAAATCACAAATCATTAAATGCATCATAAGCATTATATAATCAGTGATATAGGCATTTCTGGTATAGCGCCGAGAGGAACTTTCTTCTTACTGAATATAGTTTTTTAAAATACACTTATAGCTCCGTAAGAACTATAGTTCTATTATTATTATTATTATTATTATTATTATTATTATTATTATTATTATTATTATTATTATTATTATTATTATTATTATTATTATTATTATTATTATTATTATTATTATTATTATTATTATTATTATTATTATTATTATTATTATTATTATTATTATTATTATTATTATTATTATTATTATTATTATTATTATTATTATTATTATTATTATTAGTATTATTATTATTATTATTATTATTATTATTATTATTATTATTATTATTATTATTATTATTATTATTATTATTATTATTATTATTATTATTATTAGTATTATTATTATTATTATTATTATTATTATTATTATTATTATTATTATTATTATTATTATTATTATTATTATTATTAGTATTATTATTATTATTATTATTATTATTATTATTATTATTATTATTATTATTATTATTATTATTATTATTATTATTATTATTATTATTATTATTATTATTATTATTATTAGTATTATTATTATTATTATTATTATTATTATTATTATTATTATTATTATTATTATTATTATTATTATTATTATTATTATTAGTATTATTATTATTATTATTATTATTATTATTATTATTATTATTATTATTATTATTATTATTATTATTATTATTATTATTAGTATTATTATTATTATTATTATTATTATTATTATTATTATTATTATTATTATTATTATTATTATTATTATTATTATTATTATTATTATTATTATTATTAATAAATTATTTTTTATATTACTATTATTACACTTGTTAGGGCTATACCAAGTTGCCGCCATACAATTGTTTAAATAAATCGTTTTGATTGATTGATAATAATAATAATAATAATAATAATAATAATAATAATAATAATAATAATAATAATAATAATAATAATAATAATAATAATAATAATAATAATAATAATAATAATAATAATAATAATAATAATAATAATAATAATAATAATAATAATAATAATAATAATAATAATAATAATAATAATAATAATAATAATAATAATAATAATAATAATAATAATAATAATAATAATAATAATAATAATAATAATAATAATAATAATTATTATTATTATATTGAGAATAAATCCGAAAAGCTAATATAGAAAATTAATAAAATATATAATAACATCAATTATTTACAATAAACGTTTGATTTATGCTCAATAAATTTATAGTTTACCTTGCCAACTGGTTTCAATTAAAAGCATAATAAACATACGCATACACACGAACATATGCGCGCATGCCTACGTATTTATAAGTATATACCTACACTTACATAAATCGCATACTCGCATTAAAACACGTACTTATGTAAACACATGAATTCACTAGTAAATATCATAACAACAACGAGCTATTGTCAAGTGACCACACCCACAAATTGGCCACAGACGCAATGATGTGGGAATAGTCGTAAGATTAATTTGCCATTGTTAAAATAGGTAAATGGATACCTGGTAATATCTTATCGTGCGATGGAAATAATGGTTAGATTCACTTAATCGATCGTGATAAACCACTCTCATATATATATATATATATATATATATATATATATATATATATATAAGTATAATATATATTTATATATTATATTCCAGATAAACAGCCATTTTATAATAAATAAACGATTAAATCAACTAATAAAATAAATAAAACACTTGATCATTTCTGTGACGTTTATTTCAGGCTACACTCTTTGATATACTTACAGGACATGCGATACGAAAACATTTCAAAGCTTAACTCACATCATCTCTACATTCTCCCATTAGAACCCCGACTACGCACCTGAATCCACCCTATTACATCTTACTTATGGTTACTAAATTCTCCACACCTCAACTCGTTCCATGTATCCATCACAATTATATGGCGAGTGGTGTGCACTAGACGATAATGGAGTTAAGGACAGTAAACGTATGACTTGTAGTTACCTGGGTATGGCTATGCTATAGACAAGATAGGTGAGGAGTGGATGGATTGATGGATTCGGGGTGTAGTTGTACGAGAACAAAGCACGCTTTATGTTAACCTTGCAGTCGCTCGCAAACTTATTAAACAATACAATACGACTGTAACAATAGAGAATATATCGCTCTACATACACTACTTTCCGGAATCTCCTCATAAAATAAATATTTGACCTTTAGAAGTAACTCTTATGTGATATATCATTTGACCTCTGGCATGGACTCTCGTGTCCTCACTCAAGACCTTTGTATCCCTACGATCCCCTGTGGTTTTTTTACTCGGTGACTTTTCATAGTCCATATTACGTAATGTAAAAGATAACCTTTTACCTATTATAAAAATGATATCTCGGCGACCTTATACTTAGATAACTCTACGAATCCCGTAACCTCGCTAGTAGTTGATACCATGCCCGTTACTACCCCAGACCTCGCTACCCACACTGACCTTACTGGCGTGAACATGGCTGTTTGTGGTATCCGGGTAAATCAAGTCGCCAGATTGCAGTAGTATTTTGTGGGGTCCTCTCTGCATGTCCTTCAGTGCAAGGTAACGACTGCGAAGGTACGTGTAAAGTCGGTTTCGTTATGCAATGATTTTGGCACGCGTTATTACGTAACATCGTGGTGTAATCGACACGCCGGGGTGAATATATGAACAGGTCGTACGATAACCTGATAATATTATATATTGATATTAGATTATAGTAATTGTATATATCTGTAGTCTAAGTGAACACTATTTTGCAAACAATAAAAATATAATTAAATTCTACATATTTTCCATGTACACGATTCAAAATCATTTTAAAATGTATTACTTGTAATACCCAACGTTGCTCGGTATAAACGACTTTGGAATTTATTAATTTCTGGGATCCTTTCCGTCCAAAACTTACTAAGTGAATTTAAGATTCTAACTATAAACATCTGAATCCACTCTTGATTGAGAAGATCTGAATTAACAAGACAATAAACTACATTTAGTCCGACCCGAGTATATAACTCATAACCTAGGTTATGACTTGATGTAGCTACTAATTAGCAGTTTAGCATATTGGAGTTAGAGTGGCTATATACGTATACCTATTAAATTGTATTTTGCATAAGAGATAGTCAAGACTGTGAACTGGACTACTTTCTCAGTATCCTAAAAGATACACGAAGGAAGAATACATTCATCGACAAATGGCCAACCGATAACAGTTATTTGTTACATAATGACGAGGTTTAATAAAAACATCGGTATAGATCAAATTAGTTTATTATATTTATATATATGATCATATATTGTTTTCTTACGTGAATATTTGCGATTATTTTTAGAGATGTGTTCTATAAATAGATTCATCAACGTTACGGTTATTGAATAGGATACCAGACTTTATGAATGATTTTTATATGCGTATATTGATATTTATTAAGGAACCGGAAGTCGGCAAGTAAATATATGAATTTAGGATAACAAAGCCGAATAGATTTTTCGAGTGGTAATAACTCGTAGTTATTAGTGTTTACGTGCGTTTTATGAAGAATTTTTGAAATAAATTACATTTCATATAACCAATGATAATAGAACTTGTAAACATTCTTTAAAAGTAGATATTATTATATTACAATAATAATGAAAATGAAAATAAGTAATATAATAATAAATTAAATTATATTCAAGATAATAAAAAAGAACCAGCAATCTTATTTTATATATAGAGTAATATATTTGATTTACAAGCAATGGATACAGTATAGATACAGTATATATATACAGTTGATTACTTATCGATATGTGACTTCATATACAATACAAGATCTGAACGAGGTCAAATAAAGCGATATTTAATACTAAATGTGTTGAGGTGCGACGTGACTACATAACTTGTTTATTTAAGAAAAAAGGTCACGTATTGTTAAATAGTGATAACACTGAACATGTCTGAGCTGGGATGATCTGTCCACGTGGTTGTCTCCGTAAGGAATTCATTTACGGGCAATTATAAGCAGCTAGTGATCTTGTTTTAGTGTTCGCGGCTCAGTTGTTAGCGTGCGTGTGTATGTGTGTATGCGTGCGTGTGTATGTGTGTATGCGTGCGTTTGTATGTGCGTATGCGTGCGTTTGTATGTGCGTATGCGTGCGTGTGTATGTGTGTATGCGTGCGTGTGTATGTGCATATGCGTGCGTGTGTATGTGTGTATGCGTGCGTGTGTATGTGCGTATGCTTGCATGTGTGTGTATGCGCGCGTGTGTATGTGTGTATGTGTGTATGCGTGCGTGTGTATGTGCGTGTGTATGTGTGTATGCGTGCGAGTGTATGTGTGTATGCATGCGTGTGTATGTGTGTATGCGTGCGTGTGTATGTATGTGTATGTGGGTAGTATGTACGCGTATAAGTAAGTGTAGATCAATTGGGCAAGTGTACGTGCGAAATTGTGCTAAACGGTGTGTTCGAACACAAGTATGTACTAGTGTGAGAGTATGTGGATACATTTGTTCTAGTGTGTGTGTAATTCAGTGTGCGCTAGTGTAAGTGTATTTATGAGTCCATATATATATATACATATATATATATATATATATATATATTTGAGTGTATTGGTGTGTGAGGAGATCGGTGTGTATATTGAGAACTTTTATGCATATACTTATATAATGTATTGAAGTGAGTAGGCGGGAGTAGGTAGGTAGGGAGTATGTGTGTTTATATTTATTAGTGAGTTTCTGTTAGAGTGTGTGACGCACAGTGTGTTTTGGTGCGATAATCAGAGTAATAATGTGTAGAAGTGTGCGAGGGAGTGAGCGATTGTGCGAGTGTGTGGGCATAGGCACGACTTCGTACTTAACGCACCTTATACATGTAGGTGTATAAAGAATGTGTACATGTGTGTAGTATAATAGTAGATATGAAGTTATTGGTTTATGTGCTTAGTGTTTCGTATTAGAACGGGAAGGTCAAAAGTCAAACGGTCGACCACTAAATTATCGGCAATGAAATCAAGAACTGATTTAATTTAGCGACATCTATCGGATTACAATATTAGCATCACGTGCTTGCTGGTCAGTGGTCAGTAGTCGGTGCCCAGAATTTAGCGTGTAGTCGTCAGCCGCAATCCATTGTTTTATAGGCATATTGGAACGAGATTTATTTACTAGATAATAAATCGATATTTTTCGTCACGATACAAGTCTATGTAAGCATATTAGTATTTATAAAAGTATAAGCTTTTATAATGTATATGTATGTGAATGGTTTGTGTGTACGTGTGTATTAGTGCGTTAGTGTATTTAGGCATGAATGCGTTTGCGTGTACCTAGTAGTTGTTTAATAATAGTATTTTGCGAGGGTGTGCGTCCATTGTATAGTTAATATATGTTCATTTATATATATATATAATACTATATAACTTAAAAAAGGTAGTATTAAAAAAGTGCATAGTTAATGATATTTGCTGTATAATAGATATATACTGATTGAGGTTGCTAGTGGGAGATAAAGACGGTTATATACTGATACAGTCTAATATTTGATACAGTCTAATATCAGAACAGAACTATAATATTATTTACCGGATAAATTTGACGATGATGAATGTAGAGATTACAAAAGTCAGAGAACCAATCACAATCATAGCAATGTAGGCGTCACTGAAATCTGCGATGGGCGTGACTTATGATTAGGGCGTGGCGAGGAGCGTGACGAGGAGCGTGGCGAGGGGCATAGGTAAGATAGGTAAACCAGGCGTCAGCGATTTCAGATGAGTTTAATGTACTGGGTTATGGATCACTTGGAGTAATTGATTCAAATATTAATGTATAATATTTAATGATTACGACCAGTGAAAAAATTAGTATTGTGTATTTCGATTATTATTACTATCTATAAGAAGTATAGTACACATGTATTTACTTAACATCTACATTTACTTAACATATACTTAACATTTACTTAACATATTACGACTCCTGGTATATTTATAAAAAATGAAGAATTCAATATTTGAAGAATTTATAAAAATATTAAAAATTCACTAATTCGAAAAAATCACTAAAACTTAAATTACTTTGGATAACTTCGCTGGATTTATATCAATTATTTATGATATTATAATTTACTCTTACATAACATAAACTTAAATTACTTTGCATAACTTCACTGGATTTATATCAATTATTTATGATATTATAATTTACTCTTACATAATATAAACTTAAATTACTTTGGATAACTTCACTGGATTTATATCAATTATTTATGATATTATAATTTACTCTTACATAACATATATTATATTGAAACGCTCGTATCTCTCTCGTGTAATTTATCTTGATGTGACCGGCATATATCAATACAGAATATATCCCCGCCAGACGATTACATCTCATTACTATTATTAAGACACTTCTAAGTGGACTACGGTATAAATAATAATCATTACTTCACGGAGAAGATGTAACTTTGTGTGTGAGTAGTTGACTATTATAAGATTGGTATCCCTCTTCAATTCTCTACAACTCAAATATCCTCATCTTAATGCACCAATCCTGAACTTATCTCATATCTCCTGTCCTCCAACCATAGCTTCTCTCGTCTGCTCAAACCACCAATCGACAACTTACGTCGCCTCTCACAGACTCCGACATGTCTTTCAAACTATCTTCTCCTAAATTCACCACTCCTCTCCTCACCTACTCTATTAAAAGTACTACCTTGAATATCAACTCACCACTCCTCTCCTCAACTACTCTATTAAAAGTACTACCTTGAATATCAACTCACCACTCCTCTCCTCAACTACTCTATTAAAAGTACTACCTTGAATATCAACTCATATCTCCTCTCCTCAACTACTCTATTAAAAGTACTACCTTGAATATCAACTCACCACTCCTCTCCTCAACTACTCTATTAAAAGTACTACCTTGAATATCAACTCACCACTCCTCTCCTCAACTACTCTATTAAAAGTACTACCCTGAATATCAACTCATATCTCATCTCCTCAACTTAACTCTCCCTAACCACTATTACATTACTCATTTCAGAATTATTTTTCTAACTACCTTTCTAATAGACTTGAAATTCAAGCCTCACTCAAAATTCATATAGTGGTGATATTAGTAATATATTGTTTATTAATACTTTGTAAATATTATATAAATGTTGATTTGATTGTATTGTTATGTTATCATTATAATATATTTGTTATTTTAATATATTTAGTTAACATTATTTAAGAATAGTGTACTTCCTCATAGCATACGTGTTTACATTAATTAGTTACGTATAGTAAACATACCATTTACAAATTGTGCCAGCTAAAGTGAAGTTAGAAATATATCTTAGAATATAGGATATTGATATCCAGCTCTTGTTGTAACCACTGCGTGAAAAATGAATAATATAAAACAATGATATCATATCTAATAGTTCACTTTATATATAACTCTATATCTTCATAAACAAATTTTATATAATCGTATTTTATAAATCGTTTTGTACAATATGTCATATAATAAAATGATAACTACAATTATTAATACAATTATATACATTATTATATATCTATATTTAAGTATCTACATTTTAATATTTGTATTCTAATGTATATATATATATATATATATATATATATATATTTATATATATATATATATATATATATATATATATTAATGAGTCATTATTAATATTTATCAAAAAATACTATATACATTAAAAATACGCATATATTATGATGTCATGTTATAAACTGTCATTTGATAGATGGAAATGTAAACATGCACGGCATGCATCTTAGCAATGCATATCTTACATTGTCTATAAATAACATATATAACGTTTAATATAAAGCATATAATATAGTAATAATATGATATAGGTGTATAATATAGCATACAGGTAAAACTATGCCATTGTATACTGTAAGTATGGTCTAGAAATTTAGATGTCATGACCGATCCGACATCAATAACCGTTATTATTTAAAGTTAATTTTAATAATAACTGGCAATATTACGCAATCTATGGCTAACCGGTAACGCATTTGTTATCGAAGAAACAAGAGTCGGGAAGAGGCGGGAATGTGTGAGTATCAGGCCAAACGATCGCGGTCAACGATTTCACTATCATGTCAGGACCTCGTATCTCCAGCACCCTGGTGAAGTCGTTATGACCCAATTTAGTGGGTTGGTAATCCCAGACGCTGTGGGCATATTGACATATTTTAGCGTGTTGTGGTGCATGGTGCCATCGGATATTATGTAATGTGGGGTATTTGCAGTTTTTAGCGGATGTTGGTAGGTATGCCATAAGTTGACAGAGCTGGTGTACGATAGCAATGCTGGTATATGAAGCAAGGTGTTGGCATATTAGGGTAGGTTATCGATGTCGAGTATTCGTGGATGTATACGGTAGCGATACCGTGACGATGGAGGTAACGGTGGAGGTAACGGTGGAGGTAACGGTGGAGGTAACGGTGGAGGTAACGGTGGAGGTAACGGTGGAGGTAACGGTGGAGGTAACGGTGGAGGTAACGGTGGAGGTAACGGTGGAGGTAACGGTGGAGGTAACGGTGGAGGTAACGGTGGAGGTAACGGTGGAGGTAACGGTGGAGGTAACGGTGGAGGTAACGGTGGAGGTAACGGTGGAGGTAACGGTGGAGGTAACGGTGGAGGTAACGGTGGAGGTAACGGTGGAGGTAACGGTGGAGGTAACGGTGGAGGTAACGGTGGAGGTAACGGTGGAGGTAACGGTGGAGGTAACGGTGGAGGTAACGGTGGAGGTAACGGTGGAGGTAACGGTGGAGGTAACGGTGGAGGTAACGGTGGAGGTAACGGTGGAGGTAACGGTGGAGGTAACGGTGGAGGTAACGGTGGAGGTAACGGTGGAGGTAACGGTGGAGGTAACGGTGGAGGTAACGGTGGAGGTAACGGTGGAGGTAACGGTGTATAATATCGATGTCGGAGTGCCTCGAGGTTATGGGTTAGCAATGAAGGGTTTTAATGAAGGGTTTTAATGAAGGGTTTTAATGAAGGGTTTTAATGAAGGGTTTTAATGAAGGGTTTTAATGAAGGGTTTTAATGAAGGGTTTTAATGAAGGGTTTTAATGAAGGGTTTTAATGAAGGGTTTTAATGAAGGGTTTTAATGAAGGGTTTTAATGAAGGGTTTTAATGAAGGGTTTTAATGAAGGGTTTTAATGAAGGGTTTTAATGAAGGGTTTTAATGAAGGGTTTTAATGAAGGGTTTTAATGAAGGGTTTTAATGAAGGGTTTTAATGAAGGGTTTTAATGAAGGGTTTTAATGAAGGGTTTTAATGAAGGGTTTTAATGAAGGGTTTTAATGAAGGGTTTTAATGAAGGGTTTTAATGAAGGGTTTTAATGAAGGGTTTTAATGAAGGGTTTTAATGAAGGGTTTTAATGAAGGGTTTTAAAGAATGTAGCAGACGTTCTATGCCTGTATTCTCAAGTCGCGATGGTTGTTGGATAGTTTTTACTGTTGGCAGTTTGCTATGGCGGATATTTATGAGAATTTGCACACTTCGCACGTACCTGAAAGTGAATTTTAGCTCAGCTTTATCATCGGTACTGCAGGTTCCGTGAAGACACGCGAAACTTATATTTCTAGCGGCCAAGTTAATCATTCTTCCGGTAATATAGTTACTGTCTCTTCCTGATACCCCCAACGCAGTTCTCGCGTTATCGCCGCCGAAGTAAACGGTTTTATGGGCGGTTTCCAATGACCTTAAAGTCAATCGAACTGCATTGTAAATACGACTGTGGTAGCCGTTCGTCTGCAATCGTAACGTGGATGATATTATAGTGGGCGAGACGCGACGTATGACGAGTCTAGACATTCCACTAACGTAATCGCTCGAGTTATCTCTGACCGATGAAAGAGTTGCAGAGGCTCCTATGACGAGGACTGACTGTGTGGGTGAGGTTTTGAATACTAGGCTTAACAGGTGTTAACGGATGTTAACGGATGTTAACGGATGTTAACGGATGAAGCTGGAGCGAGATATAGGCAAGTGTTTTGAATTGGTGATTATTTGGCAAATGTTGGTGCCTTGTTTGGTTTGAGTATATCTGAATATTCTGGTGATATATTTAGATGCGTGGATTAATGAGTTATTTGAGGTTTGGTTTAAGTAGTGATTGGAGTTAAAGATATATTTCAATGAGTTATTTGAGATTTAGTTTAATGACTGGTCGGAGTATTGTGGTATGGTGTATACTGTTATAAGTAATATTAAAAAGATGCAATTACTATTAGAATTATTAATTATACTTTACTAATAGTTTACTATTGGTTCACTATTGGTTCACTATTGGTTCACTATTGGTTCACTATTGGTTTACTTGTGGTTCACTATCGGTTAACTATTGGTTTACTATTGTTTCTCTATTGGTTCACTATTGGTCTACTATTGGTTCACTATTGGTTCACTATTGGTTCACTATTGGTTCACTATTGGTTCACTATTGGTTCACTATTGGTTCACTATTGGTTCATTATTGGTTCACTATTGGTTCACTATTGGTTTACTATTGGTTCACTATTGGTTTACTATTGGTTCACTCTTGTTTCACTATTGGTTCACTATTGGTTCACTATTAGTTCGCTATTGGTTTACTATTGGTTCACTATTGTTTCACTATTGGTTCATTATTGGTTTACTATTGGTTCACTTTGGCCCACTATTGGTTCACTATTGGTTCACTATTGGTTCACTATTGGTTCACTATTGGTTCACTATTGATTCACTATTGGTTTACTATTAGTTCACTATTGGTACACTATTGGTTTACTATTGGTTCACTATTGGTTCACTCTTGGTTCACTATTGGTTCACTATTGGTTCACTATTGGTTCACTATTGGTTCACTATTGGTTCACTATTGGTTCACTATTGGTTCACTATTGGTTTACTATTGGTTCACTATTGGTTCAATATTGGTTTACTATTGGTTCACTATTGGTTCACTATTGGTTCACTATTGGTTCATTATTGGTTCACTATTGGTTCACTATTGGTTCACTATTGGTTCACTATTGGTTCACTATTGGTTCACTATTGGTTCACTATTAGTTCACTATTGGTTCACTATTGGTTCACTATTGGTTCATTATTGGTTCACTATTGGTTCACTATTGGTTCACAATTGGTTCACTATTGGTTCACTATTTGTTTACTATTGGTTCACTATTGTTTCACTATTGGTTCACTATTGGTTCACTATTGGTTCACTCTTGGTTCACTATTGGTTCACTATTGGTTCATCATTGGTTCACTATTGGTTCACTATTGGTTCACTATTGGTTCACTATTGGTTCACTATTGGTTCACTATTGGTTAACTATTAGTTCACTATTGGTTTACTATTGGTTCACTATTGGTTCACTATTGGTTTACTATTAGTTCACTATTGGTTCACTATTGGTTCATTATTGGTTTACTATTGGTTCACTATTGGTTCACTATTGGTTCACTATTGGTTTACTATTGGTTCACTATTGGTTTACTATTGGTTCACTCTTGTTTCACTATTGGTTCACTATTGGTTCACTATTAGTTCACTATTAGTTCACTATTAGTTCACTATTGGTTCACTATTGGTTCACAATTGGTTCACTATTGGTTCACTATTGGTTCACTATCGGTTCACAATTGGTTCACTATTGGTTTACTATTGGTCCACTATTGGTTCATTATTGTTTTACTATTGGTTCACTATTAGTTCATTATTAGTTCACTATTGGTTCACTATTGGTTCACTATTGGTTCACTATTTGTTCACTATTGATTTACTTGTGGTTCACTATTGGTTCACTATTGATTTACTTGTGGTTTACTAATAGATTACTTGTGGTTTACAAGTGGTTATAATTGCAGAGTAATGTAAATCATGTCTAACTCCTCAAAGAACAGAAAGCAAAAACATCAGAACGAATTATTACCATTCTCCTTAAATAAAACTATTTACCTCTTTTCCTTACATAACATGATCATAATCGTACACTGATACTAACTCGTATATTGTATTACTATAGTAATATATATATTACCCCTATATAGCTCTCCATATAAGCCCGTGTAACTATAGTAACCACAAACAACTAAGCTGATAATGCTTAGACCCTTTTAAAAAACATTTAATACTTACCCATCAGTTTCGAAAATCGGAAAACATATCCTAAAACCATCTCTTCAATGGAGCATATACTTAACTCAAGCCACGCCCCAATAGTTAGACCTCAAACTTAATACCTGTCCATACTCAAAAAGCCCTCGTCTTAATAGCAAACCACATCCCAATGGCTAGCCCTCACCCTTAATATTAAACTAATCTACAACGGATAGCCTATACCCATATTGATAAAACACTCCCCATCGTCAAGCTCATAAACATTATTTTAAACCACGCCCCATTTTAATGCTAATTCTTAATTATAACCACCCTCAAAATCTTTAAGCCACGCCCTAAATACTAAGCCACGGATCACAAAAACGCTCATTTAAGCTCGCCATTAAAGTATCCTTCCCACCGCTACGCTACACCTCAAACTTGGAATGCTTGCAACATAGTAGCAGTGGCGTTATCGGCCATTTTCTCCGGAAGTATGCTGGACAAAGGCATGTGACCGTGGGCATTCAACAGCAATGGCTGGTCGGTCTTCACCAGGAAAATAGCTTGTTGACCAACGGTCAGTCCCGCCGAGAATAGCGCATGCATCGAAGTCTGGATTTCCGAATCGCGAACGCAAACGACGATAGCTAGGGGTCGAGAGATAGTTACGTTAATAATACCAGTAAGAATAGGAGTGAGTACAGGTATGATTAGAGCGGTGAGTACAGGGGTAAGTATAGGGGTGAGTACAGGGATAAGTATAGGTATGAGTACAGGGGTGAGTATAGGAGTGAGTATAGGGGTGAGTATATGGGCGAGTACATGGGTGAGGGTATGGGTGAGTATATGGATGAGTATATGGGTGAGTACATTGGTGAGTATAGGGGTGAGTATAGGGGTGAGTACAGGGGTGAGTATAGGGGTGAGTATAGGGGTGAGTATATTGGTGAGTATAGGTATGAGTATATGGGCGAGTATAAGGGTGAGTACAGGGGTGAGTACACGGATGAGTATAGGTGTGAGTACAGGTTTGATTAGAGCTGTGAGTATTGGGGTGAGTATAGAGGTGAGTACATGGGTGAGTATAGGTGTGAGTACATTGGTGAGTATATGTATGAATATATGGGCGAGTACAGGGGTGAGTACATGGGTGAGTATAGGGGTGAGTACAGGGGTGAGTACATGGGTGAGTATAGGGGTGAGTATAGGGTTGAGTATAGGGGTGAGTATAAGGGTGAGTATAGGGGTGAGTATAGGGGTGAGTATAGGGGTGAGTATAGGGGTGAGTATAGGGATAAGTACAGGGGTGAGTAAAGAGTGAGAATAGCTCGCAAACATATATGATGAAGACGTCATCTCCATATCTAGCATCGGAAGATGAAACGAACGATATTCATGAAAGTATGAAAGTATTGCATAATACGTAATGCAATGTATGTGCCGGGTCGTGCTGATTACCCTATATTACGTAACCCTGTACAACTAGGCATGCGTTAACACTGTCAGAGATTTAATGTCAATTGCACTCTATATATAATTATTTATATATATATATATATATTTATATTTTTATATTTATATATATATATATATATATATATATATATATATTTATATATATATATTTATATTTATATAACTTTTGTGACTAGAATATTTTAAAGGTGAACTACTTCAAACGTGAGAGAATTTGTTTGTGGCTCACATCGCACACTTCCGTAAATATATTCACTATCTACGCACACATTACGCACACCTGCACTCACTAGCATATACACATTACGCACACCTGCACTCACTAGCATATACACATTACGCACAGTTACACTCACTAGCATATACACATTACGCACAGTTACACTCACTAGCATATACACATTACGCACAGTTACACTCACTAGCATATACACATTACGCACACCTGCACTCACTAGCATATACACATTACGCACACCTGCACTCACTAGCATATACACATTACGCACAGTTACACTCACTAGCATATACACATTACGCACAGTTACACTCACTAGCATATACACATTACGCACAGTTACACTCACTAGCATATACACATTACGCACAGTTGCACTCACTAGCATATACACATTACGCACAGTTACACTCACTAGCATATACACATTACGCACACCTGCACTCACTAGCATATACACATTACGCACAGTTACACTCACTAGCATATACACATTACGCACAGTTACACTCACTAGCATATACACATTACGCACAGTTGCACTCACTAGCATATACACATTACGCACACCTGCACTCACTAGCATATACACATTACGCACAGTTGCACTCACTAGCATATACACATTACGCACACCTGCACTCACTAGCATATACACATTACGTACACCTGCACTCACTAGCATATACACATTACGCACAGTTACACTCACTAGCATATACACATTACGCACACCTGCACTCACTAGCATATACACATTACGCACACCTGCACTCACTAGCATATACACATTACGCACAGTTACACTCACTAGCATATACACATTACGCACAGTTACACTCACTAGCATATACACATTACGCACAGTTACACTCACTAGCATATACACATTACGCACACCTGCACTCACTAGCATATACACATTACACACACCTGCACTCACTAGCATATACACATTACGCACACCTGCACTCACTAGCATATACACATTACGCACAGTTGCACTCACTAGCATATACACATTACGCACAGTTACACTCACTAGCATATACACATTACGCACACCTGCACTCACTAGCATATACACATTACGCACAGTTACACTCACTAGCATATACACATTACGCACAGTTACACTCACTAGCATATACACATTACGCACAGTTACACTCACTAGCATATACACATTACGCACAGTTACACTCACTAGCATATACACATTACGCACAGTTACACTCACTAGCATATACACATTACACACAGTTACACTCACTAGCATATACACATTACGCACAGTTACACTCACTAGCATATACACATTACGCACAGTTACACTCACTAGCATATACACATTACGCACAGTTACACTCACTAGCATATACACATTACGCACAGTTACACTCACTAGCATATACACATTACGCACACCTACACTCACTAGCATATACACATTACGCACACCTGCACTCACTAGCATATACACATTACGCACAGTTACACTCACTAGCATATACACATTACGCACAGTTACACTCACTAGCATATACACATTACGCACACCTGCACTCACTAGCATATACACATTACGCACACCTGCACTCACTAGCATATACACATTACGCACAGTTACACTCACTAGCATATACACATTACGCACAGTTACACTCACTAGCATATACACATTACGCACAGTTACACTCACTAGCATATACACATTACGCACAGTTACACTCACTAGCATATACACATTACGCACAGTTACACTCACTAGCATATACACATTACGCACACCTACACTCACTAGCATATACACATTACGCACACCTGCACTCACTAGCATATACACATTACGCACACCTGCACTCACTAGCATATACACATTACGCACAGTTACACTCACTAGCATATACACATTACGCACAGTTACACTCACTAGCATATACACATTACGCACAGTTGCACTCACTAGCATATACACATTACGCACACCTGCACTCACTAGCATATACACATTACGCACAGTTACACTCACTAGCATATACACATTACGCACAGTTACACTCACTAGCATATACACATTACGCACACCTGCACTCACTAGCATATACACATTACGCACAGTTACACTCACTAGCATATACACATTACGCACAGTTACACTCACTAGCATATACACATTACGCACAGTTACACTCACTAGCATATACACATTACGCACACCTGCACTCACTAGCATATACACATTACGCACACCTGCACTCACTAGCATATACACATTACGCACAGTTACACTCACTAGCATATACACATTACGCACAGTTACACTCACTAGCATATACACATTACGCACAGTTGCACTCACTAGCATATACACATTACGCACACCTGCACTCACTAGCATATACACATTACGCACAGTTACACTCACTAGCATATACACATTACGCACAGTTACACTCACTAGCATATACACATTACGCACACCTGCACTCACTAGCATATACACATTACGCACAGTTACACTCACTAGCATATACACATTACGCACAGTTACACTCACTAGCATATACACATTACGCACAGTTACACTCACTAGCATATACACATTACGCACACCTGCACTCACTAGCATATACACATTACGCACAGTTACACTCACTAGCATATACACATTACGCACAGTTACACTCACTAGCATATACACATTACGCACAGTTACACTCACTAGCATATACACATTACGCACAGTTACACTCACTAGCATACACACATTACGCACAGTTACACTCACTAGCATATACACATTACGCACAGTTGCACTCACTAGCATATACACATTACGCACACCTACACTCACTAGCATATACACATTACGCACAGTTACACTCACTAGCATATACACATTACGCACAGTTACACTCACTAGCATACACACATTACGCACAGTTACACTCACTAGCATATACACATTACGCACAGTTACACTCACTAGCATATACACATTACGCACAGTTACACTCACTAGCATATACACATTACGCACAGTTACACTCACTAGCATATACACATTACGCACAGTTACACTCACTAGCATATACACATTACGCACACCTGCACTCACTAGCATATACACATTACGCACACCTGCACTCACTAGCATATACACATTACGCACACCTGCACTCACTAGCATATACACATTACGCACACCTGCACTCACTAGCATATACACATTACGCACACCTGCACTCACTAGCATATACACATTACGCACACCTGCACTCACTATCATATACACATTACGCACAGTTACACTCACTAGCATATACACATTACGCACAGTTACACTCACTAGCATATACACATTACGCACAGTTACACTCACTAGCATATACACATTACGCACAGTTACACTCACTAGCATATACACATTACGCACAGTTACACTCACTAGCATATACACATTACGCACAGTTACACTCACTAGCATATACACATTACGCACAGTTACACTCACTAGCATATACACATTACGCACAGTTACACTCACTAGCATATACACATTACGCACAGTTACACTCACTAGCATATACACATTACGCACAGTTACACTCACTAGCATATACACATTACGCACACCTGCACTCACTAGCATACACACATTACGCACACCTGCACTCACTAGCATATACACATTACGCACACCTGCACTCACTAGCATATACACATTACGCACACCTGCACTCACTAGCATATACACATTACGCACACCTGCACTCACTAGCATACACACATTACGCACAGTTGCACTCACTAGCATATACACATTACGTACAGTTACACTCACTAGCATATACACATTACGCACACCTGCACTCACTAGCATATACACATTACGCACAGTTACACTCACTAGCATATACACATTACGCACAGTTACACTCACTAGCATATACACATTACGCACACCTGCACTCACTAGCATATACACATTACGCACAGTTACACTCACTAGCATATACACATTACGCACAGTTACACTCACTAGCATATACACATTACGCACAGTTACACTCACTAGCATATACACATTACGCACAGTTACACTCACTAGCATATACACATTACGCACAGTTACACTCACTAGCATATACACATTACGCACACCTGCACTCACTAGCATATACACATTACGCACACCTGCACTCACTAGCATATACACATTACGCACAGTTACACTCACTAGCATATACACATTACGCACACCTGCACTCACTAGCATATACACATTACGCACAGTTACACTCACTAGCATATACACATTACGCACAGTTACACTTACTAGCATACACACATTACGCACAGTTACACTCACTAGCATATACACATTACGCACACCTGCACTCACTAGCATATACACATTACGCACAGTTACACTCACTAGCATATACACATTACGCACACCTGCACTCACTAGCATATACACATTACGCACAGTTACACTCACTAGCATATACACATTACGCACAGTTACACTCACTAGCATATACACATTACGCACAGTTACACTCACTAGCATATACACATTACGCACAGTTACACTCACTAGCATATACACATTACGCACACCTGCACTCACTAGCATATACACATTACGCACAGTTACACTCACTAGCATATACACATTACGCACACCTGCACTCACTAGCATATACACATTACGCACAGTTACACTCACTAGCATATACACATTACGCACAGTTACACTCACTAGCATATACACATTACGCACACCTGCACTCACTAGCATATACACATTACGCACAGTTACACTCACTAGCATATACACATTACGCACAGTTACACTCACTAGCATATACACATTACGCACACCTGCACTCACTAGCATATACACATTACGCACAGTTACACTCACTAGCATATACACATTACGCACAGTTGCACTCACTAGCATATACACATTACGCACACCTGCACTCACTAGCATATACACATTACGCACACCTGCACTCACTAGCATATACACATTACGCACACCTGCACTCACTAGCATATACACATTACGCACACCTGCACTCACTAGCATATACACATTACGCACACCTGCACTCACTATCATATACACATTACGCACAGTTACACTCACTAGCATATACACATTACGCACAGTTACACTCACTAGCATATACACATTACGCACAGTTACACTCACTAGCATATACACATTACGCACAGTTACACTCACTAGCATATACACATTACGCACAGTTACACTCACTAGCATATACACATTACGCACAGTTACACTCACTAGCATATACACATTACGCACAGTTACACTCACTAGCATATACACATTACGCACAGTTACACTCACTAGCATATACACATTACGCACAGTTACACTCACTAGCATATACACATTACGCACAGTTACACTCACTAGCATATACACATTACGCACACCTGCACTCACTAGCATACACACATTACGCACACCTGCACTCACTAGCATATACACATTACGCACACCTGCACTCACTAGCATATACACATTACGCACACCTGCACTCACTAGCATATACACATTACGCACACCTGCACTCACTAGCATACACACATTACGCACAGTTGCACTCACTAGCATATACACATTACGCACAGTTACACTCACTAGCATATACACATTACGCACACCTGCACTCACTAGCATATACACATTACGCACAGTTACACTCACTAGCATATACACATTACGCACAGTTACACTCACTAGCATATACACATTACGCACAGTTACACTCACTAGCATATACACATTACGCACAGTTACACTCACTAGCATATACACATTACGCACACCTGCACTCACTAGCATATACACATTACGCACACCTGCACTCACTAGCATACACACATTACGCACAGTTGCACTCACTAGCATATACACATTACGCACAGTTACACTCACTAGCATATACACATTACGCACACCTGCACTCACTAGCATATACACATTACGCACAGTTACACTCACTAGCATATACACATTACGCACAGTTACACTCACTAGCATATACACATTACGCACAGTTGCACTCACTAGCATATACACATTACGCACACCTGCACTCACTAGCATATACACATTACGCACAGTTACACTCACTAGCATATACACATTACGCACACCTGCACTCACTAGCATATACACATTACGCACAGTTACACTCACTAGCATATACACATTACGCACAGTTACACTTACTAGCATACACACATTACGCACAGTTACACTCACTAGCATATACACATTACGCACACCTGCACTCACTAGCATATACACATTACGCACAGTTACACTCACTAGCATATACACATTACGCACACCTGCACTCACTAGCATATACACATTACGCACAGTTACACTCACTAGCATATACACATTACGCACAGTTACACTCACTAGCATATACACATTACGCACAGTTACACTCACTAGCATATACACATTACGCACAGTTACACTCACTAGCATATACACATTACGCACAGTTACACTCACTAGCATATACACATTACGCACAGTTACACTCACTAGCATATACACATTACGCACACCTGCACTCACTAGCATATACACATTACGCACAGTTACACTCACTAGCATATACACATTACGCACAGTTGCACTCACTAGCATATACACATTACGCACACCTGCACTCACTAGCATATACACATTACGCACAGTTGCACTCACTAGCATATACACATTACGCACAGTTACACTCACTAGCATATACACATTACGCACACCTGCACTCACTAGCATACACACATTACGCACAGTTGCACTCACTAGCATATACACATTACGCACACCTGCACTCACTAGCATACACACATTACGCACAGTTGCACTCACTAGCATATACACATTACGCACACCTGCACTCACTAGCATATACACATTACGCACAGTTACACTCACTAGCATACACACATTACGCACACCTGCACTCACTAGCATATACACATTACGCACACCTGCACTCACTAGCATATACACATTACGCACACCTGCACTCACTAGCATATACACATTACGCACACCTGCACTCACTAGCATACACACATTACGCACAGTTGCACTCACTAGCATATACACATTACGCACACCTGCACTCACTAGCATATACACATTACGCACAGTTACACTCACTAGCATACACACATTACGCACACCTGCACTCACTAGCATATACACATTACGCACACCTGCACTCACTAGCATATACACATTACGCACAGTTACACTCACTAGCATATACACATTACCCACAGTTACACTCACTAGCATATACACATTACGCACAGTTACACTCACTAGCATATACACATTACGCACAGTTACACTCACTAGCATATACACATTACGCACACCTGCACTCACTAGCATATACACATTACGCACAGTTACACTCACTAGCATATACACATTACGCACACCTGCACTCACTAGCATATACACATTACGCACAGTTACACTCACTAGCATATACACATTACGCACAGTTACACTCACTAGCATATACACATTACGCACAGTTACACTCACTAGCATATACACATTACGCACACCTGCACTCACTAGCATATACACATTACGCACAGTTACACTCACTAGCATATACACATTACGCACACCTGCACTCACTAGCATATACACATTACGCACAGTTACACTCACTAGCATATACACATTACGCACAGTTACACTCACTAGCATATACACATTACGCACACCTGCACTCACTAGCATATACACATTACGCACACCTGCACTCACTAGCATACACACATTACGCACACCTGCACTCACTAGCATATACACATTACGCACACCTGCACTCACTAGCATATACACATTACGCACAGTTACACTCACTAGCATATACACATTACCCACAGTTACACTCACTAGCATATACACATTACGCACAGTTACACTCACTAGCATATACACATTACGCACAGTTACACTCACTAGCATATACACATTACGCACAGTTACACTCACTAGCATATACACATTACGCACAGTTACACTCACTAGCATATACACATTACGCACACCTGCACTCACTAGCATATACACATTACGCACAGTTACACTCACTAGCATATACACATTACGCACAGTTACACTCACTAGCATATACACATTACGCACAGTTACACTCACTAGCATATACACATTACGCACAGTTACACTCACTAGCATATACACATTACGCACAGTTACACTCACTAGCATATACACATTACGCACACCTGCACTCACTAGCATATACACATTACGCACAGTTACACTCACTAGCATATACACATTACGCACACCTGCACTCACTAGCATATACACATTACGCACAGTTACACTCACTAGCATACACACATTACGCACAGTTACACTCACTAGCATATACACATTACGCACACCTGCACTCACTAGCATATACACATTACGCACACCTGCACTCACTAGCATATACACATTACGCACAGTTGCACTCACTAGCATATACACATTACGCACACCTGCACTCACTAGCATACACACATTACGCACAGTTACACTCACTAGCATATACACATTACGCACAGTTGCACTCACTAGCATACACACATTACGCACAGTTACACTCACTAGCATATACACATTACGCACACCTGCACTCACTAGCATATACACATTACGTACACCTGCACTCACTAGCATATACACATTACGCACACCTGCACTCACTAGCATATACACATTACGCACAGTTGCACTCACTAGCATATACACATTACGCACAGTTACACTCACTAGCATATACACATTACGTACACCTGCACTCACTAGCATATACACATTACGCACAGTTGCACTCACTAGCATATACACATTACGCACAGTTACACTCACTAGCATATACACATTACGTACACCTGCACTCACTAGCATATACACATTACGCACAGTTGCACTCACTAGCATATACACATTACGCACAGTTACACTCACTAGCATATACACATTACGTACACCTGCACTCACTAGCATATACACATTACGCACAGTTGCACTCACTAGCATATACACATTACGCACAGTTACACTCACTAGCATATACACATTACGCACAGTTACACTCACTAGCATATACACATTACGCACAGTTACACTCACTAGCATATACACATTACGCACAGTTACACTCACTAGCATATACACATTACGCACACCTACACTCACTAGCATATACACATTACGCACAGTTGCACTCACTAGCATATACACATTACGCACACCTGCACTCACTAGCATATACACATTACGCACAGTTACACTCACTAGCATATACACATTACGCACAGTTACACTCACTAGCATATACACATTACGCACAGTTACACTCACTAGCATATACACATTACGCACAGTTACACTCACTAGCATATACACATTACGCACAGTTACACTCACTAGCATATACACATTACGCACAGTTACACTCACTAGCATATACACATTACGCACAGTTACACTCACTAGCATATACACATTACGCACAGTTACACTCACTAGCATATACACATTACGCACAGTTACACTCACTAGCATATACACATTACGCACAGTTACACTCACTAGCATATACACATTACGCACACCTGCACTCACTAGCATATACACATTACGCACACCTGCACTCACTAGCATATACACATTACGCACAGTTACACTCACTAGCATATACACATTACGCACAGTTACACTCACTAGCATATACACATTACGCACAGTTACACTCACTAGCATATACACATTACGCACAGTTACACTCACTAGCATATACACATTACGCACAGTTACACTCACTAGCATATACACATTACGCACAGTTACACTCACTAGCATATACACATTACGCACAGTTACACTCACTAGCATATACACATTACGCACAGTTACACTCACTAGCATATACACATTACGCACACCTGCACTCACTAGCATATACACATTACGCACAGTTACACTCACTAGCATATACACATTACGCACACCTGCACTCACTAGCATATACACATTACGCACACCTGCACTCACTAGCATATACACATTACGCACAGTTACACTCACTAGCATATACACATTACGCACACCTGCACTCACTAGCATATACACATTACGCACAGTTACACTCACTAGCATATACACATTACGCACAGTTACACTCACTAGCATATACACATTACGCACACCTGCACTCACTAGCATATACACATTACGCACACCAGCACTCACTAGCATATACACATTACGCACAGTTACACTCACTAGCATATACACATTACGCACACCTGCACTCACTAGCATATACACATTACGCACAGTTACACTCACTAGCATATACACATTACGCACAGTTACACTCACTAGCATATACACATTACGCACAGTTACACTCACTAGCATATACACATTACGCACACCTGCACTCACTAGCATATACACATTACGCACAGTTACACTCACTAGCATATACACATTACGCACAGTTACACTCACTAGCATATACACATTACGCACACCTGCACTCACTAGCATATACACATTACGCACACCTGCACTCACTAGCATATACACATTACGCACAGTTACACTCACTAGCATATACACATTACGCACAGTTACACTCACTAGCATATACACATTACGCACAGTTACACTCACTAGCATATACACATTACGCACAGTTACACTCACTAGCATATACACATTACGCACAGTTACACTCACTAGCATATACACATTACGCACAGTTACACTCACTAGCATATACACATTACGCACAGTTACACTCACTAGCATATACACATTACGCACAGTTACACTCACTAGCATATACACATTACGCACACCTTCACTCACTAGCATATACACATTACGCACAGTTACACTCACTAGCATATACACATTACTCACAGTTACACTCACTAGCATATACACATTACGCACAGTTACACTCACTAGCATATACACATTACGCACAGTTGCACTCACTAGCATATACACATTACGCACAGTTACACTCACTAGCATATACACATTACGCACAGTTACACTCACTAGCATATACACATTACACACACCTGCACTCACTAGCATATACACATTACGCACAGTTACACTCACTAGCATATACACATTACGCACAGTTACACTCACTAGCATATACACATTACGCACAGTTGCACTCACTAGCATATACACATTACGCACACCTGCACTCACTAGCATACACACATTACGCACAGTTACACTCACTAGCATATACACATTACGCACACCTGCACTCACTAGCATATACACATTACGCACACCTGCACTCACTAGCATATACACATTACGCACAGTTACACTCACTAGCATATACACATTACGCACAGTTACACTCACTAGCATATACACATTACGCACACCTGCACTCACTAGCATATACACATTACGCACACCTGCACTCACTAGCATATACACATTACGCACACCTGCACTCACTAGCATATACACATTACGCACAGTTACACTCACTAGCATATACACATTACGCACACCTGCACTCACTAGCATATACACATTACGCACACCTGCACTCACTAGCATACACACATTACGCACAGTTACACTCACTAGCATATACACATTACGCACACCTGCACTCACTAGCATATACACATTACGCACAGTTACACTCACTAGCATATACACATTACGCACAGTTACACTCACTAGCATATACACATTACGCACAGTTACACTCACTAGCATATACACATTACGCACAGTTGCACTCACTAGCATATACACATTACGCACACCTGCACTCACTAGCATATACACATTACGCACAGTTACACTCACTAGCATACACACATTACGCACAGTTACACTCACTAGCATATACACATTACGCACACCTGCACTCACTAGCATATACACATTACGCACACCTGCACTCACTAGCATACACACATTACGCACACCTGCACTCACTAGCATATACACATTACGCACACCTGCACTCACTAGCATATACACATTACGCACACCTGCACTCACTAGCATATACACATTACGCACAGTTGCACTCACTAGCATATACACATTACGCACAGTTACACTCACTAGCATATACACATTACGCACACCTGCACTCACTAGCATATACACATTACGCACACCTGCACTCACTAGCATACACACATTACGCACAGTTACACTCACTAGCATATACACATTACTCACAGTTACACTCACTAGCATATACACATTACGCACAGTTACACTCACTAGCATATACACATTACGCACACCTGCACTCACTGGCATATACACATTACGCACACCTGCACTCACTAGCATATACACATTACGCACACCTGCACTCACTAGCATATACACATTACGCACAGTTACACTCACTAGCATATACACATTACGCACAGTTACACTCACTAGCATATACACATTACGCACACCTGCACTCACTGGCATATACACATTACGCACACCTGCACTCACTAGCATATACACATTACGCACACCTGCACTCACTAGCATATACACATTACGCACAGTTACACTCACTAGCATATACACATTACGCACAGTTACACTCACTAGCATATACACATTACGCACAGTTACACTCACTAGCATATACACATTACGCACACCTGCACTCACTAGCATATACACATTACGCACAGTTACACTCACTAGCATATACACATTACGCACAGTTACACTCACTAGCATATACACATTATGCACACCTGCACTCACTAGCATATACACATTACGCACAGTTACACTCACTAGCATACACACATTTATTACCTAACATGATCAGCTGAAGTACACAAAGTGGGGTGCGTGAGTACTACCAACCGCTTAGAATTAGCACCGCCAACGCACCGCACACCGTGCCCTCGCCTTATCCGCACCACGCACCGCACACGTATACTTACCTACCTATATACATCATGCCCGGTGGACACTAAATATAGTCGAGGTCGTACCTCGCCTCCTCTACTCTATATATCTCTTTCTATATGATCAATCAATTATGTTAGTCTATAGATTATGTCCTGTATGTCCTCCACCCGTAAGTCCCTTGTAGGAGTATGGCACCGGCCGTCGGGTCGAATCGCTTATTAGTATCTAGAGTGGGAACTTGGCCGCGTAGACGAATAAAAAGAGAAGCACGCGACTGGATGCCACGAAGGCGTTATAATTATCTAGGGGTGTAATATCATCGGCGGACAATAGACGACTGGAAATAGACAATAGATAACAGGCGATATACATATCGTTTATCGAGCATAACCGATGAATTAGTACTATTTTAGTAAATCGATTATTTCTCCATTTGCGAAATTGTGACTGTAATACTAAATCTGCTCTCCGTACCTCTAATTCCCGTTGAGTACATTTACTTGAATATTTACTCGCAAAACTGTGTGAGCACGTGTCATCAAATATATCGAATATATACTATATAGTACAAAGTAAATAGTATATAACATAGTTAATATATATATATATATATATATATATATATATATATATATATATATGTTTGTGTGTATGTATATTTATTAATGTTTGAGTCAGAAGATTGTTATTGATGATCAATTAAAAATTAATTTTATGAATATTTAATATAAAAATGTATAGTAAATTGAATATTAATAAAACTGAACTCATATTTTAATTAAAAAACTATTTAAAATATGATTCTAAAATCAAGTAAAATTGTTTAAAAGTGCAAAAAAAAACAGAAAACAGATTTCCAGAATCTTTGGTGATTTCCTTGATCTCTACACTTCTGATATGTTTTCATAATTTCACGGATATAATTTCTCCTCTCTTAACTGTCTGAAAAACAAGAACCAACATAGCTAACTATTAATGGAATATTTTGGAAATCATTGTATTTGTCAATGTTCTTATGCTAGCGTTTATTTAGTTCTACAAACCATCAAATGGGACAGTTTTGTATTATTTATTCTTATTATCTATGATGATACGTGGTTTATGTCCATCGTGCTAATCATATGTAGTAGCAAGTCTGATGTTGAATCAGTAACATATTATGTCACTAAATACTGAACATTATTACGTAGTGTAATCAATTGTATAACGCAGTGGTATGTAGCTATACAATACTTAGAATGCACTTTCTCTTTAAGAAACACATGTATTTATAACTTAGCGGTTTACTGGGTACAATGTAACTGATAGTACTATGTAATCATTCAGTATGCCAATGGTTCCATCCTTGGAATAAATAGATGGAATATTGTGAAATTAGATGAATGATATATTTAATGGGACCATTTAGTGATCTTTTAAACGCTCCGTGTAATAAGTAATCTGGGAATTTCGAGTTGTATTATTAATTGCGAGATTTCACTGACTTAGCGAGAATATAATAGATATAGATATAGATATAGCATAGATATAATTATTTATAAGTTGTGCATCAATACATCGCTACTAGATTTCCAATATTGCAATGCATGTCTTGTTCAGGTCCAACTATTATCTTGTGTACTTGTATATATATTATCATATTGCCCATTAGTAATGAATCCAGATAGAAAGTTAATGTCCCGAATGATATTTTTATATTCAGTGAAATTGCTTATAGTTTTTAATAGATAATGTTTTCTCGTTGTATTTTAAAAGAATTTCATTCACGTGGAATTTTTTTAATACATTTAATGTTCAATTTTTTCGAGTGCAGATATAAATATAAAGCCAAGTTTAAACTCCGTATGCTGTGTTTGCGGAGATTTGATATTCTACATTCATTAAAGGTATATTTTATGTCGATGTGTATTTATCGATATTACTAAGAATCGAGTTCATTATATCATTGTCATTAGTTTATTATATAATTGTTATATAATTCTTTATATAATTGTTTCAATTCTTTATATGATTGTTATTAGTTAAAATATTAGTATCATTAGAATAATAGTTATCCCCATTTTACAATCTTTTAATCACATACCATCGAACTACTAAACATTTCTATTGATTGGTTCAGAGACAATATAGGATATTAGGAAATAAGATATCTCACTGCATAACTCCCGATATCGTATATGTGCGAAGTCTTTATAAATATATATCGGGTGCTGTATATTTTCTTAATGCTAATATTTTATTAATCTTGGTAATGTCAACAGAGTTGGTATACTAACAAATAAAGAGTGTATAGTTTATAATGGGAATCGATCCAAATGACTTACTGAGGTCAAACCGAGTAATATGTAAATTGGATATGGTCTTTTTTGATTGTTTGAATAGTTGTCTTAAGAACAGAAGTATAATCTTGTATCCCTTGTAATACTGGGAGGAAACATTCCTGCTCCATATATATCTAGTTGATCTTTAGAAATATGTCTAGTCTAATTTGTAAGAACGTCTAAATAAATGTTTATATTGAGTTGACTAATTGGGAGATAGTATTCTTGCAACCAGTCTCTGAACAGAACACACATATATATTTATATATATATATAAATATATATATATATATATATATATATATATATATATGTATATATATACATATATATATATATATATGTATATATATACATATATATATATATATATATGTATATATATATACATATATATATATATATATATATATATGTATATATGTATTTACATATATATATACATATATGTAAATATATATGTAAACATATATGTAAATATATATATAAAGACAAAAGCTAAGTAGCTTTACCTCTGAGTCACTCTTCTGCAGATCACATGATTAACTATTCGACGAAAAATAATTACCATTCCAGAATGATCAGAAATAACCAATAAATACCAAGAAACTCAAATATATTTAATAAAATAAGAGAAATCGAAATAAAACGCCAGACAATAACTAAACAAATTAGAGGCCATTCACATAGGATTAAAATCGTCTGCAATTTTGTTGATTCGGAATTTGTAAAATTTAGACGAAATGAAAATTGTACTTATTGGAGAGAATCATCGATTCGCAATTAATGCGATATGAACACATCTGGATGACATTTTTAATAGACATAAATAACAACTAGAATTGAAAAATCTCCAAATCACAAAAGTAGTTTATGTATCTAATACAATGTGAATATGCTACGATAGGCAAAATAAATCAACCATAGAATTCTTCATACAAAGTAGTATACGAAACAGGTCTTAGAAGTTTCTAGCTAAACCGGATGTAATGTTTACTGCGTACACCACTTCCGGAAATGACGGCTCGCCTGTACACTCTGATATCGTAATTTTCCGTTACCTTCAAATACTCAATTTACTCTCTCAAAATACTTATTGAACCTCGTAGGCATGTAAATAGATAAATACGAACGAGTATATTAATGCCCTGAATACAATATATAAATATTAATAATTAATTAAAGTAATAAATAATACATATCCATGCATTTTACGCGTTAGGTAAACAAACATGAAAAGTAAGTTAATGAAATAATACACAATAATTCAAATAAGTATATATATATATATAAATATATAAATAAATATATATATATATATATATATAGCTATAGCCACGTTAATAAATATATGTTTTCCATATCATAGGAATTCATTAATGCAGAGGTCATTATTAAGGTCTAGGTCATCATAATACCCAGTATCCCCTTAGCGTACAGTTAGGTGGATTATGTCAATGATAATATTGATATATATATCACCAAAGTAATTATCTACAATTACTTCGGAGATCATGTAATGTTCCATTATTATAATGCTCATAGCATCTATTTTACAAGATCAAATATATTCTCAGCCACTTTAAGTAACTACTGAGCAACTCAGGAATGACTGTATCTTATTTATATTTCTGTATTAAAATCTACTTATGAAATAAGTAATCTATATTTATATTCACTGTAGAGATTACATGGATATGATATAATTTATAAATTCCTGGTTATAATATATATATATATATATAAGGAAAAGTTTTGGTACCATACGAATATGACAAAATGCAGTCGAGTTTAATTGATTTTAAGCAAAACACCCAAATAAAATGTATCAAGAATTTCAAAACATTTACGCAATCTTTAAATGTATTATTACTTAATACATCCTTTTACAAACCCTAATCTTCACCAATACCCTCCAGAAATATCACGAGGATAATATCACGCGGATACCTTGAATAGGCGATTCCGCCAGCCATTTGCATATATTGTAAGCAATCATGTATGATATCGTGTATCATATTCGAACTGGAAAACACAAATCAATAAATAAGTATAATACGCACTGCGGTTATGTGTGTGGGTGTGTGCGGTGCGGGTGTGCGCTGGTTTGCGTTGTACGGGTAGGTGCGGTTTGCGTGTGCGCGGTGCTGGTATTTGCTGTGCGGGTAGGTGCGGTGTGCGTGTGTGCGGTGTGAGTGTGCGGTGTGAGTGCTTCCGGTGTATTTCTCTGAGTAATAGAGGAATGAGATACGAATGAAAAAAAAACAAATATGAAGTCATATCATAACCATAACATAAATGCATTATTGTATAGATTTAAGTACTATTTAAGTAGTTCCTTAAGTACTACCTTAAGTTTTTCTTTAAATAGTGATTTAAGCAGTATATCAAGTAGTTTCTTAAGTAGTACCTTGAATAGTAATTAAATAGTATCTTAAGTTGTGCATTAAGTAGTAATTAAGTTGAACCTTAAGTAGAGCTTTAAGAATTAGTAACTTAATACCTTAAGTATTACCTTAAATAATTCATTAAGTAGTATATTAAATAGTACCTAATTTAAGATATGTTTATCCTATATCAGCAACATAACAAGAACTCTGTTATAATTTCCTTAAGAGATGTGATATATACATTATGCATAAAAGATATAATCACGTATTGCTCATATATATATATATATATATATATATATATATATATAAATTAATATATACATAAATGTTTTATAAGATGATGTCGTCTGATTTGCCAAATTAACTCATATTTCCTATCGAGTAACTATAAACATCTGAAAATGTGCCTTTTATCGCCCAATAACGAGCCTCGCAAGCATCGGGTGTCGCGGCGTTAACTATTGTGCGCCAAAAATGTAATCCATCAGCAACTCTCTTCATTAATATATTCATTGACCGCCGACCTAATAGATACTACAGTGTATACATACGTAAAGTTAGATGAATAGGTTAATTAGTGAAGTGTTGATTGGAATACATTTCATATGAGTTACTCTAAAGGATTGTAGTTTCATAATTAGAGTCGGTGTACTAATTAATATTGACGTATTCATATTAAAAGTATTAAATAATTAATTATATATATTATTATAATTATTATATATTATTGAGACCAGATAGAGTTGTGATATTTTGAAATATAAACAAGCAAGGATTAAATATGGATCTTATTACTCTACGTAACCAACAATAATGGAAAAGAATAATTAAAAATATGAAATATAAGAAAATAATATTAAAAAAGTAAATAAGAAATATATATATATACATTTGTATATATATATATATACATATATATTAAACATTATATGGAGATATGTGTAACATTTGGCATAAATAAGGAAATCAGTTGATGGAAACATTTAGCCTCGTTTATTAAGAGATACAGAATAATATTGGCATGTTATAAATGGTGCCGGTGTGTGGTACCTAATGTGAGGTGTGCGATGCACCTGGTGCGTGGTGTGAGGTGAGCGGTATATGTTATGAGGAGTGTGGTTCATTGTGCGTGGGGTGTTCAGTGGAGGTGCTGAATGCGTTGTGCTGGTAATATATAAGAAGTAATGGTAATTATTTTGTTTCCAAAATCATTACGATATCAGATAGCAGGTTTTATAATTATGATATACATAGGATGTATACATATACATATATACGCATATACACGCATATATATATATATATATATATATATATATATATATATATATATATATATATGATGATGATAATGATGATTACTAATTTATCGGTCTATTTACACTTCCGGTTATTGTAGTATGTTGTCTCAACACTGATTATTTTCTTCCCGGTGACCAGTAGATCGACAAGTTGGTGTGGACGAAGTAAACGACATTTCTAATGTCATGCCGTTAGACTTGCCGGCATATGCGTTCGCAAGTTAACGACGGAGTTTCGACGAATAACTGGACACCGATTTAATTAGACCACGTATCAGTTAGGTTTTACGAGCGGATGCATTAAAAACGAAGTTGATTTCGAGGTGCAGCATGTAGACTATGGGATGTTGTGAGTTATGACTCATAACTAGTCTATGAGTCATGTGGCATGACATATATTGACTGATAAGTGTATGAAGTATCGCGCTCGTGAAACGCATTAGAGTATGAATGGAGAGCGTATGAGAGTAAGAGAGTATAAAAGCAAGAGCGTACGAATTTAAAAGAGTATAAAAGCAAGAGCGTACGAATTTAAGAGAGTATAAAAGCAAGAGCGTTCGAATATAAGATAATATGAAACTAGAGCGTACAAAAGTAAGAGAGTATAAAACCAAGAGCATACGAAAGCAAAAACTTATGAAATCAAGAGCGTACAATAGGAAGATAGTATGAAAGTAAGAGCTTAGGCAGGAGAGCACGTAAGCGCTAAATGAGGTAAGAGTTAAATAAGGTTAAAGATAAATAAGATTAGAGTTAAATAAGATAATACCGTATATGGGCTAGCTCGATAAGAGTGTAAGGTAGTAAGGTGTAAGGTGTAAGACCTTATGATGGTGATATCTGCTAGTGTAAGAGCTAAGACAAATTGAACGTGATATGTCAAGATATTATGATGGTAATAAAGGAACACGTACATAACATATGCGCATGCGCATATGTTATGTACGTGTATACACTCGCTAGTTAGGACTTGTTATGGTACTATACATATCATTACTTACATAATATTCTATTGATAACATTTATTCCAACTTATGTGATATTATTAAATCATTAAATTATGAAGTGGTATCATAATTCAAATTTAAATTCTTTATTTTATATAAATTCATATTAAATATCCCTAAATAGAGAAGAAGAAGATATTTATAGTTTTTTATCAGATAATTTCGTGAATTTTTATTACAATTTGTTATCATATATATTATATTTTAAAAGTAATAAAGAGATTACCAAGATGTCCGCTCTCAAAATAATAAAAGCATTTTTTATTAAAATAATTGTAATAATTGTATGAAAAATAAAAAATTTATTAAATTTAATAATTTCAATATGATACATTTCTTGCCACAAAGTAATGTTGTGCAATAATGATATATGTTTAGAGTTAATGTCATATTTCATTTCAGTCATACGGGTTATATAATGTTATATTATATCAATAGTCATAATGATCATAAGATTATTTTTTCATTATTTAACTTTAAAATGACTGTAAAAATATTTCATAGTTTGTATTTTATGTACTTTGTCGAAACATATGTTAATATAATTAAATATCCATATATAAATAATCGTAGTAAATCGTAGTAAATTCAGTGTAATTCAATGAAGAATATTGTAAAATAATCCATATTTTAAAATTAATTATTTATTGTTTCATATTATTCCTCGTAATTCGTACTCAATAATTCGTTATAAAATATATATAAATATTTATATATATATATATATATATATATATATATATGACATCATCGTAGTCTATATATAGATACAAAATAAATTATAATCTAGAGACGTAATAACTTTGGTTTTTACGAAAGGTTACAATGAGGTCACTAGTGCTTTAGAACCATATATATATATATATATATATATATATATATATATATATATATATGTATATATATATGTATATATATATATATATATATATATATATATATATATATATAAATATATATAAATATATATATATTTATGTGTATATATATATTATAGTTAAAATGGAATAACAAAAAACGTTCGGTTGCACTGATGCGTGTTATAGCTTAAAGTATGCAGTCCATAAGTACAGATGGTATAACAGGTGTTCGTAGCCCCGGTAACCATGGAAACAACGCCCGTGCCGAGAAAACCTTAGCACGCGACTGCGCGAAAACACGATCGTTGATCATCGGACACTATACGACAACATCTCCTACCGATGACTCATCAAGAGATACATCAAGGCACGTGATCTAGGCACGTTACTCAAAACGTTTAGACGTGGTTTGTTCCATTTAGTTGTCGTATGAATTGCATAACATGCCGAATGATTCAGTCTAATCAGTGGTTGTTATATGTTATCGGTATAGTGAGTTAGCCATATAGGCCAGTGGTCAGTTGAAGGAGTGGTCAGTTGGAGGTGTGGTCAGTAGAAAGATTGGTCAGTTGGAGGTGTGGTCAGTAGAAAGAGTAGTCAGTTGGAGGGGTGGTCAGTAGAAAAAGTGGGCAGTTGGAGGTGTGGTAAGTAAAGTGAGTGGTTAGTTGGAGGTGTGGTCGGTAGAAGGAGTGGTTAGTTGGAGGTGTGGTCAGTAGAAGAAGTGGTCAGTTGGAGGTGTGGTCAGTAGAAGGAGTGGTTAGTTGGAGGTGTGGTCAGTAAAAGGAGTGGTTAGTTGGAGGTGTGGTCAGTAAAAAGAGTGGTTAGTTGGAGGTGTAATCAGTAGAAGAAGTGGTTAGTTGGAGGTGTGGTCAGTAGAAGAAGTGGTCAGTTGGAGGTGTGGTCAGTAGAAGAAGTGGTCAGTTGGAGGTGTGGTCAGTAGAAGAAGTGGTCAGTTGGAGGTGTGATCAGTAGAAGAAGTGGTCAGTTGGAGGTGTGGTCAGTAGAAGAAGTGGTCAGTTGGAGGTGTGGTCAGTAGAAGAAGTGGTCAGTTGGAGGTGTGGTCAGTAGAAGAAGTGGTCAGTTGGAGGTGTGGTCAGTAGAAGAAGTGGTCAGTTGGAGGTGTGGTCAGTAGAAGAAGTGGTCAGTTGGAGGTGTGATCAGTAGAAGGAGTGGTCAGTTGGAGGTGTGGTCAGTAGAAGAAATGGTCAGTTGGAGGTGTGGACAGTAGAAGAAGTGGTCAGTTGGAGGTGTGATCAGTAGAAAGATTGGTCAGTTGGAGGTGTGGTCAGTAAAAGGAGTGGTTAGTTGGAGGTGTGGTCAGTAAAAGGAGTTATCAATAGAAATGATCAGTGAGAATATTAATTAGTAAAAGTTGTCAGTAATTTATGGTATCAATGAAGATACTTATCGGTATGAATATTGGTAACTGTGGTCAAATTAATAGTTGGTCAGTGGAGTGGTCAATGGAGTGGTCAGTGGAGTGATCAGTGGAGTGGTCAGTGGAGTTATCAATGGAGTGGTCAGTGGAGTGGTCAGGGGAGTGGTATGTGGAGTGGTCAGTGGAGTGGTCAGTGGAGTGGTCAGTGGAATATTCAGTGGAGTGGTCAGTGGAGTGGTCAGTGGAGTTATCAATGGAGTGGTCAGTGGAGTGGTCAGGGGAGTGGTATGTGGAATTGTCAGTGGAGTGGTCAGTGGAGTGGTCAATGGAGTGGTCAGTGGAGTGGTCAGGGGAGTGGTCAGGGGAGTGGTCAGGGAGTGGTCAGGGGAGTGGTCAGGGGAGTGGTCAGTGGAGTGGTCAGTGGAGTGGTCAGTGGAATATTCAGTGGAGTGGTCAGTGGAGTGGTCAGTGGAGTTATCAATGGAGTGGTCAGTGGAGTGGTCAGGGGAGTGGTATGTGGAATTGTCAGTGGAGTGGTCAGTGGAGTGGTCAATGGAGTGGTCAGTGGAGTGGTCAGGGGAGTGGTCAGGGGAGTGGTCAGGGGAGTGGTCAGGGGAGTGGTCAGGGGAGTGGTCAGTGGAGTGGTCAGTTGAGTGGTCAGTGGAGTGGTCAGTTGAGTGGTCAGTGGAGTGGTCAGTGGAATATTCAGTGGAGTGGTCAGTGGAGTGGTCAGTGGTTAATAGATCAAATGATCAACGATAACTCGTCATTACTGAGTAAGATGTGAATTGCATATTGTATCCGGAAATGATCAATTAACATCCCTTATCGAGCAGTATTATCCTGGATCTGGTAAGTAGTGATCACCAGTGAACAGTTGTGGTCAGTTATCGCCAATACTGGTCAGTAGAAATAGTAAATATACATAATAGTATATTTTACAATTTAATAAAACCTAATCATAGTGGTGATATGACCTGTGCTTGTCAAAATAACAATGGTCATTATATATATATATAAGTTTAAATATGATGAATATTACGTAATTTCGTTTAATAGATAACATATAATATCATATCGAAACTGTACTTATATTATCGCACAAAGGCATGTACAGAGACTCGTACATCGTACCTCCTAAAGAATATCGAGGAAACACGATTCGATGTTTTTAAACTGCCGTCCTCCCCGTGCACGTGTTATTATGTAATATTATTTAACATTATGTAACATTATGTAATATAATGTAATCAATTTCTTAATGCAATATTTTTTAGAATACAAAACAGAACACGTGAGTTATACATATCGCTCACATTATTCTCTCAGTGTATTATCCTTAGTACATAGTAGCATCCCAAAGGCTTCTCAGTGATGCAGGTAGATTGTACATCAATGTATTAAGCTGCATACATATATATATATATATATATATCAATATACATCAATCTATATATTTCTCTCTCATACGTAACTGACCTTTAGTAACGGGGTTCATTTGATGAGACGTTTTGCTAAATCCTCACCAGAATATGTATCATCTTGAACTTGTAAATATGCTGTGACCTCGAATTGCCTATTATTCATATTTACAATGTTATGAATTGTATGAATGTGAAAGAGGTAGGTGGCTGGGTGAATGGTTTGCAAATTGTCATACATAATAACTTATATATCGAAGGATTTTGTTACTGCAATCCCGATAGATGTAATTTCTCTTAAATGACCATATGTCCACAATGTGGGCATATGGTCATTTAAGATATATATATATATATATATATATATATATATACCGTTAGATTACCTGTCAGTCATGGCTATATGTAGTTCGTTGGCAAGTTGTCGGTGTAGAGAATCATAATCGTAAACGATGGCGACGTAGTGTAACCGGAAGTGGGTTAGTAGAGATAATACCACGTGACCTACATCTTTTACATTTACCGTTGTCCGCGCCAAGGTCTTATACGTAATCCGGTCGGAGAGGAGGCTGCGGGGTTGTGCGATAGATGTAGTTCCGGGTGGGGTTGTTCGATAGGTGTAGGCCCTACACCGTAGGGCTGGCGTGGGGTTGTTCGATATGTTCATTGTAACAGAGGTAACGTAATTGAAACGTAAGTGTGTATGTGGGAATATGGTGTGTGTAGATATACGAAAGTATGTCTAATATAGAGGTTTGTGAAAGCGTATGTGTGTAGGTATTTGCGTGTGTGTCGTGTGTTAGGAATGTCGTACATTTGAAATGTTTTAAGTTTTAATAATTAAAATTCAAAATTCAAAATATATAGTATTTGTAATTGATTAATTAAATTATGTCATGTTATAAAATGTATTTCTAATTATCTTTAAAAGTCATTTATTTATAATGGACGAAGTAACGAAAGAGTTATATATATTAATGTGAATACATCTCCTAACTTTTACTTTGGATTAATATTCCACTTAATTTGAACCCATATTGCATTATTATAACATTTGACTTATCGACCCATCCCCATTTATTTACTTTTGACATGTCCCCAAATCTCAATTTTAGATATTTTCTATCTCATAAGTATATATAGCTTACACGATACACAGCCAATATGAACTTTAGTTAATATATATAAATATGTCTTGTAGTAAATCATTATAACAGCAGTTATTAAATGCAAAACTAAATAACACAAGTGGGTGTAATAATTTTGCAAATTACCAAATACGGCGTATCCATAATTATAAAAACTATTATTAAATCAATTGAAATTATATGTTACCATATCGTCTGCGTGACCTAATTCTCTGATTATTATAACGATTAGAACGAAAACTTTTAATTAGAGGTCCTTGGACAATGGGCCCCGTTACGAAAAGAATCGGTCGAACGTACGGAGCGAATATAAAGCTACGCACGACAATAGAAAATGATACATAACAACAATGCCACCAGCTGATACATAGTGATACAATACATATAACTGCGCGTGTATCCTATTCATAATCCGAAGGCCCGCCGAACATAATATCTAATCGAAAATCCGGGACTTCACCGCACTACACCTCCTCACAACTCGTCTAGCCGAAGTTCCTAATGAGTATTGTTAGAGTAACGGTATCTATTAATCATGAAGCGTGTAAACCGTCGATTTCACCGGCGACCGCTAATTAACAGGGCGATGGGGTGGATGCAAAATGAAGGCGCGTTACGTAAGGGTTATCCATAATTGACGGCTCGGCGTTTACAGGCAACAGTTGTTAAGACGCGGCGAGAGTGTCGATTAAATCCAGGTACGCAACGAGGTCACCTGGATAGCAGCGACACAAGTGATGATATGTTATGTATATATTGTGAGTAAATAGGCAATAATACATGCCTTATCAGACAAATATATAAATATTATATCTCTCTCTCTCTCTCTCTCTCTCTCTCTCTCTCTCTCTCTCTCTCTCTCTCTCTCTCTCTCTATCTCTCTCTTTCTCTCTCTCTCTCTCTCTCTCTCTCTCTATCTCTCTCTCAACTCTCTCTCTTTCACACACACACACACACACACACACACACACACACACACACACACACACACACACACACACACACACACACACACACACACACACACATACATACACATACACACACACATACACACATACACTCATACATGCACACATTGTAATACACACATACACTCCTACGCATACAAATACACACAAAACTTCAGATGCACTTTTAAGGAATATATATATCTAAATATATAAAAATATATATCTATTTTTGGGACCAATGGATGATTACTTATCGTCTGCTTTAGCGGCGAGAATAATCCTTGTCCCGCCCCTTGTCCAGGCCCTCAACCGCCTCACGCCCCGCCTTTACGTCCCCATATATGGTAAGAAATAGCATGCGCCTCAGGGACAAGGTGGCGTGTGTCTCTACCTCTGAATATCTACTTCAAGTTTATAAACTATAGGAATAATACATTTAAATATACACACCAATATATATATATATATATATATATATATATACATATATATATATATTTATATATATATATATATATATATATATATATATATATGACATACATATATTTAATATAGAAATTGATTCCATTAGATCTATTTAACGCATTAAAAAGTAAAAGCAATTATTTATAATTAGATTATTTTACAGTACCGGTAAAAATACAAAACTTAGTACTATCCTTCATTGTTTGAGTATAACAATGGAGAAGTAGATGTGAAAGTACTATCTATTGACTGCATATTAAGGATGAGATGACAAAGAATATGCTGTATTTTATAAATACAGACAATTTCATGGTTGGAGGTTTAAGGATATTTTATTCTTTATTAGATCAAATACACTGTACATTGTCATACCCATACACTTTACATTGTCATACCCATCACTGTACATTGTCATACCCATACACTGTACATTTTCATACCTATACACTGTACATTGTCATACCCATACACTGTACATTTTCATACCTATACACTGTACATTGTCATACCCATCACTGTACATTGTCATACCCATACACTTTACATTGTCATACCCATACACTGTACATTGACATACCCATACACTGTACATTGTCATACCCATACACTTTACATTGTCATACCCATACACTGTACATTGTCATAACCATCACTGTACATTGTCATACCCATATACTTTACATTGTCATACCCATACACTTTACATTGTCATACCCATATACTGTACATTGTCATACCCATCACTGTACATTGTCATACCCATACACTGTACATTGTCATACCCATATACTTCACATTGTCATACCCATACACTTTACATTGTCATACCCATGCACTTTACATTGTCATACCCATACACTATGCATTGTCATACCAATACACTTTACATTGTCATACCAATACACTTTACATTGTCATACCCATATACTTTACATTTTCATACTTATATACTGTACATTGTCATATCCATACACTGTACATTGTCATACCCATATACTTTACATTGTCATACCCATACACTTCACATTGTCATACCCATACACTTTACATTGTCATACCCATACACTGTACATTGTCATACCTATACACTGTACATTGTCGTACTATACACTGTACATTATAAACTTTAATTTCGCTATTATAACTAATATCTCACATCTTAAACTACACTACTTACACAACCTCCTCCTGCATGACCTTCTCCTCGCATGACTTTCTCCTCCTCACATATTATATCTCATTTTATCCCTCAGTATTTACCCAACCAACATGTACAGTTATGATACAATGTATATGTTTATAGTTGTTGTTTTAACATCATCTGAGACAATAATACGGAAGCATTTAAGTGTAGGGAAATAAACACGAGGGAAGTAAGTACGATGTAGTTATGAGCAATGGTTTATACAAAAGCATGGGCAATTGGTTACAAAGGGAATGATTAGATTGAGGTGTGATAATAGTTAATATGATTATGTAAGATAGTTTGGTTGTTTGTAAAAGTCATTATTTCAATTAAGTATAGAAAAATCTAGAGGATTATTAGTTAAGTTTAAGTAATTAATTATATAATCTATTTTTAATATATTTATATAGTTTCAAGTTAGTTATAATCTTAGGAAGGTTACTCTAAATAGTTGAGTAATTAGTCAAATTATAGTTCATATATTGTATTTGAGAAGGATATTTTTGGAAATTTTAAGATTGATTTATTTTGAATTTGAATGGACGTTGATATATCTAGGTAGTTTAGTGTGTATAACAGAGTATACAATATTAGTAGTTTTGTGTGTAGTCCTGTATCTAAAAAGAGAAAATGATTTATTTTCTACAGACAAGTTGTTTTATTTAGTGTGAAGTGTAAGTTCTTTAGGGAAGTTTAAATATAAATCTTCAATTTGGTCAATAAATGTTTCTAAAAACTTATTTATATCAGTCGATAATGAATTATGGTAGTTTAAATTTATTTATATATTGCTATGTTATATTAAGTTAATGGTTTCAGGCTGCCGGGATCAGAAAATGTTTTATTTACTGGTAAATGTTGTTGTTACATGTTTTGCTATCGATGCGATTTGTGTTTCGAACGTTAACTCGGTGTCAAGACGTACACAATGTACTACTTTCAGTTTATATCGGTACGTCTGTGTTTTCTATTTGATATCAGCGGTGAGCGGTAACAGTAGGATATAATATGTGCGCACGCATGAACGAGCAACCAAATATATGTAAAGCTGGCAATATCAATTAATGTAAGTGTGGAGGCAGTACGTTGAACATGAGGTGCGTGTAACGTGTCCATAGGAAACGGACACACGGGTACGTAGTTACGTGTAGGTAGTATCTAACGTACGTGAAGCTGTGTCGTAATGTATATAGCTCGTGTTTAGTTGTTTTTCAATTTATTGCGTATTTTTTGTGTACATGCGCAACGTATAGTATATATATATATATATATATATATTATATATATATATATATATATATATATATATTGTATTGTATTGTGTTGTATTGTATTGTATTCAAATTTGGGTAAATCCCCGGAGAAGATATAGAAGCCAAAAATCTTATCGAGACATCGACCCTAAATTTAATGTATGTTTGTTACGATGTGTATACATTATAGTAAAATAATAATAATATATAATTTGGATGCAATGAAAGTACAATATATATAAAAATGTATTATTTATTACAAAAAAAGATCGAAAAAAAATTTAACAACTTATATACTTATCTAATTCACTTTACTTGTCAAAGATTATAAATAAAAAAGTAAGTACATATATTAAAATGCATTAGAATAAACTAAACCTATATATATATATATATATATATATATATATATATATATATGTATATATATGTATATATATACAATCTTACATAATTCTTATGACAAAAACAAACCACTAATACATGAATATTTACAATTGACAATGGAAAATAAATATACTAATTGACTAAACACACTTGCCGCATTTGATATTATTAC
>OZ038316.1:20518654-20523654 GCA_964035775.1 Osedax frankpressi
GGTTCATTTTGATGAGACGTTTTGCTAAATCCTCACCAGAATATGTATCATCTTGAACTTGTAAATATGCTGTGACCTCGAATTGCCTATTATTCATATTTACAATGTTATGAATTGTATGAATGTGAAAGAGGTAGGTGGCTGGGTGAATGGTTGCAAATTGTCATACATAATAACTTATATATCGAAGGATTTTGTTACTGCAATCCCGATAGATGTAATTTCTCTTAAATGACCATATGTCCACAATGTGGGCATATGGTCATTTAAGATATATATATATATATATATATATATATATACCGTTAGATTACCTGTCAGTCATGGCTATATGTAGTTCGTTGGCAAGTTGTCGGTGTAGAGAATCATAATCGTAAACGATGGCGACGTAGTGTAACCGGAAGTGGGTTAGTAGAGATAATACCACGTGACCTACATCTTTTACATTTACCGTTGTCCGCGCCAAGGTCTTATACGTAATCCGGTCGGAGAGGAGGCTGCGGGGTTGTGCGATAGATGTAGTTTCGGGTGGGGTTGTTCGATAGGTGTAGGCCCTACACCGTAGGGCTGGCGTGGGGTTGTTCGATATGTTCATTGTAACAGAGGTAACGTAATTGAAATTTAAGTGTGTATGTGGGAATATGGTGTGTGTAGATATACGAAAGTATGTCTAATATAGAGGTTTGTGAAAGCGTATGTGTGTAGGTATTTGCGTGTGTGTCGTGTGTTAGGAATGTCGTACATTTGAAATGTTTTAGGTTTTAAAAATTAAAATTCAAAATAAAAAATATATAGTATTTGTAGCAATGCAATTGAACTATGTCATGTTATAAAATGTATTTCTAATTATCTTTAAAAGTCATTTATTTATAATGGACGAAGTAACGAAAGAGTCATATATATTAATGTGAATACATCTCCTAACTTTTACTTTGGATTAATATTCCACTTAATTTGAACCCATATTGCATTATTATAACATTTGACTTATCGACCCATCCCCATTTATTTACTTTTGACATGTCCCCAAATCTCAATTTTAGATATTTTCTATCTCCTAAGTATATATAGCTTACACGATACACAGCCAATATGAACTTTAGTTAATATATATAAATATGTCTTGTAGTAAATCATTATAACTGCAGTTATTAAATGCAAAACTAAATAACACAAGTGGGTGTAATAGTTTTGCAAATTACTAAATATGGCGTATCCACAATTATAAAAACTATTATTAAATCAATTGAAATTATATGTTGCCATATCGTCTGCGTGACCTAATTCTCTGATTATTATAACGATTAGAACGAAAACTTTTAATTAGAGGTCCTTGGACAATGGGCCCCGTTACGAAAAGAATCGGTCGAACGTACGGAGCGAATATAAAGCTACGCACGACAATAGAAAATGATACACAACAACAATGCCACCAGCTGATACATAGTGATACAATACATATAACTGCGCGTGTATCCTATTCATAATCCGAAGGCCCGCCGAATATAATATCTAATCGAAAATCCGGGACTTCACCGCACTACACCTCCTCACAACTCGTCTAGCCGAAGTTCCTAATGAGTATTGTTAGAGTAACGGTATCTATTAATCATGAAGCGTGTAAACCGTCGATTTCACCGGCGACCGCTAATTAACAGGGCGGTGGGATGGGTGCAAAATGAAGGCGCGTTACGTAAGGGTTATCCATAATTGACGGCTCGGCGTTTACAGGCAACAGTTGTTAAGACGCGGCGAGAGTGTCGATTAAATCCAGGTACGCAACGAGGTCACCTGGATAGCAGCGACACAAGTGATGATATGTTATGTATATATTGTGAGTAAATAGGCAATAATACATGCCTTATCAGACAAATATATAAATATTATCTCTCTCTCTCTCTCTCTCTCTCTCTCTCTCTCTCTCTCTCTCTCTCTCTCGCTCTCTCTCTCTCTATCTCTCTCTCTCTCTCTCTCTCTCTCAACTCTCTCTCTTTCACACACATACACACACACACACACACACACACACACACATACACATACACATACACACATACACACACACACATACACTCATACATGCACACATTGTAATACACACATACACTCCTACGCATACAAATACACACAAAACTTCAGATGCACTTTTAAGGAATATATATATCTAAATATATAAAAATATATATCTATTTTTGGGACCAATGGATGATTACTTATCGTCTGCTTTAGCGGCGAGAATAATCCTTGTCCCGCCCCTTGTCCAGGCCCTCAACCGCCTCACGCCCCGCCTTTACGTCCCCATATATGGTAAGAAATAGCATGCGCCTCAGGGACAAGGTGGCGTGTGTCTCTACCTCTGAATATCTACTTCAAGTTTATAAACTATAGGAATAATACATTTAAATATACACACCAATATATATATATATATATATATGTATATATATATATATATATATATATATATATGTATATATATATATATATATATATATATATATATATATATGACATACATATATTTAATATAGAAATTGATTCCATTAGATCTATTTAACGCATTAAAAAGCAATTATTTATAATTAGATTATTTTACAGTACCGGTAAAAATACAAAACTTAGTACTATCCTTCATTGTTTGAGTATAACAATGGAGAAGTAGATGTGAAAGTACTACCTATTGACTGCATATTAAGGATGAGATGACAAATAATATGCTGTATTTTATAAATACAGACAATTTCATGGTTGGAGGTTTAAGGATATTTTATTCTTTATTAGATCAAATACACTTTACATTGTCATACCCATACACTGTACATTGTCATACCCATACACTTTACATTGTCCTACTTATATACTGTACATTGTCATATCCATACACTGTACATTGTCATACCTATATACTTTACATTGTCATACCAATACACTTTACATTGTCCTACTTATATACTGTACATTGTCATATCCATACACTGTACATTGTCATACCTATATACTTTACATTGTCATACCAATACACTGTACATTGTCATACCTATATACTTTACATTGTCATACCCATATACTTTACATTGTCATACCCATACACTTTACATTGTCATACCCATACACTGTACATTGTCATACCCATACATTGTACATTGTCATACCCATACACTTCACATTGTCATACCCATACACTTTACATTGTCCTACTTATATACTGTACATTGTCATATCCATACACTGTACATTGTCATACCTATATACTTTACATTGTCATACCAATACACTGTACATTGTCATACCTATATACTTTACATTGTCATACCCATATACTTTACATTGTCATACCCATACACTTTACATTGTCATACCCATACACTTTACATTGTCATACCTATACACTGTACATTGTCATACCTATACACTGTACATTGTCATACCCATACACTTTACATTGTCGTACTATACACTGTACATTATAAACTTTAATTTCGCTATTATAACTAATATCTCACATCATACCATCTTAAACTACACTACTTACACAACCTCCTCCTGCATGACCTCTTCCTCGCACGACCTTCTCCTCATCACATGACCTTCTCCTCACATGACCTTCTCCTCCTCACTTATTATATCTCATTTTATCCCTCAGTATTTACCCAACCAACGTGTACAGTTATGATACAATGTATATGTTTATAGTTGTTGTTTTAACATCATCTGAGACAATAATAAGGAAGCATTTAAGTGTAGGGAAATAAACACGAGGGAAGTAAGTACGATGTATTTATGAGCAATGGTTTATACAAAAGCATGGGCAATTGGTTACAAAGGGAATGATTAGATTGAGGTGTGATAATAGTTAATATGATTATGTAAGATAGTTTGGTTGTTTGTAAATGTCATTATTTCAATTAAGTATAGAAAAATCTAGAGGATTATTAGTTAAGTTTAAGTAATTAATTATATAATCTATTTTTAATATATTTATATAGTTTCAAGTTAGTGATAATCTTAGGAAGGTTACTCTAAATAGTTGAGTAATTAGTCAAATTATAGTTCATATATTGTATTTGAGAAGGATATTTTTGGAAATTTTAAGATTGATTTATTTTGAATTTTTAGGGACGTTGATATACTTAGGTAGTTTAGTGTGTATAACAGATTATACAATATTAGTAGTTGTGTGTGTAGTCCTGTATCTAAAAAGAGAAAATGATTTATTTTCTACAGACAAGTTGTTTTATTTAGTGTGAAGTGTAAGTTCTTTAGGGAAGTTTAAATATAAATCTTCAATTTGGTCAATAAATGTTTCTAAAAACTTATTTATATCAGTCGATAATGAATTATGGTAGTTGAAATTTATTTATATATTGCTATATTATATTATATTAATGGTTTCAGACTGCCGGGATCAGAAAATGTTTTATTTACTGGTAAATGTTGTTGTTACATGTTTTGGTATCGATGCGATTTGTGTTTCGAACGTTAACTCGGTGTCAAGACGTACACAATGTACTACTTTCAGTTTATATCGGTACGTCTGTGTTTTCTATTTGATATCAGCGGTGAGCGGTAACAGTAGGATATAATATGTGCGCACGCATGAACGAGCAACCAAATATATGTAAAGCTGGCAATATCAATTAATGTAAGTGTGGAGGCAGTACGTTGGACATGAGGTGCGCGTAACGTGTCCATATGAAACGGACACACGGGTACGTAGTTACGTGTAGGTAGTATCTAACGTACGTGAAGCTGTGGCGTAATGTATATAGCTCGTGTTTAGTTGTTTTTCAATTTATTGCGTATTTTTTGTGTACATGCGCAACGTATAGTATATATATATATATATATATATATATATATATATATATATATGTATATATATATATATATATATATATATATATATATATATTGTATTGTATTGTGTTGTATTGTATTGTATTCAAATTTGGGTAAATCCCCGGAGAAGATATAGAAGCCAAAAATCTTATCGAGACATC
>OZ038316.1:20528654-20556154 GCA_964035775.1 Osedax frankpressi
AAGTTAACGGCACGAACACCGCAACCGAGTACGACGACGGCACGTCGAGGTCAACGGCTAGCAACGGGGTCAACAGTTGCAGCAGCGATAGCAGCCGGATGAGCGAGGCGGGCGAGGGGCGGGGGGTCGGCCCCTCGCCGGGTTCGGTAGGGTTTGCGCGATGCATGCGTCTCGAGGCTGTACGGGTGATGTTAACACCTCAGTAGTCGACGTACTGGTCGTTATCGTTTACGTGCGACGATGTCATCATACTGCGCAATCACTCGCCGTATTATAGTGGTGTCTACACGTTGCCGAGTCGTACGCTAACCACGCCTCCTCCCCACGCCTCGCGAGTACATAGGGTAACGCCCACCTGCGGAAAACACGCCCATCATGATAAAACATCTTAATTCGATATTTGTCGAATTCTGTTTATCGGTATACGCGAGGTGTCAAATTTAATTTTAATAAATGTCCATTGAAATCATAATAATTGTTTAATTCAACGAGGTATACATATTAATATTCATTTATTTAAAAATAGTAATCGATTAAAATATTAATCAATTATAAAAATAACATTATATATATTTATATATTGCATATTCATATATTATAATATATTATAATATAATTAACATTAAATAATAGGGATATATTAATTAAAATATTTGTATTTATTAAATAGTAAATTCAAATTAAAATAGTCTAATAGATAGGCAAAAAACTATTTTAAATATTAATTTCAAGTCATTGCAATTAGTTCTTATAAGCATATTAACATTTCTTAATCTGAATTAGTTGCAGATGCTTCCTATCAATCTAAACTTATACGATAAGTCACTAAGTTTGATCTATAATTAGAAAGTTACATACAACAATACATCCAATTGTTTTTTATATATATAGAGTGTCGTGCATCTAATAAATGTATAACATACTATTTTGAACTAACTATACTATTTGTTAGAGTTTAATATATTTTGCTAGAAGATATTATATTTGGAAAATAAGAGTGGCAATTTGTAATGAAAAATAATTGGGGTTTCATAGATGAGAAACGAAATATGAAAAGTTTATATAATATAAATACGAAAGATGATGTGATTCAATTTTAACGGTTAATAAAATATATTATTCTCTCTAATTATATTAAATATAGATGTTTGGTGTTACTATAACATACTACTTAGCTATAGATTACATTTCTAATTTTTCTGAAAAATAATGATATTCTTTTTTACTTAAAAATACATATATCAATACACTACTATTACTAGTAGTATTCTTTTGGAATAGAGTTTACCTTCATAGAGTACTCTTATCATATATAGTACTTTTAAAATTAGAGAATAGTTTTATTTACTTTGATCACTAGTACAATATTTATTTTCTAGATTTTTCAATCAGTTAATTTTTTTAATTTTTAATATGCAAAATTATATATTAACTAAGAATTCATAACCTGTGGTTATTGGTAATTAAATATATCTATCAACCACGAAATTAATAAATAATTCAATGGGGTTGGCTCCTGGTTATCTACAATAACACGATCGTGTGTAGTATTACATATGTGTAATATTACAATTGCATTTGTAATTTAAATATTTAAACCAGTCGGAGAAAGTTCTCATGACACATTAATAGAATGCATGCAAAGGTATGGCGAATATTCCATACTTTCACTGGCTTTGCTACACAGTGTTCATACGCGCTGGTTTTGGGATGCAATACTACGAACCGCTGCTCAGCCTGCCTCCGAGATAATGATTTTCCCATCGATAAGAAACAATAATATATCATCGATGTAGATTAGTTTGTCTAATCTAGATGTGCTTCAAGAGCTCGGAGTTAAATTAATCTCTTTCGGTCTAGTACCTACTTCCTCATCTATCAAAAGCATTTCACCCGAGTCTCACATTTTATTTTCCTATCGTTATCTTCTTCTTAAACTACTTGCAAAGATAAGCCAACTTTTATTCCTCGCCCTAGTTTTCCTTATCTTGTTATGGACGAATTCGATGTTTTCTAATGTAATTTAATCAATGCAAAATCTGTTTGTTGAACTTCAATTATAGCATCATATCATAATATTTAGGCAATATTGTATATTTCTTTATATTACATTATCCGTGTACCAATGTAACATATACAATCTTTTCATAAAACTTTAATTAAGCAAATATAATTCTATCTAATTAATGATTACACTATATGATTCAAGTAAAATATTATATTCCATTAAATGTTATAGTCCAACGTTAAATTCTATCTACTGGAAAAAATTATTTAAGTTATCATTATAACCAAATTCTAATGCTCTGAATAGATTTTCATTATTATTATCAAATACCAGATATGGAATTGTATATTACTTTTCTAAATAATTATATATTTAAATATTTATGGTATTTTATTCGAAAATAGTAGGAAAAGTTACAACTTTTAAACTTTTAATAATTGTGATATAACCAAAATATATTGTTTATATGCATTTTGTATAATATTCAAGAATAATAAATATAAATGAAAATATAAAAACTATACTATACTAACATATCTTCTTTTTTTAAAACTATCAATATATTTGTATATTTTATATAAATAGTTTCCTATATAATATTTTTCTTGATCTTCGCAAATTATCATTAAATATGTTATTGGCTTGCAAAAAAACAAAAATATTTATAAAATGAATTATAAATATCAAAATGAGAGAATGTTTTTTATTTAATTATATTGTTGGTTATTAAATTCATACATTACTTTATTCTAAATAGTAATATCAGCCAATAAGAAGGTTGTTAAGAGGGAGGACCCAATATTATATATAAAGAGATTATATTAGTAGTTTTGGATGGCGTTAATATATTAAAACAATAAGATTACAGTCGACAATTGTATTATAACATTATTAGATGTTAATTAACATTATTTCATGCGATAGGGACATTTAATTTAAATTCATTAACACATAACTTGCATCGTTACTATTCGTTATACTTACTTATATTGCGTTGTACTTACTAGATTTCTGACTAATAACGAACAATGATTATCAACGAAACTATAAACTTATACATTTATTTAACTGTTGTTTATTTTGTTATCCAATTGTTTTCCCCGATTGTGTTTTCAGACGACATTATATAAGTATATGCTTGTAAATTCTGCCGGAATCGCCAGAATTTAGTTCAGATCTGTTATCTATTTAAGAGTTTTATGATTATTTTAGTGATCATTGGTATAGGCAAATGTATCCAATATTATGAAATTTAATATGGATGCTAGATAAATTATAATTTTATTCTAACTCAACTTTAATACATAAAACAATATTTTAACTATAATACATTATATATTATCATTGATTGATAATAATTCAACATGATTATATGATACTAGGGTATACCAATACGTCTAACTACTATTTTTATTGATACTTTATAATGTATATATCCAATAAGGTTAGAAATAATTGTAAGTCATATTTAAAATTATATCTAATTGCGAAATCATTAGGAGTAATTATGATCGTAAGCTTTTTATCAAAGATATTAAACTTGAACAAGGTGTTGAAAATAATATATTAGAATATCCCATTGACATCTAAAGAACCGTAAATAGAAATTTCTAACTTTCTAAAAAACATATAATATAAATTCTTTAAGTATATACTTAAATTAATATATATCAATGAACATATTAAAGTAAATTGTATTCATTAATACACTTAGCTACCATACGCCATGGTTATACTCTATACAATACTTTGGTTATGATCAATAATTCGGAATAAGTCGGAAATTGTATTTATTAAAAACTTAAATGATATTAATAATAATAAAAAACAATTATTAATGTATATCATTTATTTTTTATTTACTATTGATTACTTCAATTCTTATTTTTAATTTCTGGAAATACCTATGAATTCAATATTTCCTTTCGTGGAGTGCTTATATTATAGTATCTGCATTTAATTAATTAGCTTCGTAAGCATTATATATTTATATAATTTATACTATCCTAAAGCTTAAAATATAATCGTTAGATCAATTTAATCAAACTATTATATTAGTGTTTTTTATAAGAAATTAGTTAATAAAAATAATATTATTTGTTAATATATTTATAATTGAAATAATTAATTATTTATATTTAATTATTATATAGTTATCTTATAACTAAGTAGTAATCTATATTCAATTATTATAAATATAAAAAAATAAGATATGCACATCTATGATATTACAATATTATATACAAAATAGATAATTAGTTTATAATAGAAATATATTTGTTGCCCACGTTTGTTAATAACTATACAATTTTATATATCAACATTTTATAATTGTTAAAATATAGCATGAATAAATCTGTATATTGCAAATATCTGTACAAAAATTTTAATTTATATATTATTTATTATAGATATCATACCATAACTAGTAAAAACCTAATAAACTAGTTTCAGTATTATTAACTACATATGAACTAAAAATAACTGATAAAATATATGAAAAATGTTGTAAATATTATAAAAGTTTTTAATACAATTAACAATCAATAGATACTTAAGTTATTGCAATTAATTGTATTTTCTATAGAACAATATAAAAGATGGTTTGTATATATGATATATATTAACAAAGTATCTTTCAATATAAAGATATACATAAATGTAATATTTAAATTAAATTAAAATAAATAAAGTATATTATAATATCAATGCTATGATTCTATAAAATGATATAAGGGCATTATATAAAATTATAAATATACTTCATACTGACCATATAATCTTGGATTCAAACTTGAAAGATTATTGATATTTGAATTTATCAGGATGACGACCTAGCGTTGTTAATTGCCAGTTAGTTGATTATTTAATGATTGCATTATTATAGTAAACTTATATTTTATAACAACATAATTATATTGATAATATAAAAATGTCTATATCATTAAAGATATATCAATATTTGCAATGCAAAATGTAATATCAGGAAGCCATTGATATAATAATGATATAATAATGATATAATAATGATATAATAATGATATAATAATGATATAATAATGATATAATAATGATATAATAATGATATAATAATGATATAATAATGATATAATAATGATATAATAATGATATAATAATGATATAATAATGATATAATAATGATATAATAATGATATAATAATGATATAATAATGATATAATAATGATATAATAATGATATAATAATGATATAATAATGATATAATAATGATATAATAATGATATAATAATGATATAATAATGATATAATTATGATATAATAATGATATAATAATGATATAATAATGATATAATAATGATATAATAATGATATAATAATGATATAATAATAGTATAATAATGATATAATAATGATAAAATAATGAAATAATAATGATATAATAATGATATAATAATGATATAATAATGATATAATAATGATATAATAATGATATAATAATGATATAATAATGATATAATAATGATATAATAATGATATAATAATGATATAATAATGATATAATAATGATATAATAATGATATAATAATGATATAATAATGATATAATAATGATATAATAATGATATAATAATGATATAATAATGATATAATAATGATATAATAATGATATAATAATGATATAATAATGATATAATAATGATATAATAATGATATAATAATGATATAATAATGATATAATAATGATATAATAATGATATAATAATGATATAATAATGATATAATAATGATATAATAATGATATAATAATGATATAATAATGATATAATAATGATATAATAATGATATAATAATGATATAATAATGATATAATAATGATATAATAATGATATAATAATGATATAATAATGATATAATAATGATATAATAATGATATAATAATGATATAATAATGATATAATAATGATATAATAATGATATAATAATGATATAATAATGATATAATAATGATATAATAATGATATAATAATGATATAATAATGATATAATAATGATATAATAATGATATAATAATGATATAATAATGATATAATAATGATATAATAATGATATAATAATGATATAATAATGATATAATAATGATATAATAATGATATAATAATGATATAATAATGATATAATAATGATATAATAATGATATAATAATGATATAATAATGATATAATAATGATATAATAATGATATAATAATGATATAATAATGATATAATAATGATATAATAATGATATAATAATGATATAATAATGATATAATAATGATATAATAATGATATAATAATGATATAATAATGATATAATAATGATATAATAATGATATAATAATGATATAATAATGATATAATAATGATATAATAATGATATAATAATGATATAATAATGATATAATAATGATATAATAATGATATAATAATGATATAATAATGATATAATAATGATATAATAATGATATAATAATGATATAATAATGATATAATAATGATATAATAATGATATAATAATGATATAATAATGATATAATAATGATATAATAATGATATAATAATGATATAATAATGATATAATAATGATATAATAATGATATAATAATGATATAATAATGATATAATAATGATATAATAATGATATAATAATGATATAATAATGATATAATAATGATATAATAATGATATAATAATGATATAATAATGATATAATAATGATATAATAATGATATAATAATGATATAATAATGATATAATAATGATATAATAATGATATAATAATGATATAATAATGATATAATAATGATATAATAATGATATAATAATGATATAATAATGATATAATAATGATATAATAATGATATAATAATGATATAATAATGATATAATAATGATATAATAATGATATAATAATGATATAATAATGATATAATAATGATATAATAATGATATAATAATGATATAATAATGATATAATAATGATATAATAATGATATAATAATGATATAATAATGATATAATAATGATATAATAATGATATAATAATGATATAATAATGATATAATAATGATATAATAATGATATAATAATGATATAATAATGATATAATAATGATATAATAATGATATAATAATGATATAATAATGATATAATAATGATATAATAATGATATAATAATGATATAATAATGATATAATAATGATATAATAATGATATAATAATGATATAATAATGATATAATAATGATATAATAATGATATAATAATGATATAATAATGATATAATAATGATATAATAATGATATAATAATGATATAATAATGATATAATAATGATATAATAATGATATAATAATGATATAATAATGATATAATAGTGATATAATAATGATATAATAATGATATAATAATGATATAATATGTTAACTCGCATAACTAGGAACGAATAATGCTTCAAATTATTGATTATATATCGGAATATATTATTTCAAGTTCCATCTAAATATAAAAAAGAGTAAATATACTGAAATACAATGTTGTTAAAAATTGAAATTCTGTAATAAATTTTATTTTATATATTATCTATATAAATACTATCAAGAAATATATAATAATTTTTAAATGTAGATTTCTGAACCAATTTGTTAATCTAATATGCAAAATTATCACATTATATTCCGCAAGATATATATATATGTATAATGTTAGTTTTAATTAATTACATCATATTATAATATTCACTTTATTAAAGTTAATTGTATAAAGGACTTTGTAAATAAAGTATTATTATTAATAGATATAATCGTTATTACTGTAAATATTAGTGATTTAACTATTTTAAATAACTAAATGAATACATTAAATCTGTAATAAATTAACTTCATATTATCATGATTATATAACTTCTATCTAATGCATTGTTATATACTGAAACATTATCAATTTATCTGGTAGCTTTCTCATATTTCTCATCCTATTATCTATTAAATAATATAAAGCCCGATGATATCCAGAAACATCGGATTACACATTATCTTGATACCCAGTATTTCCCCATATTTCCACCGAAGCAAAGAAATGATTTACTAAATTCGAAGAAATAAAATTAGTGAACCACAGTACATATACTAGTTAAAGACTCTGGCTGGTTTCGACTATGTGGTTAGTATAGAAGACTTAGTAAGAAAGCAACCCAACATTGGTATTATCATAAAAGTTGAAATAATATTCCCTACATAATTATGAGGTATAATCTATAACTAGAGTAAGGATATAACATTTGATATATTACTTTAGTTGAAATAATATATCCCAACATAATTATAATATATAATCTATAAGTAGATTGCACATTATAATTATGTTAGTATATATTATTTCAAATTCTATTGTAAATATAATTCTTAAGAATAAAAATGAGCATATATTGAATAATATCACTGATTTGTAATTTGAAACGATTTTTGGAAAGAAGATATTAAATTAGATGTTCTACCGGTGATTGTAGATAATCTGATATTGTGTGTGTGACTTTATATTGTGTCTAAATAAAATGAGTATATAGAAATTTACTGAGAATTTTAACATTGAAATTACATGTTGATGCGTATACTTATATAAATACATACAAGATAATTATTATAAATATAAATTTATAAATATTTTAGTAATCTAAATATAAAAAATAATCCTTCTAACCAAAATTATATAAAATAGTATTTTTGATTTAATATATTATCAAATTTATTATATTATCAATTTATTATCAAATTTAATATATTATCAAATTATATACGGAATGCTTATAAATCACTGGTATACCAAGCATTCCTTAAATAATTTGATAATATATTAAATTTTATAATATATTAAATATGATATATAGAAATATTAAATATATTAAATTTAATCATAATTATAATTACAGTACTCATATAATATAGGTATGTAATAAGATCCAAATATTTAATCAGAATATTATCTACAAATGTATTACTTATTACTTATTAATGTATGTATAATTTGGATGTTTACAATAAAAGAGAATTCATAATAATATTTAATATTGTTGTTATAATACTGTTATTTTGAAATTTTATATTTTTTACAGAACAAAAAATTATCCTTAAGTTTTAAAGTTTATTTTTAAAAAATAAGGTTTAGAAAATTAATACTATTTTTAATATTTTTAATGTCTATAACAAATTATAAATTATATTGATAACTAATATCAAATTATATAAGTTGAAGTTAACTTGATAAAGATTGGTAATCTTATACTTATGTATGCATATATAAATATATACCTATATAAAAAATATATACATATAAATATATATATAAATATTTATAAATATGTATTAATATTTATTTAATAATTTAATATATCTATAAAAGTATCTATTTTAGAAAAACATGTTTAAATTTCCCAGTATATATTATAATATTATTTGCCTAGTTATATATATAATATCAATATTTATTATTAATACAGAATATACTAGAACAAGTCCTTAATAATATACCCTTAGAAGTATACTAATGCAAATAGTAACTTATTATATATATATATATATCTAAATTGTATATATATAATTATATATTATCATATATCATATATTAATATCATTATCAAATAGTAATAATATAATATTTATCAATATATTCAATGATATTTAAATAAATTAATTATTAATATAAATCAAAGAAAACTATGTGGACAATTAAATATATATATAAGAAAACCTATAAGTAATATTTTAAATATATATTTTTTTAAATACACATTTAAATATCTTTTAAAATAATTATTTAAAATTATATATCTAATATATTCACCATATGTATATTTACATAATTGGTGTAGATATAAATTATATCTAACTATATATTTTAAATGATTATGATTTAAAAGATTAAAGTATAATATATTTTTTAATTAAAAAAATAAATAAACAAATTGTGGAAATAAGGGAAGAAAAATATACAATATTATTAATGTATCGTATATATGTACGTATTTGTATATATTTTAATGATAGGTTAATATATAATATTAATTAATATACATTTACTGCATTATTGTGGTATATGATGTAACTTAAATCCATAGATTTTTCCATTATCGTGTCCCAGAATGGAACCTGTGCCAGAATGAAACCTACACGTGACATTTTCCATAATCTTTACAAACATATCTAAAAGAATTAGATAATAATATAGCTTAATTATTTAATGATTAGTAATAATAGCAGCTATTATTATGTTATCATATATTTTTCTATAATTTTAAAAAATATCATTTTCAAATTCTTAAATGTGAGCGTATTAATATCAGTATATTATTAATCAATAAATGGCATATGAATCAGGACGTGGTTACACAAATTCAAATTTATAAATATATTTCAATATTCGGAATACTATAAATACCAATACGATATTAAGAGATTAAATATATTAAATATTTATATCGGTTTATAATCTCCGGTTGTCCTGAACTATCTTTTATTTATTTTACTTACGCCGAAAGTAAAAACGGGCTTGATTAATTTACCATATTACTATGATACACATCCGAGGATATAATATGCATAACATATCTTGCTATGATTAGACAATTTATATAATTAAAATTTAATACTAATAAGTACTTTCATTATCTAAAAATCTACTCTATAGAGTAGTCGCTATAGCATTGTCGGCCGAGAACGACATCACACATCTATTCACAATATACTATCTGAGAATATATTTAAGAATGTAATGGTAGTAACTCTACAAAAAGTAGTATTTAAATGTGTATATATAAATTCTAAATAGATTATGTATCCACTTTAAAATATAAATTATATATAAATATATATATATAAAATTCAAATTTATTATATTTATATATATTTATAATTTAGAAATTCAATATTTATATTTCTTTGATTGGCATGTTTATTTATCAACTATTTGACAGATTAGGCATACCCCTAGGCACTTATAGGCATACCTATAAGAATTTATTTTAATCGGTATAAGTGATAATATATGGGTTAGTTATATTATTAGTTAAACTTTGATATCTATAAAATAATGTATTCGTATATATTTTAATCATATTAAGTATATTCTTATTGATTTAAAATTATTGAAAATTGATTTATTGTTAAACCAAACTTTAAAATATCTTATTATATGTGTAGGTTCCATTCTGGGAAATTGTTGAAAATAAAAATTACGCAAACATTTCTATTTCCCGTAGAAAATTACTATGCATCTAGGCATTGAACTTAGGAAATATATTTGTTGTAATATATATTAACATGCATTTATAACGCTATTCTGTATTCTTATAACAATCCTTATATATATATCTGCAATGTGATAACCAACTTTACTTATAATCTAAATTATATATTATTCTAAGAGTTTATATAATGAATATAAACAATAAGATTATACGAGGTTCACTTATATTTTAGCTTTCACCATCCTAATGTAGGTAAACCTTGGCACAAACTAAGTTGTCCAATGTATATGGGATTTCCACTGAAACTCGAGTAGTAGTAATGTATAGCTATATATATTAATACGTGAGGCTATGTAGACTTTATTTCGTTGTATATAATAAACAATGCGATATCCGATGATACTCGTACCATTTGATTTCTAGACTGTTGTATACACTGTCAAGTATTGTAAATATTCAGACCAAGAATAGGTAATCATTAGCAATTAATGTTTAGTTATAAAGTGAAGAAAAGACAGTTCTATCTAAATAAAATAACCTTAGATACTAGACGCAATACTATATGTAAAAGAAGATAAATATCAATTCTACTTATGAATCATATACTTAATGTAGTATAATGATATTATACAATATTAAACAAACTACAAGTCCAATCAAAGAATACTTAAAATAAGAAAGATAACAATTCACTAAAAATTACTATCAGCGAAAAGCAATAAACTATTTAATTTATCAGCAACAAGAAAAAAAAAAAAATGAAATTTCTCAACTATATCGGATAACAAATTCTGTAAATCTATACAGATCTATTCATTAATTTGATGACAATATTCAATACATATAGTATTAAACCATTAGAATATTTAAAATAAAACCGATATCTATTACTATTACCATCATTAGTAATGAAGTAATGAACCAATTCATTACATATATAATATATTATATTGTTTTATAATTATTTAAATAATTGAAATAATCTAAATATAGATCCACATTTCAAAAATGCTAATATTATTAAATAACTACATTTATTGTATATGTAATAATATTAAATTGATGGATATTAAGAGAAGATGTGCTATCATTAGCGATATTAATATTATTTACATACTTATATACACACTTAACATATCTAATACATCTACGACAGAACTCAACATTTCAATGTAAAGTGGTCATATTGTTAAATCAATAGAACAATTAAAAATAGTGAAATTTACTAAATAATATATTGTATAGTAAAAAGATACAAAGTAAAAAAATATTAAATTGATGGATATCAAAAGAAAAAAAAGTTACTATTGATGACAATATTATTGAAATCTTGTGATAGTGATACATGCCACTAGAACTGCGGTGATAACTATTAGGGGATATCGAGTTGATATCGAGTTGATATCGAGTTGTGACCACTCAGTTTATGAGTTCTTCATAGTCGCAATTGTCGTGCTGCGATACAGTTCTGTCGGTTGTCAACTCGTCCTGTAGATGTCGGATAGTTAGGAGATGAAAACTCACGCCTACTTGAATATAGTAATATGATTTTAAAACTGGTTTAGATAAGAAAAATTTAAATCACGTTATATAATATTACAGAATTTGTTTCAAAGGAACCTCGGAAAAAGCGCCATTTTCTTCAGAGTTGTGGCTAAAACGTTATAGAAGAGTTATTTAATAATAAAAGAAATAACATAAATCAGCATATTACTCTATTGAATTATTTCTATCCTTTTGACTACTAGAAATTGCATTAAAGAATAAGGTAAAGAAAAAAAAAAAACATTTCACAAACTTGTTGGTAGATTTCGAATTAACTGGAGTCCGTGTGAAGTGTCTACGCAAAGAACAAAGGTGATATGATTTCATTGGGTGTACATGCATTAAATAGAGTGGTCAAAAAAAGGGGGCAAAGAACAGAATCTATTTTTGAAAAATGAGCGTATTCAATGAACTACACACCTGCAACATTGATTCACAACCTAATACTAACACCATCTTGTAACACTGCAACACTTTAACGCTACGGTAATAGAATTACCAACCGGGAGCTGTCGAAATCATCGTCTTCATAAGAATCGTCCTCGTCCTCCTCATCATCGTCCTCTTCATGTCTCAAATCCACGCTAAGATTATTCAGCCGACGTTCGAAGTTAGAAAAGTCTTGGTCATCTAAGAAATATTGAATTAGTAATGCCTCAGTAGAAGTCACACATATAAATTTACATAAACATACAAATAAATACCTAAACTAACTAGCACAACTAATCAAATGCGATATTTGTAGGATATACAAACTTAGTTTCGAACATTTATACTATATGGCTACTTATCTGTAACTTTGATATTTAAGAAAGATAAATTATCAAAAGAATTACATATAGTAACTAAGATTCAATTAATTTGACAACCGTGATTCGTCGGAGATGATATTTGCTTTAGATTTCTGTCTTTAGTGTCTGAATTATTTGGATAAAATAATCATAAGAGTAAAGGGAAATGGTGAAACTATAATAGACATGATTATATTTTATGAAATCATAGAATATAATTATCCATAGGTATGCCAAGTTAAAGTTATTTTAATAACTATATTGAATGGAATAGAACAAACCATATTCAAATGATATTTCATTTAAATCGCTGTCTCCATTGCTGAAAAATAGTATGAAATTAGGAAAAGTATATTAAAAAACAATAATTAAAGAGAATAAGTTGAAGTCATTATAAAAATAACTAAAGGTAAAGAATAATAAATGTTTTAAACATTTTTAATGATAACGGTAAATTTAAACCTCGACTTGTAAAATTCATCAGAAGTCCCTTTTTCCAATTTTTTCTAAAATTAAAAGTAAATATTTTAAAAGTATGAATAAATGTCACATATTTCAAATACAAAAGAAATAACATCACTTCAAATCTTGATTATTTATCTGAAAAACATATATTTAATTATAAAAAATGGATTAGATTTATCACACGATGATATCTATAATTAATAACCTGACTACCCTAATATATAATAATAAAATTATAAACAAAAATAAAATATAATTAGAAAAAATATAATTAATAAAGGGTATTAATATACAAATAAATATATGAACACAAATTTTACTGAATAAAAATGTTGTTATTTAAAAATATAAATTCTTGAGCATTAAATAAAATAAAATAAAGTGTAAAATATATAATAACATAATATCTATAGACTCATTAAGAGATCGCGTTTTTGTAATAATCTATTTTCTAGTAATTATCGGTGCTACCTAGTTAATTTATTTCCGTGATATTAATGTAAATTAGAAAAGAAAAAACACAAAGCAACTCAGTTCTTTATTGGAGGAACCTTCTTCCTCAATTTTGGTATTTTGGATCTTTGGCTTAATCTTTGGCTTAATAAGGACTCTGTAAAATCAATGAGATCAAATTGTAATTAATCACTGAGTAGTGTTAAATTTGTATATAAATTGTTCTATAACAAATAATAAGTAAAAAATAAAAGAATTCAGAGGCTTTATATATTTGCATTAAAAATAAATGATGAAAATTCCTTTTTAGATTCAAGTTGATTTCACATTAATTGAAGTATTACATAACCAGATCGTGGACTAGGTGCCGCAACCAATTCCACAATATCATTGGATACTACCGACTTGCAGAGGATGAAGAGCCGACGATACATGGTCAAGAACTCAGTAAAATCAATTGCTAGGGAACAAAAAATGTTGTGTATTATCGAGAATATAAAAAAAGGAATGTGGTTTAAAAAGAAAATAATAACTAGAGAGTAGTTTCTAACAAACGATAATGACGATTTAGTAATAGTAATGATTACGTAATAATGATGATTTAGTAATAATGTTAATCAAATTACTGAGGAATGGGAATTATAAAATTAGTTATTAGTATAAGTAAATATAAAAAAGGTACCTAGATTATTGAATATTTACAGAGTTTGTTAAGTTGGTATATTATAATAGATAAAACATTGGTAATATAACACATAGGCATCTTAGCGCATACAAACTGTTACTAAAATCTTTGTCGGCTGCACGGAATTCATCGGTTACATAACGGTCAAGCATATTTCTGCAAAGTGAAGGTGTACGTATTGTACGCTTACCATTAATATTGATATTTAATTGTTTATTTATAATATATACATATATAAGTAGAGTTATCTCATATTATAATGATAACAATGATAACAATTAAATTAAATTTCAATATTTTAATGGTAATGGCTTATAATTAATGGCTATTACGAATTAATGAGTATAATTAATGTGAATTAATAACCGATGGAAATCTGGAAACATGTCAGAAAATAATTTGCGTAGTTCGTCTTTATCAATAGTTCCATTGTTATCCTGTAACAGTAAAAATGTATTAAGTAAGAAGCGTTTAAAGATAGATTTAGGTAAATATCTAGATATTAAAGAGAGAGACATCTCTAATTTGTGAGTTATAACTCTATAGTAATAAGGCAAGTTAAAATGATAACTCAAATTAAAAATATAGCATACATTCTTTAGTCTATTATTGACTACATAGTACTATCATAATGACTTTTGAGCAGATCACCAAATGGACTAACTAAATCATATTCAGCAAATTTGTTACGGGCATTATTCAAGTGTAGATCGCTGAGATCTGAGATCTGTGTATATGCGCATGTTTTGGGGTCAAAGAGCGATTGTTTGCTTAATTGTGGTGCACCTACTTTATCCAGAAAAAGAATGCGCTGTTATTGTTATATAATTTGAAATCAAATAATTTCATATATTTTTAATTTGAAGAAATTTTATATTTCTTTTATTAAATAAAAAATAATTATTTAACTATTATAAACTAGATTGGTGTACATATGCAGTAATCATAATCAAAGTAGGCTAGGACATCATATATCCTCATTATCAATGTAATTATTGATGTTGTATTACTAAGATGTTTGAAAATAAGTCTTATTTTAGATTGAAATATAATTATACTCAAATGTATGATATAGATTGTATAACTTATTCTATAATAAATATCTATCTCTGTAGCAATTGTATAGACAATTGTATACTTAGATAGTTATAATATGGATATGCAATGATATCAATAATTTTAAATATTATTTAATAATTTATTCTATATTTAATATAATTTATTATACACATTATATCGTTACCACGGATAGTGATTTAATCAAGTAGCAAATACACTCCTCAGTTTACTCTATACAATTCAAGTATAATATCATAAATAGTCATTTGACTGTTCAGCGAAAAATCTTACCATGAAATTGTAATGAACGCTCTACGCGTGAAAAGAGGCGCGTTTAAAACGGCAAAGAATAACCGGCAAAGACCCGAGAACTACAAACCTGATGTGAACTCGCGTTGAAAGTTAATACATCGAAAAAAAAAGAAAATAACACGAAGACATGGTTCATTAAAACCTCTCCTCAGTCGAAATGCAGACGGCGAGAGCAGCACCAGCAACGGTAGATGTTGTAGTTGAGGTCTAGGTTTAACTAGTAGAAGGTAACAACATGGGCGCGGCATTGTAAATATGCCATCCGGAGAAAAAACGAATAATTAACACATCTAGGAAACATAAGGAGCTGTCGAGGGGTAAAGTTTATCAAACTTGATTAGCAGAAAACCAGTGTATTTATGTATGTATTGTGTATTTGTGTGTGTGTGAGTGTGATTAGTAATAGTAAACATGTTAGATATATTACTATTACACATGTTAAGTATGTATATGTTAACGACGTAAAAATAGTTAATTTACATGGATTTTGTGTATGAATGATTGACAGCTAAAAAATAGTATCTGGTAATTTATTAAAATAATACAAGTAACTATATATTAATTACTATGAACAGTTTTAATATGAATAATAAATTTATCTAATTGAAATATTTATCTAAATTCCTGTTAATTAAGATTTTTTAAATAATTATATTTGATTTTTTGTATAACTGATTAATTGTAATATATGAAGTATAAAAACAATACAAAGATTGTAATACTAGATGATAGAGGTTTAATTTAACACTGCAATATTCAGAGAGTTAAAATTGTATAAATTGACTCTTCAATATTAAATAGAAATATAAAAAATGTAATAACTAAATTGCTTATTTATGGTAATTAGTCATTGATTTTGATTATATATTTTTGTATAATCAATTAATACAATATATAACAGTAGTAAAATTATAAGTAAATTAAAGAATTAGTATTTAGATATCTATTTTATAATTGATAAAAAGTAATATTCCAAAAAAAAAACAGATTATATAATCATTATTTCACTTTTTAAATGTATACCTGGATAGTAAATATATTGAAACTCTAGTCATCTGTACCAACTGTGAAGTAACTACTAAGTAGATACTTCTCAAGAAGTATATACTTTGCAGTATATTCTAGTATGAAGTACTATAGTATACTAGAGTACTTCATACTAGAATGCATACAAATACTTATTATTTGTTTATGTTCAGTTACTGTCACTGGAATATGGTTGATAATATGATTCCCTACAAAGTATTATTTTGTAAATTATGTCCTAACCTGAAAATATTTCCAGTGTCACATTTTCTATGGGGATTATGAAAGGATCTCAAAAAGAGAAAAAATAATATGTAATTATGGAGATATTTTCGAATAACCTGCACACACACACACAATATAAGAATAATAAACCATGTTATTGTAACTATTACAATAGAACTGACCTCTTCAATACTGTCCATGCGTCCATAATTCTATTTTTTTACAAAAAATTAACGAAATTTTAATAACAAGCATATTATTGCAAAACATATAAAGAAATTAAATAAATAGTAAAAATATATTCTACATTTTATAGAATGTAGTAACAATACTAGTAACAATACTAATTAGTCTAATAATCTAAAATTAATATAAAATTAATAACAGATATTTTTTTAAATACAATAAATATTATTTTTATCATTAGTTTTTAATATTATTTTATTATATTATAACAATTAATAATATATATGTATAGTATTAATTAAATATAATGAATATTATAAATATATAGTATTAAAGCATTAATTCAATAACACATATATAAGTTATGTATATAATGTATAAATATAAATAAATAATCAAACATTTAATTAAAACTTAAGGGTGACTACCATTTTTTATGTTAGGCATTTAAAATTATAATTATTAAATTCTAAATTGTAAGAAAGTAATTCCATAATAGTTGATGTAGCTGATCAACCTTTTTTTGTTTAAGGAGGAGTTCGTGGATTAATGGCAATCTTCGTCGAGTTTCACACTCGTCATCAATGACAATATCAAGTTGGTTAGCGAGAGACTTACGTTTGTTGTTGAATATTCCGTCATCCTGAAGATAAACATGTGAATATTACATATATAGTTATCAGCTAATTAATTAGCAAAACATTATTGAATGAAAACGTAATATTCGAATAATTGTTTTTAATATTTAATTTAAATATTTATATTAAATATTTATATTAAATATTTATATTAAATATTTATATTAAATATTTATAATACATTTTCATATTAAAAAATTATTGGAAATAACAAGAAGGTGAGAAAATGCATACATGAAACATAGATGACCACTTACCAGATTGGCTTCAGGTAAAACCACTTTCATGGTGGAAATGAGCTGCATCGACTCAAGAAAGTCAAGCACAAGCATCATCGAATTTCTACCTGTCATTAAAGATAATCGATTTTAGTGACTAGAAAATGATGTAGGTAGTAGCAAGTATAAGTAAATATTGTCAGTAGGTAGTAGCAAGATCAAGTAAATATTGTTAATGAGTAGTAAGTACTAGTAAAAGTTATTAGTAGGTAATGTCATATATGATACATTAATAATAATCAACAGTTAATATATAAAATATTTTTTAAATAATATTTATTCCTTTATAAATATTTGAAATTTTTTTAAAATAATTATGTTAACTAACCTTCTATAGTATTCATATATTCATTCATTCGATTGGCTGATTTTGTTGTCCGTTCGACGCCATTCATTGCACTATTTGTATCGATGATGTGGAAAGCATTCGCTCGAACTTGAGCCTGGAATATTATTAATATTATAAAATGTTTATAATTATTTTAATGAATTAGCTTTCGCAGTTTATCTTGTATTGAAAAAATTTGGTGAAGTAAAACATGACTATCAACAGATGGCCTAAAATCCATTCGAAGCCGATCTTGTTAAAAGTTCTGGTTTTAACAAGAGCCGGTGAATTAATTCATTATATTTATATATTATTTTAAGACTAATTATAAATCAGGTAAGAGATTTGAACACCTGACCTTATTTTCTTCGGCAGTCAACTCCTTAGATATTACCTCAATGAAATTTAAGATAAATACTATATTATTTTAGTTTAATGAGTATTTTCTAGTTATGAAAAATTCAATTTAAACAAGACTGAATTTAATGTATTGATCATATTTCAGTAAAACATAAAGCTAATTTTAGAATAAATATTCTTTAAGTTAAATTTGTGAATAAACATAGATATAATAATTTGTGAAATAATTATACATATATTTTCTTTTTTAATATATCACTCTGTGTATAGGCTTCATGTACCAATATGGAAATGGTTAATTAATACATATAAAGATATTATATTATTAAACTTATGCATATTCTATACTGCTATTACTTAGCTAATATAATAAATTAGTATATAAGATATAAACACAAATTTAAAATTGTATGTGAATTTATTGTTAATTCATTAAGCGGATTTATTGTACTCGAATTGAGTTTTTTCAGTAACTTTTTGCTAGTACCCATTATAATTACTATAATTAAAAAGCCGCAGCGCATTGGAACACAATATGCATTTATATACCACCTTTGATGTTATTGGAACTAGTATAGTGTATACCTATTGCAATTACTAAAGCAAAGAACATTATGCCGGATTAAATAAAGATTATTATAATTTACAATTTAAATAAATTTCAAATTTAATATTAAATTACTTACTCTGAATTCTTTTATGATGCCAGTAGATTCTAAATTAGCCATAACTTGAGCTAGTATTACTTGCATGTCAGTTTGATTTTCGGCCTCTTCTTCCATATTATTAAACTTAATAGTAAAATACTGTAACTAAGCAAACTGTGTATATAGTTAACGAAATGAATTGTTTACTATTATTAATTTCTTATTTATTCACTAGGATGATGATAAATTTTATTTTAGATTTATATTTTAATATAACTTTGTGAACAAATATTTGTTAATAATTGTAGATTTATCAAAATATGATTTATATGTTATTTTGGTGAATTTAATCTCTTAACATTAAATAATAGTTAAAAATAAATTAAACATTATTAAAAATCTTTGAAATCTAATTAATAACTTAAAACATAAATATTATATATGGATATAAATTACGGAAAATTTGCAGTATTTACTATGAGCAGCCAATCAAAATTGGCCAATCATATATTTAGATTATAGAAAGAGACACTCCTCGGTCTATACATGTCACTATTACCCCTCAGTATTGCCAGTTATGGACAATACTAAATTCAGTTATTAAATGATGATATTATTACGAAAGCATGAAGATTCCAGTATATGCGTCATTGGTTTATATCTATTCAGCAGGCAATATTACGTTGCTAATTATTAATATATTATATAATATATTAATATATTGAATGATGTACTATATCGCAAACTAAGTGCAAGTTTATATATGTGCTTAAGTTTTTATTTATAATATAAATAAATCTAATAAAGTCTAATAAAATTGGGTATATAAAATTTAAATTTGAATTTCGTCATTATCATTGGATTATAATTATAAAAATTTGCATATTCAAATTTATTTAAAAGTCAAAAATATTGATTGGTTGTCAAAAGTAAACAAGTCACAATTTTAGATAAACATTGTAAGTTTTCCGTAATCAATAACCATTGCCAATAATTTTTTTTAATAATATACATTACAAATTTAAACCTATTACGAATTCATCGATAAATATTGTATTGTAACTTATTTTAAATAATGGCTATAGAATATGCTCCCTTGGCTACAGAAGATAACAGTTCAATGGACTTTAAATCAATTTATTCTTATGATTCAGTTCACAACTTCAATACTGAATCAAAATATAAATCCATTTTTAAATATTCTAAAAAGGCGCATTCACATTATGGTTATTTTACTATTCATAATTTAATTGTATACAAGTATTAATCAATCTACTTCTTATAAGATAATGAACAAATTATAAAATTATTTAAATAATACAAAATTCTATAATTCATAGTATGATATATTATAAAATAATTCATATTAATAAATATGCATACAATAACGTTATATCTTATTGTATAATTTTCTATCACTAATTTAATTCGTACCTACCACCGAGAACCTCTAAATTATCATTATGTGGATAGACAAGTCTTTTGAAAGTAGTATATTTTTTATTGAATATATTAATATATTAATAGAGATATTTTCGTAATAATACAAGTCAATTAAAATGGGAGAAATGTGATTATTAATTATAATATAATAATGAAACAATGCATATTTTACACTCCTTAGTGTTCACTTACTGGGAACACTCAAATCCACATGTCATATTATATTATTAGTATATAAAGTATACATGTATTTTTGTTGAATAAAAGTATACAGTATATTTTAAATGAAAATGCTCATCGTTAATTTTATGTATATTCTATTATCTTCTATTATTAGTAACTAAAGCTAGAACTACTAACTAGTACAGTGTACTAGTTAGTAGTTCTACTAAGTACACAATATTATCACAATCTATCAGACATATAATTTACATTATAACTTACACTATAACTTCCATTATAACTTACATTATAATTTATATTATAACTTACATTATAACTTATATTATAACTTACATTATAACTTACATCATAACTTACATCATAATTTACATCATAACTTACATCATAATTTACATCATAACTTACATTATAACTTACATTATAATTTAAATTATAATTTACATTATAACTTATATCATAATTTACATCATAACTTACATCATAATTTACATCATAACTTACATCATAATTTATATCATAACTTACATCATAACTTACATCATAACTTACATCATAATTTACATCATAACTTACATTATAAATTACATTATAACTTACATTATAATTTAAATTATAATTTACATTATGACTTACATTATAATTTACATTATAACTTATTCTACGACAAAGATTATAACTTGCACTATAATTTATACTACAAATTATACTATTTCTTGCATGTTATAACTTGCACTATAACATTATACTATAATTATATTCTGACTGTAAGACAATTATTTAAACCTGTGCGTTTAATATTCATCTACAATTTTATTAATTAATTTTAAACATCTCTTTACAAATGTATATAATTTATGTTATCCATACCTAATTTATATATATAAATGGGTATTTTAACACTATAAATTACAGTAATAATAAACTAACATCATTGAATCATAAGCCTTCTCAAATTGGTGATTCAAATATATAAAATAAGAAATTCTATTTAATAAAATAATACATTTTTATTTTCACAATATATTGTAAATTAAATTTGACCCCATTAGCATATAATATATAATATATATTTATATGTATCAAATTGGTTATGATTATTTATAATAAATTGTATTTATTTCTATAAATACAAATTATAATTTATTTCTGATACATATATATATTTCTAAATATATATACACGCATTGCAGAGGTGACTGGTAAGTCATCGAATGTGAAGAGATACTGCGAGTTGCTAGTGATCCTAGCCTCGTGGATAGTTTTCATTGTCACGCTACCCTACTCGGCATTTTTCTTTGTCAAGGTAACCATTGTAATTAATCCTAGAACAATATTAATTTAGCAAACCATTTCATTATATATCCCATTCCGACTATCTTTAATTCCCATTTATTTTGTCAGTTATCCACTCTTGCTATACCTGATACATGATCTAGAGCTGATAATAAAATCTTTATTTTATTACAACTATTCCTCAATTTAGCAGTATTAATATGAAACTTAATACAAAATATAATACAAAAATTGAAGTAAAAAAATTGCCCATAATTTTTTCTTCTATATAATAGTTACAATTTTTCAAATGTAATGAATTTATCAATCATAATAGATATCGGAACAAATAATGTAATACAATATAAATATGAATAATTTATTAAAAATTTGACCCTAATTTTGTATAGTATTATTTTGACATTTATTATGTATAAATTATTATTATCGCTAAAATGTTTGAAAAATTCAAAACATTCTTTAATATTTCAAGGAGTCTATATCTAGGAATTGAAATTACCATTACTGTGGAAAACTTTCTTATTTCATAAATAGCTTATAACTATAATAATGAATATTATTTAAATCATGTTTTAATCATTCATAAAAGAAGATACAAATTAAATAGACTATAAATGAAATATATGAAGAAAATTGTTAAATAAAATATTTATTTTAATATTATTTCATTATTTTATTTTATTGAATTTTATTTTTTACATTTATTTACACAGTTACAAGTCGAAATGAATTATATATTATATAACATATTTATATGTATATATATATATATAACTGGAATACATTTAGTATTTATATCGATTTATATTATATATATCATTATAATGTTATTGATTCTTAAACTATTCTTACCATACTAATCAAACTCTAATATAATTATTATAAAAATATTATATATAATCTCAGCAGAGGTCATTTTATTGTCTGCAGATATTCCTCTGATAAATGCAATTGCTATTTCTACCTCTAAATTGTATTAATTGTATTCACCCATGACGCACAAGAATTGCTAATATGATAAGATTAGTCGTAGGTGTCTTAATGGATATTGTCACTACCTTAAGTGATATATATATATGTACAAAATAGCAAGTTGGTATGATTGAATGATTGAAATGTTGTAATAATATCTTTGAGAATATTACTAGTAATCATTATATTTAAATAAATTGTAACAATTGATAAATAAAATTTATAACCAAATTTAAACATTGGCATAAATATAAATATTCAGCTACATTTTATGTTTTTTAAAAATCGATAAATCGACAATTACATTCGTCAATATTGATATGGTTCTTTATCTAGTATAATAATAAAATATAACAGTTTGTAAGTTTATATATAAATAGATATTTGAGCAAGTCAATCAAGATAGAAAATGAAATGATGATTTTCAGAAAATTTATATATACAGTATACCATACAGTATACCATATAGTATACCATATAGTATATCATATAGTATATCATATAGTATACCATATTGTATACCATATATACCATATAGTATACCATATAGTATACCATATAGTATACCATATAGTATACCATATAGTATACCATACAGTATATCATATAGTATACCATATAGTATACCATATAGTATACCATATAGTATACCATATAGTATACCATACAGTATACCATATAGTATACCATATAGTATACCATATATACCATATAGTATACCATACAGTATACCATATAGTATACCATATAGTATACCATATAGTATACCATACAGTATACCATATATACCATATAGTATACCATATAGTATACTATACAGTATACCATATAGTATACCATATAGTATACCATATAGTATACTATATAGTATACCATATAGTATACCATATAGTATACCATATAGTATACCATATAGTGTACCATACAGTATATCATATAGTATACCATATAGTATACCATATAGTATACCATATAGTATACCATATAGTATACCATATAGTATACCATATAGTATACCATACAGTATATCATATAGTATACCATATAGTATATCATATAGTATACCATATAGTATACCATATAGTATACCATATAGTATACCATATAGTATACCATATAGTATACCATATAGTATACCATATAGTATATCATATAGTATACCATATAGTATACCATATAGTATACCATATAGTATATCCAATGTTTTTCACCTCCCATTATTGACCCATCCTCCTCCAGAAACTCAATGACCACGAACGTTACGTTATCTTTCGTCTTGGCCATATGCACTCCTGCAAGGGTCCCGGTTTCATATTGAAACTGCCGTTCATCGATCAAGCGTACCTGGTTGACCTCCGACCTAAAGCCTTCAGCGTTCCACCTCAAAAGGTTCCTATTCGTCGAACTCAACTTTCGCCGGTTTTATCATTGCGATACCAAATATTTAATTAAGAAACTATCGACTCCAATAAAACTTGTTTTCGCCCCTAGATCTATATTTTTAATCTATGCAAATTTTATAAATTGTGTATAGCGACGTCATTTTTTATACTCAATCTTGTATGAACACCCACTAATGTTTAGTTACGCCATTTATTCGAAACTCAACATTCATCTCGTGAGTAATTCTTCGTATTCTCCATTTAACTATCGACACAACGAAACCCGTCGCCGTTGACTTTGAATCCGCCTGAGCCCAGCCCATCGATAGATTTTGACAATCGACGGTGCCATCGTTGAAATCGGCGCCGACGTCTACTACATGGTGAAGGACGCAGTGGCATCTGTGACCTGTATTAAGGACATTCAGCATTCCATACGACAACTCGCGCACACGCTCATTCAGAAACGCGTGTCTGCGTGCGAAAACATCGCCACGTCCACGGGAAAGGCGAATACAGTCGCCGACGGGTTGAGGGTTAGCGGACGTTACCTGGTTGTTGACGGTGAAGGGTTGTCGGTGAAGGGTTGTCGGTTGAAAAGTAACTGAACCGAAGGTCTATCGTCGAGGGCAGAGTAGTGGTGGGATCGCAGTATGGTGGAGTGGTGTGTAGCGTAGTCGGTGTGTATCAAAGTGGGGAGTGCGAGTGACATAAGGTGTGTAATAAAGGGTGGAGTGGGAGTGACATAAGGTGTGTAATAAAGGGTGGAGTGGGAGTGACATAAGGTGTGTAATAAAGTGTGGAGTGGGAGTGACATAAGGTGAGTAATAAAGTGTGGAGTGGGAGTGACATAAAGTGTGGAGTGGGAGTGACATAAGGTGAGTAATAAAGTGTGGAGTGGGAGTGACATAAGGTGTGTAATAAAGGGTGGAGTGGGAGTGACATAAGGTGTGTAATAAAGTGTGGAGTGGGAGTGACATAAGGTGAGTAATAAAGTGTGGAGTGGGAGTGACATAAGGTGAGTAATAAAGTGTGGAGTGGGAGTGACATAAGGTGAGTAATAAAGTGTGGAGTGGGAGTGACATAAGGTGAGTAATAAAGGGTGGAGTGGGAGTGACATAAGGTGAGTATTAAAGTGGGGAGTGCGAGTGACATAAGGTGTGTAATAAAGGGTGGAGTGGGAGTGACATAAGGTGTGTAATAAAGTGTGGAGTGGGAGTGATATAAGGTGAGTAATAAAGTGTGGAGTGGGAGTGACATAAGGTGATTAATAAAGTGTGGAGTGGGAGTGACATAAGGTGAGTAATAAAGTGTGGAGTGAGAGTGACATAAGGTGAGTAATAAAGTGTGGAGTGGGAGTGACATAAAGTGTGGAGTGGGAGTGACATAAGGTGAGTAATAAAGTGTGGAGTGGGAGTGACATAAGGTGTGTAATAAAGGGTGGAGTGGGAGTGACATAAGGTGTGTAATAAAGTGTGGAGTGGGAGTGACATAAGGTGAGTAATAAAGTGTGGAGTGGGAGTGACATAAGGTGAGTAATAAAGTGTGGAGTGGGAGTGACATAAGGTGAGTAATAAAGTGTGGAGTGGGAGTGACATAAGGTGAGTAATAAAGGGTGGAGTGGGAGTGACATAAGGTGAGTATTAAAGTGGGGAGTGCGAGTGACATAAGGTGTGTAATAAAGGGTGGAGTGGGAGTGACATAAGGTGTGTAATAAAGTGTGGAGTGGGAGTGATATAAGGTGAGTAATAAAGTGTGGAGTGGGAGTGACATAAGGTGATTAATAAAGTGTGGAGTGGGAGTGACATAAGGTGAGTAATAAAGTGTGGAGTGGGAGTGACATAACGTGAGTAATAAAGTGTGGAGTGGGAGTGACATAAGGTGAGTAATAAAGTGTGGAGTGGGAGTGACATAAGGTGTGTAATAAAGGGTGGAGTGGGAGTGACATAAGGTGAGTATTAAAGTG
>OZ038316.1:20558654-20566154 GCA_964035775.1 Osedax frankpressi
AACTTAATTAAATTTAATATAAAATTATGATAAAAATACATATTTGTATAATATATATAAAAATAGTATTTGTAATTATAAGTGATCGAATATTTTATCATCATCTAGAAAGAGATGGGTGACGAACACCTAGATATGCTTACATTTTTAATAATACAAATAAGTAATAATATATAATAGTACCAATACTATTACTAATAGTATATATATAATATATCTAATTGAGTTCATAATATTATTCTCAAATCAATATAATTATTTATATTTTGATTAATAAAATATCCTAGGATTGATTTTTCATTTTTGACCTTTAAGGTCAATTTTTATTGTCAGCCAATAAGAAAATGTTTTACAATTAATTTCAATTGCAAATAAATATGAACTCCATGTAGTTATTAATTAAGTTAATATTTAATAATTATGAATTGAAATAATTAAAAATATTATTTAATTCATATAAATGTGTGTATTAGGGATCGTAATATATTGAATTACACAGTATCAGTTCTGTATCAAAGTATCAGTTTGTAATGTATTAATTCGGTTTTATTTTTTTTACAGCTCTAATATTTAATAAATTAATGTTAATTTTACTATTTCTCTAAATTTAATTTGTACATAAAATTCTTTAATATATTGCATATCAGTATTTGTATCATGAAATGAAACACCGAGACTCTATTTACAGCCAACAGGTGGCGCTGGTGGTGGCGCCGGCGCCGGTTTTAATGAACTCATTAACGGATTCATGTCTGCAGCGGGAAAAGCGAAGGCTACTAAAACCACTCCCAGCCAAGTTACCACGGCAACCGCGGGCTATCAAGATAATGACATCAACGCCAATGGTACAGACACCCCGTGATGTTACTGATACACCAATACCACGCATACCATACTAGTAATGCTATTCAATGCAACAATATAACAAGAGACCGAAACATCTGAAATACACTCTTTTAGATGTTTTCACCATCTCTATACAACCTCTACACCATCTGTACTCCTCTACACTATGCTACACAACCTTAATCGACCTCAACATCACCTTTACACAATATTACATGACCTTAATGTGACCTCTACATTACCACTACACTATGTCACCCTACCTAAACGACCTCAACATTACCACTACACTATGTTAACTTACCTAAACGACCTCTACATCACCACTACACAATATTACACGACCTTAATTTGACCTCTACATCACCTCTACACTATGTTAACTTACCTATATGTGACCTCTTCACAATATTACACGACCTTAATGTGACCTCTACATCACCTCTACACTATGTTAACTTACCTATATGTGACCTCTACATCACCTCTACACAATATTACATGACCTTAATGTGACCTCTACATCACCTCTACACAATATTACATGACCTTAATGTGACCTCTACATCACCTCTACACTATGTTAACTTACCTTAATGTACCTCTACAGTTGCTGCTGAAACACTAATCAGGATGGTACAGCCTTTATTATCAACTAGCCTAGTACAGCAGTTTGGTATTGTATACTGTTTCAAACTCTGTACTGACTCCTCCGTTACTCACACTTACTACCTGGATTTGAAGAACGGTTGTTATGTTTTTCTTTTAGGTCTATATCTTTTTTCGTTTTAAAAAATTTATAAAATAATGATAGTTTTTATTCTGAAGTTTTATATGAAAGAAATTCATTGTTGAACGAATTTTAAGCCTTTTTGCATCAATGTCTCGGATTATCGACCAAAGAATCGATGTTGCGGATCATCTTACAATTTAATGCAATAAATAATGATCTATAATAGTTCACATTAGGTGTTCACATTACGAGCGTAACCCAGCGTAGCCGAGCGTAATGCAGCGTAACGCAGCGTAAAAAGGGGCGTAATAGTAAGATACGTAAAGGTGGGCGTGACCTTCATACGACGATTATTTAAAAAATTCACGATAGCCATTTTTACATAACGAGCGTAATAATTATTTACAAATAAAATATCTTCGTATATAATATCTACGAATACAATTGATTACAGATTATTTGATAAATATTATTTGGATTACTGTAGAAAATAGCATTTGGTTAATGCTAAGTTCTCGTTTTCAAATATTTAAAAAACTAATACCTTTTTCTCCAGATAAAGTAGATTTATTTGTAATGGCATGTTGATCTTTACACAATTATTTAATTAAGGTAAATAAGTTAACATCATGCAACTAGATCAACCTCAAATGAAATGAATTCAATAGAAAGGTGTCCCATAAATGCACGTTCTAAAAGAGCTAGAGAAGTACGAGAAGAAATTGCAGAATATTGCATTAATGAAAGAGGAGTAGACTGGCAATATAATTATCTATTTAAACGAAGTAAATTTAAAATAAATCACCTTTACAGCATTTTATTCTAATTCATAACATTCCATTTTATAATCATAAACTAAATCATTCATTTTTTTTAACAAAATTGTTCTCTGCAAATTAGTTCCGATTGGTGAAATATCTTTTGCCCAAGATTGCATCAGAAGTTCCGTACTATTACTAATATGCTGTCTATCAGCATAACCATCGCATTTTAAATTATCCGCAAATTGTCTTTGTGTGTGCTCCCATAAATCTCTATTGATATAATCAAAGTTTCTACAATCATATGGAAATTGATGTTTTAGATAATGATTAATTATATCCATCTTGATGTCATCCTTTTTATCGGATGATAGCAATTTGTAAGATTCCATGGTTAATTCCATTACAAAATTAATAATTATTTAAATTACAAATATAATCTCAAATTAAATGTACCAGAATGCATTGCATTGTTTTGAATATTTATTTTCATTTCCTGAGAATCGACTGTGAATCATAGAATATGTTGAATTTTCAAGATACACGGGTAGACAAATAGAATACACTATTTGTCTGTGAATTTTTCACAGGCAGTGAAAAATATCTCGTCAGTTAGGCCCCTTTTTCTCGTATCCGCTCAGCTACGTTACGCTCGTAGTCTGAACAGCATTTAAATCTATTTTAAATTTATTTTTATTTAAATTCAAAATATTCATTTTATAAATATCATTTTTATTTTTCATATTACAGAGTAATATTAATATGTTTATATAATTAACATTATATAGAAAAATAATATAAAATTATTTAATATAGATATATAATAAATATATTTGTTTATTTACATATACAAGTTATTTAATATATGATAACATATATGAAGCTTAATTTATAATCATTGTATACATTTTTTCATAAACAATTAACATGTTGAGAATGATATTGAAACATGGTTATTGAATATCATTTTAACTACCAACTCGTATGTCTGATGTTTACTAATTAATTAATCTTTAATAAATAGAAGTGGTGAACTATTTAGTCAATTCTTGTTAAAACGGGACACCTTACCAAGTACAACTTAACTGAATTTGTGCTAATTGTTCATAGTTATGAGTTTATATGAAATTACCAAACTCGCATGCAGCAATATAATATAAAGTAATATTCTTCGAAGGTACTGGAAGCATAGGTCAAGGAATTATAGAAGATGTCGATGTAACACTGACACTCCAAGCCAATGACCTTCATAAGCTGATCACTGGTCCGCATCTATTTCATTATTTATTAACTTAATGTAATCAAGTGTTCTATCAACTCCCGTGACATTTTTAAGAGGAAATCATTATTTTCATAAATACTACCTCTATTAATACCATATATCAATTTCCTCAACTTTCTCAACCTCTCATCCCATCCATCCCATATATTCTTCACTCCTTCACCACCGTTTTCATACTCCATCTATCTATCTCTCAAGTGAAATTTGATTTTCCTAAATTTTACTACCACCCCATTTATCTTACAAATCTATTTCTTAAACTTCCTTCCGGCCCCTTTAATCGTAACCATGCTCCCTCTATCTCTCAGGTGATATTAGTATTTTTAGCGCCTATATGACCGGACGTATTGAAGTCGACGGAGACCTGTCAAAAGCTAATCAGTTGTCCGTCGTATTGAAGTTGATCACTGACAAGTAGAACTACAATTGGTGTGTCAAAGTGAATATCTTCTGTCGTATTGTATTCTATATTCTGCAATATGAGAATTGTTTAATCGTTGCTGTATTTTATATTATATTTTATTTTTTATTTCTAATTTTATTATTTATTCCTGTTAGTTTTTATTATTATGATTGCAGTACTTCTGTATTACTTATTCTGTATTACTTATTGTACAATCCAAACACATTCCACACCAAATTTCATTTGCAATTTATTTTGTTTTTGATTAACATATTCAACAAATTAATTAGAATATTACAATTAATTACAGTAATATTAATTAGTCTACTTATAAATAATCTTCTAATAATTACTCGCATCATATGAATTAACATATTATCTAAAATAGTTCTGTTTTTAGTATTATATTTGAATTTAAATTCATTATAATAATTATTATAAAGTAATTTATCGATGTATATATTCAGTCATTTTGTTATCTTTTTTTATTTGATTTATATTTAATTTATATTATTGTATTTTATTTATCCTAAATATACAGATTTTATATTTTCTAATATTATTTTTTTTTAAATAGATTATATTGTCCAGTATTTTAATGATGTGCTTTATAAATTTCAATTAGATACATTTTTAGTTGTTTAGATATGTACAATAAATATAAGTGCAACAGTGGTTAGGAATGTAAAATAATGTATTATTGACTAGAAAGTAAAATGGATTACTTTACGATAATGTAATTTACTGACACATATCTGTTAGGTATTTATGTATTCATGTGAACGCAAACAGTAAATGAACTAAGCTATAAATGCAATGTATTTAATGTTGGCAGAATTATAGGTTTATAGTGGAGAGAACAGACAAGACAATAGTATGTTACTGTATCGTAAAAAAGTTAACAATATAAAACTCTGTTAAATAGATTGTCCGTCAATATGGCGCGTATGATGTCATAGTTTAAGCTTGTATATATTATTGAATAGAAAATTTCACTAACACCTACCTATTATATTGGCCATTTCCACCAAAAGTGATATATAGCATTCTAATGTAAACCAGTATATTACGACCTTATTAATATAGTTTACGAGTTATAATTGTGTACTATATATAGTATAGATATAAAGTAAAACTGAGAGAAAAGTAATTTTCAAAACTCATTGATGGGGTAAAAGTAACAGAATATTTACTATTTCATTGTAATGTATAGGATATATGTATATAGTGATCTTGTAACATTTCATCTCCTACAGTGACATGAGGTTAAACTTATATGTTCTTGTTTTTGAATACCACTATTTATTTTTTTACATTCTAAACATACGTCAACGAAATTGTTCAGTTATATTTATTAATATTAATTATAATTATAATATCCCACTTCATATTAAATAATTTGCTCAAAGCAAATAATGAATTTCGTTATTTAATTTTGGATTATTTTGTATGTGTTTGGTACATTTCACTATTGTGTGTATCAATATTATGAAATCCTCGAGACCCGCGATTACTATAAATGATTTCTTTATTGGACCAAATACTTGTTTATGTGGAAGGCCCAGCTGCAAAGCAAACAATAGATACAGCGGTGACCCGAATAAATCGGATTTAGTTTCGATTGTTGTGGCGGTAGTGGCAGTCGCGGTGAGTCAAAGACCAGTTACTATTGTTCTCTCTCTCAGTGTCCCTACCATAATAACGCGCTGCTAGCATATTCACGTATACGTAAACTTTAGACAGCTCATAAATTCCCCCGCGTTCTCTTCAAACGTATGTAGTTTTAACCGGTTATTTTCTATAACAGTAGGAAATATCTGCAAACGAACTTAGCGACACTCGTTTTAATATCTACGCATATGTAAGCTTGTAGTTTAACTATACTACATGATATAGCTTTAGTCGTATTTTATTGTAGTTAATTTATATCCAGGTTTTTTATACCTATATACAACTTGGAGTGATTGGTGAAGTATAAGCTTCAAAAAGCCAATAGATAGATTCTAGTCAACGCGGAAGAAAAAACGCTAACACCTACAAATACTGGATACACAATGGTAATAAAAAAAGACCATAAGGAAAATGTATGCAGCATGCTAAAGAAAGATAATGTTTGTATTTTACTTTAAACTTTTCTGTTGTAATTGTGTAACGTTAGACCGTAGATTAATTAGTGGTGGCATAGTATATATTATACGTATATTATATATGTATAATATAGAGTGGGGTATTATATATATTTAACTTTCATACTTATACCGAATTATCTATCTGCAGAAATTAATATGCATTACCTATTTTTTATATTCTTACAGTTCAAACTCTAAAAAGACCTAACATTGGACAACAAATTATAGAATTATAAATGTCGAAAGGCTAAAATAGACCATAGAATGTTTTCTTAAACTAGAAAATTAAAAAATTGTTAACCAAAAATTAATGTGCATATATTAGATATTTATGTATTATTTTCTATCGTGCATTTAGGAATTCTTGCAACAATGTAATATCTTTAAAAACATATACTATATGTAGCTATTGTATATTATGGATAAATAATTATTTATATTTATTACAATTAATTCCGTAGATAAAACGTATTGAAAATGCTATTATATAATGTCAGCTTTATTCGTAAACTCTATCAAATAAGTTCTTGACATTTTAGTAGTCATGTTAAAATATCATTCATTGCTATATACGCATGTAATTCACTATATATTTTGTAAGTAATCGACATCTAGGTTCGCAAGTATAAATTCGATGAGAAGAATCACGGATGGAGAGGGCCGATCACGGGAGAGCAGAATACATTAAGGGTCAGTATTGTGCGTACTTAATTTGTAAGAATAACTTGATTAATCACAATTCTAGATATATTGTTAAAGCGATAATATATTATAAGTACAATATTTAAATTCTTAATGAGGTACGTGTAATACACGTCGTGTATGATAGATTATTTAATTGTATTCTATTAATAATATAATTTCATACGATGTACTTTTTACATATAATATATATATTTGATATTTGATATATAATATATGTGATATATAATATAAGTTTAGATAATTATTTCTAATATGTGTATCCATTTTCTAAATTATTCAAGTTATTGTACATCTGAGTGTAGTGTTCTTTGAGTTTTTTTGGATCGTTACATAATCTTCCAACTATAATAAACATACACTAAAATTATGTTAATTGAACACGCTCCATAGATTACCAAACAAATCCAGCTAAGCAAGCATCAACTTCGCGACCAAGACCCCCTACGTTTACACCATTATAAACGAGGAGGCGGAACCTCTGGCGCCGGGGTCGTTTCCTCTAAACCCCAACAACACCACTATTACCATCATAACGAAGATGATGGTACAAGTCAGAAAAGCGTTTACCTGACAGCCGACGCGTATCCCATAACAATCCGTGAGCCGTTTAACTCGGAACTAAGTCTACAGAAAAATGCCGC
>OZ038316.1:20568654-20607533 GCA_964035775.1 Osedax frankpressi
CATATAATTACGAGATATTGATAAATAACATTTGATTATCAACAAGTACATTATAATTTACGATTAAGTGCAATCGATAGAAATTAGTACCTTTTGAAGGTATATGGTATCAAAAAAATAAGAATGAAGCTTCGATTTAGTGGCAAACTTCATATCTATAGAGAAAGTATGCCGAATAGCTAGTTGAACAAAAGCTTGTCATAAATTAGTATTTTGTTATAGCGATCTAGAAAAATTGAGATAATGATAGAAACTGAGACAGATACAGATATTTAGAGTTATTGTTAAATTGATAGTATGAAGGGTGGAGAAATACATAATGAAATAAAAAAAAAGTGAGATAAAGAGATTTACAAATATATTTATGAGAAATAAAAAATAAAGCGGAAGATAATAGAAAATAGATTCAAAGTGTAAAAGCTGTAGCTAGAGTACAAATGAGGCTTTGAAAATGGACACTATCAAATTTCAAATATTATACATTATCAAATGTAAACTAACAATGTACAGTATAAATTAAACAATATGAATTGTACATTGTACATATGTATCATGATATACTATTATTTTAAACGAAACATTGAATCATATTTCGATCGTACTACGATATATATTAATATAATTATTAATAATGTCACTTAATTAATTTTCATTTTCAAAAATTCTATTTATATTTAAGGTTTTACTTATATATTAAATTTTACAATATGAATACATGAAGTGCATTTACCAAGTGATAATGGAAATATAAAACATAAATACTTGGATGAATTTATTGGCGTTACTCGATATACTACAATATTAGTAAATATGCAAAATAAAGATGACATCAATTTCAATGAAGACGTCTTAGGGACCGTGAAACCTACGACGTGGGACACCAAATGAATTTCAAAATCTACGTGTACGGTTATTATAAAAGGGGTACAATACAATACATATATTTATAATTAATAGAATTTACTATATCCGCACATACTCATATTTAATAACTTTAAATCAATATATCAATGATTCACTGATTTACTTTTCTTATAGGACTGACTAATTAATTAATTGAATGCCAAACTCCTTGAACATACAAACCAATATTATAAGAAATAAACAAAAATAAACTTAAGATATTTGCAAATTTTCTTTTAAATTTAATTGTGCATAATTAATATGGATATCATATTAATGGTCATTTAAATTGTATTATTTATGTATATTAAAGTTATATCTATATTTACAATTTACATTTATTATTATGGGTATGAATCTAAATTTCCAATCTTGAACTGATCAATTATTAAATCAGTGAATTGGAATTATATATCAATTAATTTGTGAATTGTATATCAATTAACAAATTTGTCTATGAATTACAAAAAAATTACCTCACTGGAATTATATTTCATTGAAATTAAATATGTGTGAGTTCATTTTGTAAAATCTTTTGATATTCCTCTTATTTGTCAGAAGAATAATACAAATAAATAACAATGCATCAAGTAAAATATTATTTGTTGGAATATATTCCAGAAAATATATTCATTAATATTAATAATATATATAAATTTAGGAGATACGTATTATTTATTAAGTATATATGTATCCTCTTAATGAGTTGCAATTGATAACAGAGAGTAAGGAACAGAACAATACTAATTTGGATGCTGGACAATATTAGAAACTACTCGGCGACAATTGTAGAGTACTTAGAAATGGACGCAATACGATAGAGTTTGTAATAGCTACAAAGAAATAATAATACATAGGCAAATGACCATATTGTATAATGTGACGTACGCTTAATTACTATTGACTCTGCATAAGAAAAGATTAGTAAACAATTAAATAGATAAACACTCGAGGTATGTAATACGAAGATAAACTAGAATACCTATGATGACGTATAAAAGTGCACATTTAGATCATTTGAAAATAAAATTATAATTACAAATTCATGTGTTTAATATAATCATGATTAGATTAGATTGATTAATAAAATAATGGTAATATCACACTGAGAATATATATAAATAAATAACGAGTACTTAGATTAAAAACTGTATGTATTATTCGCATTGAGGAATTGTCATTATTTATATATTCTGTGATATGACATCCACTTTAGTAGATTTCCCATCGTTGCGATATCAAGATTAGTTCGGTTGAACAGGGCGAGCCAGCAAAGGGAACTGATAAGCGTGTTGGTGGTATGTGGGCAAGTCATGTCGACTAGGGTTATAGATGCCCCACTTGGGGTTGGCGAGTTGACCTTCAATATTGCGAGCTGGTCTTGACAGCACTCCGTTTCCTACGCCCTGCCTTTGCTACCATAGAGGATGAGATTTTTTAAATATAATAATGTCAATATATCAATTTAATTTATATTTAATGAATTATGTGTGAACATTGAGATATATAATAAGTATTTGTTTGTTGTATTTGAAAAATATTTAGAAAAAATATTAAATATTCTTGAAACACAAAATTGTAAATATACAAAATAATAAACTAATAAAAATGAATTACTTCATAACGTAATCTTTATATTTTATTTATAGAAAATTCCTTTAGTTGGATATGCTAATTTTTTACTATTAGGTCTACTAATGGTAAACAAAAAAATTTGCGGAAATATTTAGATAAACGTACATTTTACTTATGTCATCTTTTAGATTATAATTATACATTAACAACTGTAATGGTATTAACATAATATGTATAAATATAAATACATATATATTGATATATATATATATATAAATATAAATATAAATAGATATATAAATATTGATATCATATATATATTTATATTATATTGTTATTATTACAATGGTATAAAGGTAGAATTTAATATTTTCACTTGGATAAAATATACATTTATTAGTAGTATACATTTATTAGTAGTATACATTTATTAGTATGACTAACCGGTTGCGGAGTGTGCAATTTATCTCCATACAAGTTATGCTCTGTGGGCCTATTACAGTTCTCATAGTGCCAGAGTCTCGCTGTGAAAGGGAAGTATTAATTGATTGAGTTGAGATGTGCCGTGAACCTGTGTTCGGTGTGCTGTTGTAAGGCTGTTATGGTGTATAATATACACTGTATATCATGTGTGAGAACTGAAAGAGGAATCGGAGGGACGTATCAGGTGTATATGAGTGCAATTCGTGTGGTAGATATGATGTGTGGTAGGTGTTAGGTGTAGAAGTTATACAAGAGTGTGCAACACTATGTAGGAGTATAGTGAGAGGGTGTCGAATGGGATGAGAGGCTGAGGAGATATGAGAAGATGTATGAGTAAAATGAGAGGGTGAGAAGATCTAAGAAGTCAAATTAGTAAAATGAGAGGGGGTGACAGATATGAGAAGTTATAGGAGTAGATTATGAAGGTATGGTATATGTGAGAAGATTTAGGAGAAAAGTGAGAGGATTAGGTAGATGTGAGAAGATGTGGGGGTGTAGTAGGATTGTGAGAGGAGTATGTAGGGGTATGGGAGGTGTGAGAAGATGAGAAAGGTGTGAGAAGGTGAATAAAATCTGAGAAAGTGAGTAAAGTATTAGAAGGTAAGAAAGGTGCATGAAAGTGAGTAAGGTGTGAGAAGGTTAGTAAGGTGTGAGAAGGTGTGAGAAGGTGAGTAAGGTTTAAGATGGTGAGTAAGGTTTGAGATGGTGGGTAAGGTGATTATGATTGCCATTAGCAGACATACCCACACACATAGTCACATACATACCCACACACATAGCCAAATACATACCCATATACATACCCACATACCCTACACACATACCCTACACACATACCCTACACACATACCCACATACATACCCACATACATACCCACATACATACCGTTAGTGTGGCCATTGCTAATATCAGAAGTCCTTCTGACGTACCAATCGGGATTCTCCTGATGAGACTTACTTCCGTAATAGGCTGAGTCTACCATTGCGTTCTTCTCCCAAGTTTTCTGTGTAGCAAGTGAATGTATTATTGTGCATGGCAATAGATGTAGGCGTGGCTTGGGTCACGAGTATGGTTTAAGTAAGGTGTTGCAGTGAATGTACCTGTCACATGGGGTTTGGGTATGGGTTAGGTGTGGTACGGATCATACTATGTTGTAGAGATAGGGGAGTATTCGTGGACGTGGGCACATTGTAAGTTTGGCTTTGTGCGCAGATGTCGGAGGGAATGTGGTTGGCATTTAGAGAGGTGGTGTATATTAATACGTGAGTGGGGAAATGGGTGTTTAGGGTATGTGCATATAGATGTGGGTGGATATTTAGATGTTGACACTAGTAATGACATGGGTGTGAGCTATCAAAAGTGTATGACACATTAGAATAGAGGTGAGGAAGTCTCCTACATGTTGTCTAATGTAGACATATTGTGTACACACTTTACACTGTACACAATTTACACTATACACACTTTACACTGTACACAATTTACACTGTACACAATTTACACTATACACACTTTACACTGTACACAATTTACAATGTACACAATTTACACTGTACACAACTTACATTGTACACAATTTACACTGTACACAATTTACACTGTACACAATTTACACTGTACACAATTTACACTGTACACAATTTACACTGTACACAATTTACACTGTACACAATTTACACTGTACACAATTTACACTGTACACAATTTACACTGTACACAATTTACACTGTACACAATTTACACTGTACACAATTTACATTGTACACAATTTACACTGTACACAATTTACACTATACACACTTTAAACTAAACACAACTTACATTGTACACAATTTACACTGTACACAATTTACACTGTACACAATTTACACTGTACACAATTTACACTTTTACAATTTACACTGTACACAATTTACACTGTACACAATTTACACTGTACACAATTTACACTATACACAATTTACACTGTATACCACTGACACCATATACAACTTATACTGTATATACTGTATATATACTATCTTGTATACCACACACATCCCATATCGCACACATCGCACACTTCACACTTAATTGATTTACTTATGAACACTTACATGTCTTATATCGCAATGACTTCTGTGATAGGGATTTGACATGTGCAGATTTGGTTGCCTGGGTGATTAAAAGGTTAACAATTGGAATACTGATGAGAACAGGATATCAACATCCGGGCTTAGAGTCCTCTGGAAGTACAATACTATCTGTATACGGCTCTGGATTGGTTCAAATCCAACCTGAAAGATCTCTCGACTAACTCAATAAAAATAAATGATTCGGGTAAGATAATTGTAGGTAGGGAATAGTCGAAATGGGACGTATGTATGTTGTAAAGGAGATAGGGTTCTAGATGATGGGTTAATATATAAGAGGTAAGCAGTGTTTCAATCTAACCACATGTGAGGCATTTGATAAAGTGGTGTCTGGCGTGTCCTCAAGTGAGACCAAGTGGCATCTATCCTCGAATTTCTAACTGCTGGTACATCTGCGGAGAGAGTGAGGAAGACGCGGGTAGAGGTGAAGATGGGATGAGGATGAAGTGGATGGGTATTAGGAGGAGATGGTGTTAGGTATTTGGCAGGAATAGTTTAGGAATATGGGAGGGGCGAAGGAAAGGGTGGGTGGGGGTTATGAGGGGTATTGTAAGGTAAAGGTAGTGAGTGTAAGATAAGATGTGTGGGGTTACGAGGGGTATTGTAAGGTAAGAGGTAGGTGTAGGATATGTACGGGTAGGGTCATGAGGAGTGGGTGGTTGTATAAGATGTATTGAAATGTAAGAGATTGTGCTAGGATAAGGGTGTGTTGGATTATATGGGGTTTGTAAGGTAAAAGGTAGGGGTATGATAAGAGTGGTTGGGGTTATGAGGTGTATTGTAAGGTAAGAGGTAAGGATAGGATAAGGGTGGATGGAGTTATGAGGGGGCAGGTAGAGGATGATAAATGATTGTTTTGAGGAGGTAATAGGGTAAAAAATTAAGTAGGATAAGGGGGTGACCGTTGGGGTGATAGGTATTTGTAGTTAGTAGTTGTGCAGTTAGCGTAGATATATTATATTGAAGAAGTAGGAGATACATAGCCGATGAAAGTGAAATAATGGGGTGTGTGATAATGGTGAGCCTGTGTTAATTCCCCTTACTATTTAATATTAATAACGCTAACAGTAATATATATAGTATATTATATCGATACCATAATATTATACCTTCCTGGTAATTCATATTGATTTATTTTGATTTCAACAAAATTTATAAAATATTTATAAAATTAGAATAATGTAAATACTTAGTAAAATGTTAATTTTAAATCTATCGACTGATTTATTTTAATTTTAGGGTTTATTTACATTTTCTAGCGCGCCTAGCAACCGCAGTGATAGTCGTCCATATGTAAACAAATAATATTTCATAGTCGACGTAATATATTTTGTGAATTGTTTAACAAGATGTACTCACAACATACACGACTACCCGATTCCTACAGAGTACCACCTTTGGTAACGAAGTACGCAAATACACCAGAATACTTCAGGTCGGTAATATATGTACTCTTAATAGGTTGACTTATGTATATATTCCATATTAAGTCAGTATATTTTTGTTGTCAAAAGTGAATAAGTTTTCGATTATACACAGTTTATATATTCATTTATATATTCATTTATATCATAGTTTAAAAAGATGGAAATACACAACTTAATCTATATCATGTTAAAGAATTTATCAAAATTACAAAAAACTTGAAATATGCCTAATATTTAATAATATTTAATAATTTACCTGATTACATTTTTAGTTAGAAGGTTAATCATATTAATAAATAAAAATTAACAGTTTATAATACTAATGTATTTAAAGTTAGCTCTTGCATAACTAAAAACTAAGTATATGATGTGTATAATAGTTGTCTTAAATGTATTTATATATGTAATCTACAAATACAAATTATTTCATTATTGCAATCCAACAATGAACTATTTATTTTTGGATTACAATAATTAAACATTTTATACAAACATTGAAGATAAATAATATCAAGTTCTCTTCAGTCGCCACTAGATAATATAATTTAATCTTCTTTCCAAAATCGTTTCGTGTTATAAAATCTGTGATATCATCATTTTCAATAAATTCTTATTTTTATTTTTCATTAATATATTTACAATATAATTTGATAAGATAGATCCTTACCTAATTATGATGTATAATCTACTTATATATTATACATCATAATTATTAGATATATTATATCTATATTAAATGTTTCAATATATAATTTTGATGTTAAATTCCTATGTATATTTCTATATACTCATTGTTAATATACTAGTGTAAAATAGTAGGTTCTATTCATTAGTAAATATCAAATTTAATCCACACTATCGTTTTTAGTTGAACAAGTCTGATATAACAAACTTCAATAAATTCCCATTTTCATTCAACATTAATCTATTCAGAATGTAATTTGGAATAATATATTATTTCATAATTATTGGATATAATTTAGTTAGATTATACCTCATAATTATGTGGGGATATATTATTTCAACTTAAATAATTAATAATTCATGGTTGTGTAATTTAACTCATTAATATTCCATTGGCATATTTATATTATTACATAATAATATAAATATTATGTAATATCTATTAGGTGAATTGTTAACGATACATAATTTAACGATTTACCTGAAATCTATTACATTATAATAATAAAAATAATAATTAAAATAAGGAGTTTAGATAAGTTAATATCATAAATCTGTAATTGATCAGTTCTTTATATATCTTAAATCTGTAATTGATCAGTTCTTTATATATCATAAATCTGTAATTGATCAGTTCTTTATATATCATATATCTGTAATTGATCAGTTCTTTATATATCATATATCTGTAATTGATCAGTTCTTTATATACTATCGTAAAATATCAAATTTGTTTTCAGACTTTACCAGAAAATTTAATTTATTTTCAGCTTTTTCAAAATCATTTCTGGCTACAAAATCAGTGTTTTCATTGATATTTTCAATTAATTTTTTCCCTGTTTCTTAGTTGTTATATACAAGATATTCAAAGAAATAATTATATAAATAGCATCAATGTTTTAAATATACATTAATTGTATTATATTAATAGAACAATGTATGAATATATTATTTAATTATTATTACTATTATATAACATTATATATATAATATTATTTAATAGTAGCTATTTTATTAAATAATTAACCAATTGGCTACCATCAATACAAAGGCACTCGGAACCAAACAAATATACGAAACCTTGTCAAAATGGATTTAAGGATTATATGGTAAGTGAATTAATCAATATATTATTATGTTATTTCTTTTGTACGTATTCATTTATAAATATAATATAAATATATAATATATTTACATATATAATATATTATATATATAATAATAATATATATATTATATATATATATATATAATTATATATTTATTAAGTAAAACTCAAAGATGTGTACAAAAAGTTGTTATATAATTTCATCACACAAAAATATTACTTGATTAGTATGTAAATTAAATTGAAGTTCATCTTTAATAATTATACTTAGAAACTTATAATATTTGACATTTTCTTGTGAAATATAATTAGATATATTTTAATATTAAAATTCATTATTAATGTAATATTTTGATTTTGTTAAGTTTTAATTTATTATTATTAAACCAAGCTTTCAATTTATTTATATTCCTCAATAATTTATTTTCAAGATTATCTTTTTTCACACTAGATATAGTTATGGATGTGTCATCAAATATCACTTGATGACTATTTCATGAATTGTGAATATGTATGTCTTTGATAATAATTATAAATAGTAAAGGATCTAAAATTTAGCCTTGCGGAATATTATTTTTTGTTTTAATAATTGTGAGTTATTATTATTTATTTTGACTATCTGATTATATATTTTGAAAGTCTATTATTAAGATTAGAATATAATACTTTTAAGAAATTACCTCTAAATCCAACATTCAATAGTTTTTAAAAAGCATTGTATGTATGTTTTCTTAATGTCTAGAAAATTATACTCGCTAAATATTTTCTATATTTAGTATAACTTATATGGCTTATCATATTTTCTAATTTTAGAATTATATATCACGTTATATTATACTACGAATATACCGGAGACTATATTCTCTAATATATGTTCATTTATATATGTTCATTTATATATGTTCATTTATATATGTTCATTTATATATGTTCATTTATATATGTTCATTTATATATGTTCATTTATATATGTTCATTTATATATGTTCATTTATATATGTTCATTTATATATGTTCATTTATATATGTTCATTTATATATGTTCATTTATATATGTTCATTTATATATGTTCATTTATATATGTTCATTTATATATGTTCATTTATATATGTTCATTTATATATGTTCATTTATATATGTTCATTTATATATGTTCATTTATATATGTTCATTTATATATGTTCATTTATATATGTTCATTTATATATGTTCATTTATATATGTTCATTTATATATGTTCATTTATATATGTTCATTTATATATGTTCATTTATATATGTTCATTTACATATGTTCATTTATATATATTATTATTGTATGCCATAGGATTACTGCAAGTGTAACGTATTAAGACATTGCTACCATTTTACAGCGGTTTACTGACGATACGCCCCAACGCGATAAATACATTAAACCTGATTCAGAGATAAGCTCGATAAAAAAAATTGACTATGCAAGCGGAGTCAATCGATTCCCGTATCGCATCTCGATGGATAAACCCAGGTTATATTTTGGTGATATATTTTATATTGCCTCTACCTATGTCCCTACCTCTATACTAGCTGCCCATATGCCATTTATCATTCCCTTTCCTTTCTTATAACTCTTAATCGTATTCAGCTATTACCATCTAATATATCCAATATTTGTATTCCGAAGATTTCAATATATTGTCAATCTATTAGTTTACATAAGAACCATATACTAAAATAGAATATTTACTTCCTCACATTGATTTTCTCCTCTTTCTCTTCCTATTTCCCTTCCTCTTTCTTTATATGGAAGATGTATCACTCTCGACCGTTATCGCTTCCACTCATATTCAGTCGCACATCTTACACCCCCTTCCACCTCTTACCCTCCTTCCACCTCTCACACTCCCTTCCACCTCTCACACTACCTTCCACCTCTCACACTACCTTCCACCTCTTACACCTCCTTCCACCTCTCACACTACCTTCCACCTCTTACACCTCCTTCCACCTCTCACACCTCCTTCCACCTCTCACACTACCTTCCACCTCTTACACCTCCTTCCACCTCCCACACTCCCTTCCACCTCTCACACCCCCTTCCACCTCTTACACCTCCTTCCACCTCTCACACTCCCTTCCACCTCTCACACTACCTTCCACCTCTTACACCTCCTTCCACCTCTCACACCCCCTTCTACCTCTCATACTCCCTTCCACCTCTCACACTCCCTTCCACCTCTTACACCTCCTTCCACCTATCACACCCCCTTCCACCTCTCACACCCCCTTCTACCTCTTACACCCCCTTCCACCTCTTACACCTCCTTCCACCTCTCACACTCCCTTCCACCTCTCACACTCCCTTCCACCTCTCACACTCCCTTCCACCTCTCACACTCCCTTCCACCTCTCACACTACCTTCGACCTCTCACACCTCCTTCCACATCTCAAACTCCCTTCCAACTCTCACACTCCCTTCCACCACTCAAACCTCATTCAACCTCTCACACCCCATTCCACCTCTCACATCCTCTTCCACCTCTCACACTACCTTCCACCTCTCACACCTCCTTCCACCTCTCAAACTCCCTTCCACCTCTCACACTCCCTTCCACCACTCAAACCTCATTCAACCTCTCACACCCCATTCCACCTCTCACATCCTCTTCCACCTCTCACACCCCCTTCCACCTCTCAAACCCCCTTCCACCTCTCACACTCCCTTCCATCTCTCAAACCCCCTTCAACCTCTCACACTCTGTTCCCTATACAGGTGGTGTCAAGAATACCATAGAAACGATGAGACAGTTTCACTTGCAAAACGAAATCTTGCCTTCTACAAACACAGCAGCGCCGTACAGAAACCGCACTTATACTCTTTCTCGTTAGTAGAAATTAATCTTGTAGCTATTTACAAATTCAAAAATGTTTTCTACCTCTAATATGTTTCATTCTTCCCTATCTGAAATTTATCTTGCCATTAATTCGTTCATATTATGATCACTATAAATATTTGTACTCATTTATTACGACCTCGGCGTTCCATATTTATCATTTTACTTTCATTGCAGGAATCAGATGACGTCAACCCAATATCGGAAACCACTGAACTCATTGTACGGTCACATGTTGCGAGAGAAACCTACGGGCATTAATTTACAGCGTAACCGACACGGTTTCATGTTTAGTGCCGATTACTACAGCTAGAGATCGCGTCCGAATCTCTATTGGAGTCTCGAACATCCGCGATTACTGCCTTTCGCGATAGATTGTGCCTACATCATCAGAATTTAACGTCTAGGTATCTAAGTGTTGATTCGATTGACTCACATTTAAAATTACATCGTCAAATATACTGATAAGAATGAAATAACATGCTTTACCTTTGACGTTATAAAAGTTTCATTTATACTTCTATCCTATATATAATGTAATAATTAAAACCAGGTGAAATGCATTAAATGACACTATTTTCAAATAAATATAATGTATTGAATATTTAATTATTATTTTGTTATCTTATTAATAGATAAATAATTCAGAAAGCATAGTGACATCATGGAATATCATTTCTTTTATTACAATATTATTGAAATATACATAAGAAAGTTTAAGCAGAAAAAATTATATAACCTAAGGGTCAACAATTATTTGCTGTATGTTATAATATTAGTAATAAATATATAACAATACATTTATATATTGTATGTATATTTAGAAGAATGAATAGATTTTATCATAGGTTCATGAATGATTGCATATGGTCATATTTATATAATACTTTAGATTAGAGTCTATATAGAATGGTTCCATTTATATATATCCAATATCTTGAAAATATTTATCTATGAAATTACATTAAACAAATCTCCTAGAGTTTTGTATTGTATATGATTCATGAATAGAAATGATCACTATAAAGGTTAATCGGTCATTGTATAAAAGAAAATAAATGTAATGCTCAGTATTCAAGTTATTTTATATTCTATAGTAAATATAGTTATGTAACACAAAATGAATTTCCTTTTATTGAATACATTTACTCATAAAATACAATATATTTTAAATATAAATTATGTAATGATTAAATAACTCAGGACAGAGTGTGATGTTTCAATTAGTATACGGTTATCAACATTTAATAACAAATAATGATACAAATAAATTTTAAATAAAAATATAAAATATTTTAACTATTTTTTGTTAGGCATTCTAATTTTCTCTTTTACATTTTTTGTCAATTTTAATAATATAATATCTTCCTAGCAAAAAGTCTCAAATAAAGTATTTTATTGTTTTATTAATTAAATATAGCATTTTTGCCAGAATTCTAACTTGTCTTAGTTCATTTTAATTTGTTCCTGATTGTGATCAATTATTTCATTATTGGTTACAATTTTGATCTATATTTCTAGAATTAAATTACAACTTTTGTTCAATAATCCGGAACATTGGTACAATGTGGAACAATATTTTGCGGAATGAAAATTTCAAATTGTAATCAATTGTTATGATAATTAGTTTTATTTTCGGAAATATTTCAGGAATAATAAGTTGTTCATGAATAATTGACTATATTTAAAAAAAATTTTATGTTATAATGATATCAAATTATAAATTGCGAATATTATTTCATGAATCATTTAACAAATAAGATCAAATTTAAAACACTAGATCAACTATTCGTCATTTTTAATAATTTTGTATTAAATGACCAAGAACTTTACGTACATTTTAAAAAAATAATTCACTACCCAGATATATATAAATATTTCAAACTGCCTATATTACATATTTTATTTTTGGTGGGTTTTTAAAAATGTATCATCTTCAGTATTGCCTACTTTAGTAAGTTCATGTGTAGTAAGTTTAGTAAGTTTAGTAGTTCATGTGCATTTCTAATTGTAATAACATAAATACGTAAACCACCTACCTCCTTTTTTTAAATGATATAGTTAATTTTTGTAATACGCCTTTAGTGAGGAATCTCTATTAAACCATATATTTATAAATTTTCATTGAAATTAATAACTTGTAATAACCAGAAAAGTCATTTATTGGTAAAGAAAGTAATGATAAATGCTTTTTGGCTTTTAATGGAGCTACAATCTATTTAGATGATTCTTTCAAAAAAAAAAGAACATATATTGAATGTATGTGTATGAAATATCCTGGTCATCATAATTATCAAACACAATTGTTTTACTTACACATAAATATGGTTAATGTTTTATACTGGAAAATATTAAATTATGTCATAAATAATCTATAAATTTATAAATCTGCTATTCAAATTAGTAAAATATCCTTTATACAAAGGCAATTGCCAAAGTTAATTACCTTGAACGATACTGAGCTCTGACAATTTTTACTTTACTCAGTAAAATAATATATAAGGATATTTTAGATTCTGAATATTCTGAATATTTTTCTTTCATTGAATATAGCAATTTCAATTTGTTTTCACCGATATCATATTAACTGGTATATGTTAGTTTGCAAATACTTTATTAAAATATTTGTCAATCAAGGTGTTATTAATTTCAGTAAACTATATTTATAATCTTTATTATCAACTTTTTTTGACGATGTGACTCAATAAGGTCTATTAGATCAAAATGCATCGTGTACATATGAAAATGATTTGCAATATATCAGACAATTATATTATAACGGTAAACATTCATTAACACGGATATCAAATAGAATAGATGAATTAACTATCTAGTACATTGTCTAGACATTTTAATCTTTTTAATAACTAATTTACATAATATTGAACTCAACTGTAAATATGCAAATTATAATAAAATGTATGGTTTGTCATTATATCAGATAACAAACTAGCATATTAAGTAATACATAATATTAATAAAAGTAATTCTATTTTTACTTATTTAAATTTGAATTCTACTTTAAGGGGTTTCGCGGGTATTATAATTTCAATGTAAATAGATATAGCTTTTTTTTTTACTAATTCAGTAAATTAGTCGAATACTTCTGTTAATAATTGCGTTAAGTCTTTTAAGTGTAGTCTTAGTCTGTCCAGTGAGTAAATTATTATAATAGTTTAGTTTAGATAGTATTAGCGAATGTGTAATTAGAGTTGCAGTGTTTTTATGTATGCAAGGTCGGAGTTTATATAAGTCGTTTAAATGGTAGGTGGTGGTCTATTTCAGCGAAATAATGTGTTGGTCAAGGTTTATTTTGTTGTCAAATTAGACTCCAAGGTATTTTGTAGTCAGATAGTTTAATGGCATGTCATTAATGAAAATTGATTTAGTCATAGTCAAAGTGGGCATTAGGAGAGGAATTCTTGGCTGTAACAATTAAGTTGTATATTTCAGTTATAGTCGGGAGGTAAAAAGTAGATAGTAAAGAGTGTGTAGTCATATAATTCTGTTTAGTCAAGTTTGTTAGTATAGTCTTCTTTATGGTAAATTTATCGTATATTTGTCAATTTTATCAATGAAGTAATTTGCAAAGTTATTAAATAATACATCGGTTGGTAAGTCGGGTAGTATAGTATCTTTTATTCGTACTAGTAATTTATTTGTAGTGTTATAGAGTGTTTTATAGTTTTTAGAGTAAGTTTTGATTATGTTTTAATGTAGTTAATTTTATTGTATTTTAGAGCTTTTCTGTTTATCTTACGTGCGGCTACTAATTGTAATAGTTTATATGGGGCTGGGTTTGAAGTGTAATTTCTGTTGTATTTTTATTCTGTTGTATTTGTCAATTGGGAGTTTCAGTGAAGTGTAGGGTATTTTTACATTAATTTCATTATCTTGTATATGGAATGTTTTACGTAAAATGAGAATGAGTCATAGTCAATTTTATTAAAATATCTATATATCGTAAGTCTTCTTATCGGTCTAAGTAAATGATATTTATATGGCAGTCAATTGTATAATGGTCAGTTAGCAAAGTTAATCGTGTAATTCAGTTAATTAAGTCAGAGGAAGATAGTGTAGATATAATGTCAAGTGTATATCCATATGATTGAGTCGGGAAGTTAACGTGTTGAGTAAGATTAAGTTCAGTGCATAGTTGTTTAAAGGTAAGATGTTAATTTAGGTCAGAGTCAAAGTGAAAGTCAAATCCCCAAGTATTATAAGTTTAGAAAATGTAGAGTAATCATGTACAAGTTCAATAAAGTCAGTGAAAAATGTATTATAATCATTGTTAGTAGGTCGGTATATTAGTAAAAGTGTGATAATACTCTTGATGTAAGTAACAGTCGTATGGATTATTTCGTAATTTGGATTACCTTCTATGCCAGTTGAAGTTAGTTAATTAATGTCAGGGCATATTAGTATTGCTATTCTATCGTCAAACCGTGGTCTCTGTATTAGTCGGTAGCACCTAGTTTGTAGAATCGTAGTAGTAAATGTGTCAAGTTTCAGTCATTGCAATGAAGCTGTAGTTAGAGTCGAGTATATATTGCGTAATAATATTAATGTTGGAAGATAGTGTTCTGCAGTTTATTGGGATAAATGTAATAGTTTAATCTTTATTATAGTCATCTTTAAAATCATTGTCTAGTTATATGTTCTGTTTTGTTCCTAATGAATGCAATGTATGATTCTGTCCAAGTTTTAAGTTCAATAATATTAGGGGTCAGTGATGGTTTAGACCAGTCAGTTTTATTATCAGTAATTTCTCGTAATTCGTATTTATTAGTATATTTGTTGAATGTTGCTTTATGGTTAAATATTGCATTAGTTTTAACAGTATGATAGATAATTATATCACGTTTGATTGTTTTAAAGATATATGATTACTTATGAATAAATGCTTGTAAGCTGTGTTTTGTAAAATGGAATTTATATATAAAAATTTCTGTATGTATGTGTATGTGTGTGCGTGTGTGTATTTTTTTGTGTATTTCTGTATGTATGTATGTATGTATATATATATATATATATATATACATATATAGTGTGTATATTCACATGTGTATATGTGCGCGCGTGCGTCTGTGTATTTGCAAACTAATATATTATTTTGTGGTAGTATTATTCATTAGTTAATATTTTTATATTTAAGAAGTATATTCGTATAAGTATATTAGTTTAATATTATTACTTTTAAAGAAGCATATTCATTAGTTTAATAATCGTACATTTAAAGAATCAGCTAATTTAATATTATCAAATTAAAAAAATTAAATTTAGTTACGAATTAATTAAATAAAAGTAATTATAAATAATTACATTTTCTTGGATAACAAAACTAATTTCATAAATCATTTATAAATTTAATCAAACTATTCGGACGTTTTTATTAAACACAATGAAATATATATGCCGAAAGCAGAAGTCTAGATGCGCGAGACGGAATGTATTAAGAGCGAAATCTTGCAATAGTAGAAAGATAACTAAGCGTTCTACTTCTAAAGTTTCTCGTAAATCCAAGATTCAATTAAAGTCAAAATTTTGCAGAAAACTAAAAAATCGATCCAGATCTGTATCAAACCACACATCCAAGAGCAGATCCAGATCAAGTGTTTCCCGAAAAAACAAAAGTCTATCAAAATCAAGAGTTTCACGAAAAAGTAAGAGTCTATCAAAGTCAAGAGTTTCACGAAAAAGTAAGAGTCTATCAAAGTCAAGAGTTTCACGAAAAAGAAAAAGTCTATCAAAATCAATAGTTTCACGAAAAAGAAAAAGTCTATCAAAGTCAATAGTTTCACGAAAAAGAAAAAGTCTATTAAAGTCAAGAGTTTCACGAAAAAGAAAAAGTCTATTAAATTCAAGAGTTTCACGAAAGTGCAAAAGTCTATTTAAGTCAAGAGTTTCACGAAAACGTAAATGTCAATCAAAATCAAGAGTTTCACGAAAACGTAAATGTCAATCAAAATCAAGAGTTTCCCGAAAAACAAAGAGCCGATCAAAGTCTGCAGTTAGTCGCAGACCAAAGGTGGCTAAGAAAATATTAACGACTAAACCTAAAAGATGTTAACAACACTGTATAAAGTGTTGAATTAAACCGACATCCAATAAAGGTAGCCGACCATAGCTGAAAATGTCGTTTTGAAAATAAAAACAAATTAAATAATCTTCGTATCATTCTATATACATATTCAGACACACACACACACATACACATACACACACACATACACACACATACACACACACCCACACACATACACACACACATATATACACACACACATACACATACACACATACATATATATATATATATATATATAAGTTTACAAGTATGGGGGGGAGGGGGGTCAAAGGAATCCACTGAATTTTAAAATATCAATATATATATAATACTATAAATAATATTTATACATATATGGTTCTACCTGCTTATTCACTATAATTTGAATATCACTATTAATACTATTAAAATAGTAAATAAAAGAATACATTTTTACATATAATATATATATATATATATATATATATTTATTCATAAAAAAGTATTCTTTTATTGTCGTTTTCTTAGAAATCTGGATCAGAACTCAAGATGTTCAGATGTATGCTATAATACCTGAGTATATATATAATAATGTTAGTTACCATTATATTATACATTTATACAAAACTTATTATAGACTATATATATTTAACCAATACTATTTTCTAACTGTTTACCAAGTCTAAATTACTTAGTTATTAAATTACCCCTATAATGATAGATTATCTTTTTTCAATCTTAATTATTTTGGAATTCTAGTTGCTTCGAAATGTAATACATTAATAACTTCATGCCAATAACATCGGTACCACAATTATTATATTCCATCTCCTCGGTAATTTCGATCTCTAAGCTTTCGAGACTTTGTATACTCGTTATCCCTATCAAGACTTTGCTAAGAGACAGTAGGTCCTTTAGCAAATATAGGGTAAATAAAAGGTGAAACCCATTAGTATTGTTGAGGTACATAATCTTGACATATATGATTTGAGAAATACACTAATACCTATACTAAACATTACAATGGACGATAATAAAGCCAGGATATAAATCTGGAATAAAAATAGAAATAAGATGTTTATTTATTATACTTTCTAAAATATAATTATGCAACTTCATAGGTCATTTGTTGTATTCAGTTTATTATCGGTAGATTAAATTTATAGTCATTTATGACCGTGCTATATTAGTTTATATAAACATGTTAGATGTATAAACAGAAATAAAAAAAATGCATACTTTTAAATTTTATTCTATATATAAATATCAGTAAGATAACTATAAATCTAAAGTATTTTATGTTGAGAAGTTTGAGTTTTATTATTCACTGATTGCTGTACAACTTCTACAAATAATAAATAATCATATTTGTTAAATGATAACTAAATAATTAACCGTAGCTACTAAAATTCTAGTAGAGATAGTTATCCATTAATATCATTAAATGAGATATTAATTAACTCTTATATTACAATTTATGAACTTATTTCGGTACTAGATGTATATCTTTACGACAGAAATTCTACATACGTATAATTCTACATACGTATAATATAAAAGGTAAAACCCATTAGTATTGTTTAGGTACATAATCTTGACATATAATATGATTTGAGAAATATACTAATGTAAAACAACAACCTGTAAAACTTAATAGATATATTTAATTTTATATAAATATTTAATTTTATAAGTTTCAAGAATTTAATGTTTATATATTTATTATGATAACTTACAATAATATAAAAGCACATAATGACTAGCAGTATAACGTAAGTAGTGTATCCTGGAGAATGGAATTCAATCGATTCTGTAATACTTAATAAATAATATTTTCTCTATAAAGTAAATGAAAACAAAGATTTAATAAATGCAATTTAGGCAAGAATGATAAAATCAATAGTTATATAATATAACTGTATAATCTAAAAGTGATATTAAATAAATAAATAAGTATATATATAATATATATGACAATTATTACGTAATAACTTTTAATTTTATAAATACATTTGATTTGAATTAAGATATTAGAGAATGATTTTACGAAAATACTGAAAATATATTAATGTCGCAATTGAATAACACAAAGAGTTGGACTAAAATAGTGTTTCAGTCGGTTACAATCGCATGTTCGACGTTCAGTCTATCCGTCAGTCGGTGTTTGTAGCCACAGAAATCATCACCAAATGGTCGATGTCAACCGCCACCGCCTTCGTTGGGCATCGGCGCAGCGTACGGAAGATTTCCTCAAATAGTCGCTTATATTCAGGGGGAGAGGAAACAGCCGAGGTCGCAGAGGTCACCATAGTTGCATCCCGTTCATCGGAGGTCGTAACGCCAGTAGGGCTGTTTGCGACTGGTACAGTCGAACACATGGTGTGCTGTAGCGCCACCTCTTCCTTCAACTGCAGCAATTCGCCCAACAAGCTGACGTTGTCGATTTCTTCTTCCGTTTCTTCGTCGTAGGCGTCCTCTTCATCTCCGGGCTGTCCGCGGTAGTGGCGACGCTGGTGATGATGTACTCGCAACGCTTCGCATTCGACGAGCGATGCCCGCAGTTCCGCGGCTCCCGCGTCCACCTGGCGGTTGGCGGCGAGCTCGGCGGCCAATGACGCGTCTAAACTACCGGAGAGTCGGACGTTCACGGCTTCGCAGGCGATCAACCTGCGACGAGCTACCGCCAAGTCGTCGGCGCTTTGGCGAAGTTCTTCGCGAACGGCGTCCAATGTTACGTTCAAAACCTCCTCGAGTCTGCGATAGTGTGCGATGGGGACTAAGGGAGGAGGGTAACGTGGGGGGGGGGAGGAGGGCAACGTGGGGGGGGAGGAGAGTAACGGGGGGGGGGGCTACGATTAAGGGAGCATTCGCTATAGGCTCTACGAAATTCTATTCCGTGTATTATTATTTAAGCTAAAAATGTTATCGAAACCTAGAATGTAATGTATTTGATATAAAAAATATAAATAAATAACCAAAAATTGACTACTTTTTGACACAAAATATACTTTCTTGTATCTTTTTAATATTAAACTTTATTTTTCATCACTCATTTATTTTAAATAATATTTATTAAATTAATAAATATTTTACTCAATCTGTGAGCCTCTTCATCTAATTCATCGCTTTCATGGGGCTTTCTTAGATGTAATTTAATCCTGCTTCATTATGTAATATTAGCCTCTTCCTTAACCACCTGAATACCTTTGAAACTACTCTCCCTCTATCACTTTATTATAACCTGCTTTTCACATTATCTCCCTGACTATACTTTCTTAATGGTCAACATATATTTGAAACTTTTATGTTTATTAACCCTTACTTAACTACTTTTCCTATCCTGATAACATAAAATTGTTTAAGTCAGTTTCTCTGCTTCTCTCTCCGACTCTTCTTAACCCTCTACACCTTAAGTCCTCTCCCAGATGTATCTATCCTACCACTACCACTTTACTTTTCTATTCTTCGAAACATTTTTGTTTTTCTTTCCATCTCCTCGACTCAACATCTATAAACATCAAAAGACCTCATCTCTCCTTCATGAACAACCGAATAACTTAAAACAATCTGCACTTCTCCTTCCTTAATCGTCCATATAAGACTGCTTAAGACTGCTTAAGACTGCTTAACGGTGCTTAAGACTGCTTAAGACTGCTTAACGGTGCTTAAGACTGCTTAAGACTGCTTTTCTTCTTTCTCACTAACAGACCACATTTTTTTAGAGACTACTCAATTAGATTTCCCAAAGTTTCCAAACCCATCAATCCATCTCACAATCATTATTACATCTCCTCTCCTCTCCTCTCCTCTCCTCTCCTCTCCTCTCCTCTCCTCTCCTCTCCTCTCCTCTCCTCTCCTCTCCTCTCCTCTCCTCAATACACAAACCTCTTCGAAGCCTCCTTGGCCTCACGGTAATCCTGTTTCTCTCCATTTGTCTTCATCAACGTGCCTCGGTGTGTTCGCTCCAAGTCCTGAATAGTCAAACGATGGTCTCGCACTTCATTTTCATAGTTGTTGACGACGTCTCGAAGACTAGTGTGAAGTGGGAGAAGTCTATTATTGGCATGTAGTGATTGCATTTTATTAAATACCTCTTAATTAGGGTTTAATTAAATTGATAATCTAACAATAAATAACTAGACAGGAGTAATCATTTAAAATAAGTAATAATTGATATTTAAAATATTTACAGATGAAGAATGTCAAAAATATTAAATCTTTTTTTAAATGTATATAATATATATTTTAATTAAATGATATATTAGTTTATAATAATAATATAATATGCCTACTGTATATTAAATATAGTAAATGTAAAATTTATAATGGATAATAAAAAGAAATAAATATATTACATATTTAATAATTTCATGTATAAACATACCCTTTGTTTTCTGTTTTGTAGCGTTCCAGCAAAGCCTCGAGAGCCAAGCATTTCTGTTCCAAAGTCTGTGCAGATGTGTCAGCATCCTCGTAAATGCGAAGTCGACACTCATGTGTCAGTCGCAGTGCCTTGGCTTGTCGAGTCAAAAGCTGTAGGCAGAGAGGGGTTCGTAAATTCATGTTAGTAAAATGTGAATGATTGGAATGTTGAGTAGATGTGAATGAATGGAATGTTGAGTAAATATGAATGATTGGAATGTTGAGTAGATGTGAATGAATGGAATGTTGAGTAAATAAGAATGAATGGAATGTTGAGTAAAGGAGAATGAATGGAATGTTAAGTAGATGTGAATGATTGGAATGTTGAGTAGATGTGAATGATTGGAATGTTGAGTAGATAAGAATGAATAGGATAATAGATGAGTGGAATGATAATATAAGAGAATATTGTATACATTGTGACCTTTCAAAAGTAACTATTAATAAAGATGATAATTTCATTTATGAATTAGATTAGATCTTCACTTCTAAATGCATTGCCTTTATGCATGTGTAGCAATATTGAAACCTAATCAAATAACTGTCTTGGTTTATATACAGAATGACAGTATTGTTCATTGATTAAGATTAACTTGAGTGTTATTTATCAATTATCATTTATCATAAAATAATTATATAATCCACTACAATTATAATGGGATTACAAATAATTGATTAGACAATCGTAATTTATTAAATATTCATGTGGGGGAACACATTTAATAGCGTATATTATATAGCGTATGAATATATTCAAATAGATATAACAGATGACATAACAGATTTATATTTAGATTTCACAATCAATATTATGGTCTGGATATAAACCTCTCAGTGGATAGATTAGTAGATAGCGAACCCCATAGTGGATAGAAGAAATGTTACAAATATAGATTTAGAAGTAATTTAGAAATTCTAGCTCTTCTACTCTAACCAATCTAACTTAGAATGTTATATCCTTGAATAGTCTATATTATAGATTAGTTGTTGTCCAAACTAACCTAGATTTTTTCCTATAATTAATTGAGAAGCAGGTTTTCTAGGTTAGCCTGGAAAATAATGAAATAACAAAAATCTTTGCATATGAAAGATATTACCTAAGAGATATATTATTAATAAGCTTTATATTCTTCCTTATATAGGAATTAATATTATATTTGATATTGTATTTTATATTGTACTTTATATTTTACTTTATATTTTACTTTATATTGTATTTTGTATTGTACTTTATTTAAAACTTTATATAGAACTTTATATTATATATTATATTGTATTTTATATTGTACCTTACAGTTATTATTATAGTTATTATATATCATAGTATATATTATTATATAAGGTCTATAATAAGAACTATAAGTATTATTTGAATTATCAAAACCTTTATGACACTGATTATTTGTTGTATAAAATTTTAATTATGGATTAAATTTAAATCTGGGTAATAAATAAATAAGTAATACACCATTTCCCTTAAGACTAAATGATAAATAATATCTAATTTTAATAATAATAATAATAATAATAAGTAATAATAATAATTGTAAAAAAATTTCATATTTATACATAAAAGTAATTTATACTTTTATTAACAAATACACTGTACACTGTACAGTGTACATTGTTCACAAATTAATACAAACATAAGTAAATACATCAGAATCCACTATAAGTATTCTATGTGAATTATAAAAGTTTTAATGGACACAATTTTATTAAAATATTGCATATTAAATTAAATTAATGTAATATATAAAAATTATTTAATATAAGTAGAAAAATAGCTAAAAAGTTAAACTTATTTACATATACTTTAAATTAACGAGATCAGAATGTTATTATAAGCAGACAAGCTGCATCATGATGATAGAATTATTACATTTATATTCCCATTATATAAAACAATATATTATATATTAGATTTTTGTAAAACACTGAAAATTCACAATATATGCAATACTAATATGATGACTCATCAATAGTCAGTATTCTAGGAGAATTTGTACAATTTCCCTTCATTTAAATTGTCTCTAAATTTTGAATATAAATAAATATATTTAGAATTATAATGTAATATTCATAAATATTTGTAATACTACGTTGATGAAACAGAGAATGGATCTGGAGAAGATTTAATCATAGTGAGTTTTCACTAATTATAAACCAGGAACTAATTATGGGATAGAATGTATGCATAAAGTATTTTGGGGATGATCAATGCGTATGTCATAGTGTATGTCTGAATGATTATGTGAGTGAGTGTGCATATGTGTGTATATGTGTGTGCGTGTGTGTGTGTGTGTGTGTGTGTGTGTGTGTAGAGTGTGTGTGTAGAGTGTAGTGTAGAGTATAGTGTAGAGTGTAGTGTAAGGAGTAGTGTAGAGTAGAGTATAGTGTAGAGTGTAGTGTAAGGAGTAGTGTAGAGAGTAGTGTAGAGTAGAGTATAGTGTAGAGTGTAGTTTAGCATATAGTGTAAGGAGTAGTGTAGTGTAGAGTAGTGTAGAGTATAGTGTAGCGTATAATGTATAGTGTATTGTAGAGTGTAGTGTAGAGTGTAGTGTAGTGTGTATTGTAGCGTATAGTGTAGCGTACAATGTAAGGTGTAGTGTAGTGTAGTGTAGTGTAGTGTAGAGTGTAGTGTAAGGAGTAGTGTAAAATGTAGTGTAGAGTGTAGTTTAGGGTATAGTATAAGGGGTAGTGTAAGAGGTAGTGTAGGGTATAGTATAAGGGGTAGCGTAAGGTGTGGTATTTAGTATTGGGTGTGGTATTGTGTATAGTAGTGTAAGTTGTAGAGTAGGATATAGTGTAAGGTATAGTGTAAGGTATAGTGTAAGGTGCAGTATAAATTATAGTTTAGGTTTTTTAGTTTAAGGTATGCTGTTAAGTATATAGAGAGGGTGTAATTAGGGTTTAGTGAGGATATATAAAGTTATATTTAGGTGAGTAGTGAAGGTGTAGTGAGGGTGTAAGGAAGATGTATGGAGGATATAGAGAGGGTATAGCGAGATTGTAAGAATAGTGTTGTGAATGTGTAATATGGATGTAACGAGAGTGTAGGGATGGTGTAGAGTGGGAGTTAGGAGGGTAGTGTGGATAACATATACAATTAATATAAAAAGAAGAAGTTTAGGGAATTTCATTTAAATATTGATGCTCTTATATAAGTTACATTAGGAGTTAGGTTTGGGTTTGGGTTTGGGTGGGGGTCCATATGATAATAGGTTTAGGAGAGTCTAGGGATAATAATAAAGAGAATGCAGAGAGGTGGCTTATTTAATTAGTAACAATATAGCCATAAAGTAAATAATACGTAATGTAAGGGTACAATGCTACCAAATTTTAGGAAAATATCACGTTATATCACCCAACAAGTCGATTGATGTTTCATTTCTGTTTGGCAATTGTCACATGGTTCTATTCTACCTTTTTCATTGGTAAATTTAATAAATATACAATTTATGAAAAAAGTTCAGAATTTTTTTTATAAAATTTATTAAAAAAATACAATTTATAAAATGTATACATATTCTTTATATTAGAATATATAAAACAAATTAGTATCATATGTATATTGAATATTCTCACAAAATCATCACTTATTACATAACTTTACTAAATACCAATTTAAAATTTATTTATTTGTCTCAAATAATTATCTTATTAATTATTAAATTAATTAAAATATATATACTACTCTATAAACTATACATTAAGATATGGATATAAACAATTATTGTTTAACAATGTATTATTATTAGTTATGTAATAAAAATATATTTTAAATTACTGTTTATAAAATATATTTCTATATAAAAATCTATCTTAAAATCAAATATAAGTTTATATTATAAAGAATATAGAATCTATGATATACAACATTTAATATCTGCATTGTTTGTAGATGGTATATAGTTATATTTAATAAAAGAATAGTTTTTTTAATATATTTACAAATTTTAAAATAAATTGATTTATATATTTATAAATAGATAATTAAAAATATACTGAAATTCTTATTTAATAAATTTATTAATATTATGTATCTTCATATTTTCAATGGTGAATATAATTGTATTGAAGTGTACACTTTATCAAATAATAATTTTAAATCATTTAAACAACTTTAAAGATATTTCATTTAAAGACTCATCAGATTATATATTTACTTGCAATTCATAATATATGGATCATCTGAACAGAGAAATAAACAGACTATCTCAAGATATACTTATTAAAAGCAAACATGCTAATAAAATAATATCAGCTAATGTATGTCACAAAATGTATTATTAATAATATGTATTATTAATAATATGTATGGACAAATCACATAAATAAGACATGTCAGTTTTAAATTAATTTAATTTGACAGTTTTCTATATAATAAGTGTAATAATGACAAGAAATTATATATTTCTTATTTGATTATTTTATAGAAATTGATAGTTGTGTATATATATATAGAGATATATAGAGATATAGATATAGAGATATATATATAGAGATATAGATATATAGATCTATTTATTGAGATTATTCTATATAAAGAAGCGGACCTTATTAATCTATATTAGGTGAACAATTGTTGTCTCATTTATTTAAATATACAATTAATACTTGTAATATATATATATATGTATATATATATATATATATATATATAAATATATATATGATAACATACAATTAATAATTGTAATATATTCATGATAACTATTTACATTGTATTACTAAGAATATCATTTAATGATATAATAGATAACATTTTATTTCCTAATTAAATTTCATAAGGATCATTGGTCATTATCATTGCTGATATTATACAATGCAGATTACAGTATTAATGTCTCATCAACTTCAGTTATCTAAAATATGAGATAATAATTATAAGTTATAATCCGTTATATACAAATTATTCAATTTATTATAAATATAGTATGTGTATAATATATTTTAATACATATATATACCATATATATAAAAGTTATAATATTATATAAATAAGTATATAAAATGTTATATAAAAGTTTTGTCAAAATTGTCTGTTAAAATCTTTACCAATAATAAATGCATTGTATTGTATACTTGGCTATTATATAATTTATATTTTATAATATTTATTAATCATATTTAATATATCATACTTCTATCATATATCTTAATATCAAAAAAGATCAAATATCTTAATATATATTACTTTTGATGATAAATTTATCAATAATTTTAATTGTAGTTATTTCATGATATTTATATATTTTATATATCTTATATTTATATATCTTAAATAAATATCTTAATTAATGAAAATATATTAAATAAATTAGCATGATCATGTTTCAAATTACATTTGTTTAAATATATTCTTGATATTCAATAATAAATGAATTACATATTATTCAAGATTCAATTTAATTAATATAATATTACAGTTTATAAGTAATATTAATTAAATATTGAACATCGGTAAATTAAATTGATTTTATATTATTGTTTTTTAGAAGAATTTATATTATTTAAATATATTTATTTATTTACATATCCTTGTTGTCTTTATACGATGTACTGATTAAAGATTTAAAATATATTATTTTATAAATCCCTGGAAAGGTCAGAGATCACTTGGGTAATTATCACATGAAAATTCCGCAACGGAATAGGGTATAGGGGCATAGGGTAGAAACAGACGGCACATCATGTATAGATGTAAAACTATATATAGATGTAATGCCATGTATATATGTAATGAAATGTTTAGATGTTACGCCATGTATAGATGTAATGAAATGTTTAGATGTTACGCCATGTATAGATGTAATGAAATGTTTAGATGTTAGGGATAGGTGTTGTAAGGGAGTTTATTGTGTAATACACAATGTGTATATAATATGTAATGTGATAGGTACACACTTTTCTAAATATAATAACTCATTAATAATTAATATGCATGTTTTTACAATAAATACATGCATATATTATATTTAGTAATGCCATTGAAAGAGAAAAAGAAACACTGAAAAATAATACAAAGGAACACAGGGAAATATTAAAATCAGTGAGAATATTTTGGGTTGTAGTAATAATGGTAATTTTAAATAGAAGATTTAAATATTAGTTTAAGATAGTAGTGGATAATTTGGTAATAAATGTTTGTCATAATTGATATACAAGACAGCATTGTCACAAATGGCAATTCATTTACGATGATAGGTCGAGAGATAAATATGATCATATTTGTACATGAAGCTGATAATGTATTTAGTTCATTTTATGATTTAATGCCTAGACATTATATAGATAAATAGACTAAAATAGGTCTCAATAACATTATATGAGTTCAGTATCGTATTTATTATGCATCATGAACGCAGAATACAGGAGACATAATATACGATAGATAGATACCAACACCGATGACCTCTGAACTCTCCTATCCGATTGCAAACTAACATTTATATCACGCGACTGAGCTACAGATGTCTGATTTGCAATTTTTAACTGATTCTCGAGTTCATTGTTCCTCAGCAACAACGAGTTTCCAATTTCTCCGGCGAGTCGGAGGTCTGCAAAGCGCAATTGTTGTCAATAGTAAAGCTAGGATAAATTAGTGAAAAGGAGAGGTAATAACAGTTGTGAGGAAATGTGAAAAGTGCCTGGAAAAGTTTATATCCCAAGGAAAGATAAACATTGCAAGATATAAATCAAAATGAAAAGTACATTTAGTATAACAGTGTAAAGATGAGTTGAATGTTATAATGAAAGGAGAAATCCGTATACAAAAGTTGTCCATTGTCTGTAATATCTTTGTTTTAAAGAGCATCCTTATGCGATGAATTCACTAATCATAACGACCATTGTAAACATGGGGACCTGAAGACCTCCAAACTAATATATTAAGGCGAATAGAAATTGAAACAAAGATAATTACAGATATACAGAATTGTACTTTACTTATACAATGTATTGTATTTCAATGTATTGTATACATATTATAAAACTAAATCTATAAAACTAAATCTATAAACTATTGGAAAGTGATTTAAATATTTAATTATCCTACGATTGATTTGCTTTCATAATATACTTACTTAAATATTTATATTTATATGAATAATGATATATATCTAATATAGTTTTGTGGGCACTATACACTATTATATAAAATTTCATAATGGTTATTATCTTCAAAGGTGTTATATAATACATATGTGGAGTACTCATATTTGATCAATAAAGATACATGTGTATTTAATAATTTAGCATATGGGCAGTCAAAATTTAATATATGTAATATATATATATATATATATGCAGCATTATATATGTAAAAGAGGTTGTGGGCTAATCAATTATAAATATAAATTAACTTACTTCAAATTTATACAATACAATAGATAGAAGATATATAAATATACTTGTAATATGAAAAGAATATGCAAATGTGATACATTTGTTAAGTAATTAAAGATAAAATCAGAAAACCAAATAAGGATTTATTTTAATAAGGAGGGACCTCGAAGTGATTTGTTTTACCAACTTTATTTGTAATATTAGTTTAATTGATCAATTATAGTTGATATTATAATGTGTATACAATACACTCCAGCATGTACTAGACACTGTACATATACTGTACATATACTGTACACTGTACATATACTGTACACTGTACACTGTACAGTGTACAACGTAAATACTGAAGTGTTCTTTGATTTGCAAACGTCGAGAATTAATGATAACTTTCTACAGAATATCAAAACCAGAAATGCCTTCGAATCAAAATATTAGACTAATTGTTCCAAGAGCTAAAAACTCTAAATTACATAATCTATTTCACAATAGGAAGATATATATATATATTCCGGAGCAATCAATGACCGAAACGTACAAATAATTGTCTTTCCTCACGCATTTTAGACCTAAAACTAAATTAAATTGATGAGATAATTCTACAATCCGAACCAACTAATGCATGCTGGGAATTATAATTAGTCGCTGGTATATGGGTAATCTATAAATAGATTAGCTACTGCGCAGATATAGGTGGTGACTGTGAAATATAAGAGGTCATAAAAGCTGCATCCTCTATAGTCCATATTTTCTGGCAATAGAATGTATACTATAATCATACTTTAGAAAAGGCATGAGAACACATGGGAAGACTAACAACTTCGCTATCTAAAAAATAAATCCGTGTTTATTAAGTTACTTTTAAGTTTACAGAATGTTATAATCCATAACATTTGAAAATCAAATTTGAAAAATCTGTTATTTCAATCAGAATAATACAGAATTTACTTAAAAATCAAAAGTAAAAGTTTGCTGTTTTCCATGAAAACCAAAGAATATTAAAAATATTAAAGATTTTTATTATTTATTTTTCAAAAAAATAATAAATAATTTTGATAAACTATAGAATTTCAATTATAATGATCTACTATGAAATTAATATAATATCATAATTTTTAAAATGATTACTATAATGGATGATAAATATAAAAACTTGAAATAATACTTTAAAACATTTGTAACTATCAATATTTTTATGTAATAACAAATAGTTATTTATTATTATAAAATAGTGATTTTAATATAAAATATTCTTATTTTCTTTTTTAAAACATTTCATATTATTAAGTTGCATCGAATACTCCATCGAATTTACTCTGAAAAGCAAGAGGAATTTTCATTTGGTAATTTCGAGAATGAAAAAATGTATTAACTTAATTACTAACAATTTGTGTTTACGACATTGCAAGTAATGTACAAATGTTTACAGACGATTGATATAATAAAGTTTATCTTATGATTATTGGCCGATATTTATAAACATATATATATAAAATGGCTGTGATAATATAAACATATATATTTATGATATTATAGCATTTGATACAATATATATACATATTTATGTATACAGTATCAAATTATATAACATCATAAATATATCTATAACATATTTATAATATTTCAGTATTATAATTAAATAATATTTGAAATACTATAGCATTTGAAATATAGTAGTAAATGTATTTTGAATAATAATAAATTAACTTTCAGTGTATAAGCCCTGTAAGATAAATACAAGGATATATTGATTTTATCGCAGTGATTATGTAATGAGTTACCATGTGATATTTCATAATATGGGCAAGCTTATTTAAAGGAGAAATAATATGAGACTTATAGTGTACAGTGTACACTGTACTATGTACATAGTGTACAGTGTACACTGTATACTGTACATACAGTCTTATTTTTTCTCTTATATTGAATGTGTGTTATATATATCGTTAAATATACACCCATTTACCTATTATTCATACTTAAATCCTATATTCGATATCACATTATTACATTTGCAACAAAATCAAATTATCCAAATTCTCATCTAGTATAGATATGTTTTTTAATAAGTATATTCAAATAAAATTGAATAACTATATAGAAATAATAAATCTATATGACTATCTATAAGTATATTCAAATAAAATTGAATAACTATATAGAAATAATAAATCTATATGACTATATATAACTAACAATTGGTGTTCACAATTTGAAAGAATATAATATTATATGTTTCGTTTTATGTTGCTAATGGAATTGTTGACAATTTAATCTGTCCAGTGCTAACAAGTATCGATAATTGTGCATGACATTCAAAATTGATTACTACATTTCGCACATTGGTATTTTAGTAACTTTTTATCAGGATGTATTTTATGTCAGTAAAAATATAAAATTTCTTTACAATATTTCATATTTATATAAAAAACTTTGATTCAATGTTAACATTCTGGAGCTAATCTTACAATAATGTATTGACGTCTATATATAATATTAAATATTGAGTTAATGTTAAGTAATATGAATTGAGGTAATATATAAACATTTATATTTTAACTGAAATCTAAAGACATAATCATCACACTTCAAACAACATCATGGTATTTGGTATTCTTAACTCACTTGTTGTATTTAATAATAATATAATTATCGTTTTCTGTGATGTGCTTATAAGCAATATTAATATAGTATTAGAGATATTAGAACATAATATTATGTGCGGACAATTTGAATGTGTATTTACAGCTTATTTAGGACTTTTAATGTATACTGACAATGTGTGATATTTACAATGTGGAATTTATAATGTTGTACTCTTTTGAATTCAAAGTGAGTATTATATCTAAAAACCAACACATGTGCGGGTGGAGTATAGCGATCGCGCCTAGTATTGACACTTTTATTATAATTTTATGATATACAACATAAAAATGTATATCATAGAACAACTTTATCATTATGATAAGCATATATTATATCAAATATTAACCTCGTGCTACATTCTGATTATTGAAATCGAAAGAATCAACTTGAGACATAATAAATTCTAAATACAGTTAATTAAAGGTTTAAATATAATTATATATGATGTATATAGTATATATATATGAATATGATAATTTAAATTTAAAATTGCAATTTACAAAATTATTCTATTGTTCACGCCCATGTTAAAGTTCAACTTAGAAAGTCACTAACTAAAATAATAACTCTTAATTATAGACAATACTATTACAGGATTGTTAACTTCATGTATAGGACATCATAATTCGATTATTTCAAGCTCACTTATTTTATATATGATATATTTTAATCGTGTATTACCTAAATAGAACCTGACCATAAAAATGCTATGTATACTCTACTAATATGATAATTCTCTTGTACAACTACAATACTTTTTTAATCAGTTTTTACCCAATAATCCATATTGATTTATCATTAATAATATTATTATAATGATAAATTTCATAGATTTTTAGTTCTTAACTTATTAAAAAATTATTTAAAATTTTTAATATAATATAGTATGAATATAAAGAAACTCAATTTTCTATAGTCAATTATTAATGTAAATATATAGTAAAACAATTAATGTCAACATCTCTTATAGCTCCAATAACAGAAATTTCTCTGAAAAATAAAGATTAATACAATTGGATAAATGCGCAATAATTGAGTGATCTCACTAGGAGCTAAATATATAGAGTCTATTGTACTGGACATTCCTCATATTAATCAAATTAGGTAAATAGCTTTTAAAGAAATAGAAAAAAACCACACGCAGTTCAGTGATGGGAATGTTACATGTACATCGTATTCTTAATAGGTATCTAGTGCTTCTGATTATAGTCTGTATGTTAGTTTTATAGACTTGATACCAGAGACCTTCCTACACAGAAAGTTACGTCTTTTGAGGTGATTTCGCTATGTGAACTATTCGATTCTCAGTGGAAAAACAGATTGGGTGACATTGGATTAATATACTTTGAGTTTGTAATGAAAGGTTCTTTTAATCAATAGGGCGTTGCTATATAGATCAAGTCAGAGATTGATAGATATATTATAGATTTTCTTTGTTCATTCTATATTGGGTCGTCTGTTTAGTTTTCTCTTTAAAGATAGATGGAGATATTAATATTTTCTTGCTTCATAGTCAAGGTGTGTAAATACATTTTAATCCTAAATAAACAATTGTTTGATAAATCCAACTTCTCGCTGTGGCTGGGTTAACATAAGAAGTGTTTCCTTGATAATTCGCCCAGTAAGTCTGGATACTTCGGGTATTTCAGATAAATAAAAATAACCACACTATGGTTTCATTATTTAAGACTATGTTATATAATGTAATACACCATATTTTAATATTCACAGAAACTGATCATCGAATAAAGTAGGACAGAAAGCCAATATTGTAAATACAACGTTATTGATAAAATACTAAACACAATTACAATTTTGTAACTTAATTAATATCCTATAATATATAAATTTAACCATACTTGTTCTAATATCAGCAATCTGTTGTATAGATTATAGGTTTCTACTGGTGCCGAATATAATAGTTTTAAATATTAAATATTGTAAACTCATATTTCAGAAGTATTTGAAATATTATCATATATTAGCTAGAGTCAGAGTCTGAATTCTATATTATAATAAATATAGAAATATATAAAAAACGTAATCAACAAATAATTTATTAAGTTCTATATTCACAGATAAAATTTGCAATAAATCGTAAAGAAGGCTTAATATACGACGGCGAATCGACACCGATCATAGACAGTCAAGTTAGCAATCATAGATGTGGAGTCGATTACAATCCAGCAAATCGGCGCCGAAACGTTGAATACTGAGACGTTGCGGAGGTGAAGCGCGTTTCACTTGAAGGTCGTGTCCTCTGAGAACGAGCCGACGACCAATTGTTCTTTGGGAGTGATCGAGGCGTACAGACGTTGCTGGGAAGGACGGGATAATGCCGAAGGCAGATGAGCTTCGCAACGAAGCACGTACTCGCGGTGCCAGAGTTGTTTCTAAGTGAAGTGAGTACGGGTGATTTGTTTTAGATGATAAATATAAAGGTATTTTATGGCTAGGATAGTTTATGTCTTAAACTAACTGTTTCTGTGAATATTGTGAAAAGTTTTAAAACGGACAAATGTATGTTAGTAAAGGTGTTATAAAATTTAAGTTTAACAATTTGTTAGCAATTTATGAAGGGAGGGAAGAAAGGAGAAATTCACATAGATATTTAAATAGAGCTCATAAAACTAAATATGATATTTAATAATTAATTGAACAAATGAAAGCATATTGTAACTATTGAATCCGCGGAAATATAAATAGTTTTAATATTGCATTCATTTTCAGAATTTAAAAAATATTTAAAAAAAAATGATATCATTATTTATAATTACATTATTAAAAGTACTTTATTTGCGGACTAATGGAAAAAACGTACACAATTATTTTCTGCAAATCTCCAATCATTTTATCGTAAATTCGAACCACTAGTAATTCAATTCTAACAGTATCGCCAGTTGCGCTTTAATGCGTGTCGTGAAAGACGTTCGCAAGAGTCGCAAGAGGAGAAACCTTATCGGAGAACATGGAGCCGACAAATGTTGAACATTTTCGGCATTTCTCAATCTTCGCAAACGGCGATTCAAGGAGACGCGTCGACAGGTCTCGCAAGACTAAATTGGACTGACACATGGAACACTCTAAACCGTCCGACTTCAACTGCGCCGTTAACTGCAAGTTGTACTCCAACAGCCTCTCGACCTCACCAAGGTTACTGCAGAATATCTGCAAGGGTAGGGGGTGAAAGGGGCATGAAAAAATGATTGGAGTATTTGAATATGAATTTAAGTGTAGAGATAAGTGTAGTATGTAAATTTAAGTGGAGAGATAAGTTTAGTATGTAAATTTAAGTGGAGAGATAAGTTTAGTATGTAAATTTAAGTGTAGAGATACGTTTAGTATGTAAATTTAAGTGTAGATATATGTTTAGTATGTAAATTTAAGTGTAGAGATAAGTTTAGTATGTAAATTTAAGTGTAGAGATATGTTTAGTATGTAAATTTAAGTGTAGAGATAAGTTTAGTATGTGAATTTAAGTGTAGAGATAAGTTTAGTATGTAAATTTAAGTGTAGAGATAAGTTTAGTATGTGAATTTAAGTGTAGAGATAAGTGTAGTATGTAAATTTAAGTGTAGAGATAAGTTTAGTATGTGAATTTAAGTGTAGAGATAAGTGTAGTATGTAAATTTAAGTGTAGAGATAAGTGTAGTATGTAAATTTAAGTGTAGAAATAAGTGTAGTATGTGAATTTAAGTGTAGAGATAAGTGTAGTATGTAAATTGGATTTCGACTGGAATATTAAAGTATATGAATTTCAATTAAAGGAGAATTGAATTGTTTGAATTTGAAATTGTAAAGATTAGTTTGCGAATTTGAGACGAGATGCTTATGTATGAATTGGATCTTTAAGAGTGTGTTATGTAATGTATATAATAATGTTATATAAGGTCCACTAAGATCGGTTTAAGATAAATACCTGGTAGCTCCCTAAATTCTCTCTCGTCAATTGCTCTGCATGGCAAGACATCGTGGAAACAATATCCTTCAGTTTATTACTGGACGTATTCTCTGTGAAATTGGTCATTAAATATTCAAAAGATTATAAAAGAAATGTGTTAATTAAGAGTTAATTGAAATATTTCTTATATAAATATCATATTAAAATAGTACAAAAATACTGATCAAATTATCAATATTGTAAGAATACTAATAAAAACCTATTTTGTTATTCAGAGTAATTAATGTTTCTTGTAAAAGAACTGGCATCAAAAGTTTACAAACTTGACCAAGATTTAGAGATGACAACCAATGGAGAATCTGAATAAGAACACAAATTTCGAGGTAAAAATAAAATATTCTAAAAGGATCAAATCGAGAGAGAAAAGAAAAAAGAAATAATGAGAGATAGAGAGAAGGAGAGAGAGAGAGAGGGAGAGAGAGAGAGGGAGAGAGAGAGGGAGAGAGAGAGAGGGAGAGTGAGAGAGATAGAGAGTGAGAGAGATAGAGAGTGAGAGTGAGAGTGAGAGTGAGAGTGAGCGTGAGAGTGAGAGAGAGTGAGAGAGATAGAGAATGAGAGAGATAGAGAGTGAGAGAGATAGAGAGTGAGAGAGATAGAGAGTGAGTGAGTGAGTGAGTGAGTGAGTGAGTGAGTGAGTGAGTGAGTGAGTGAGTGAGTGAGTGAGTGAGTGAGTGAGTGAGTGAGTGTGTGTGTGTGTGTGTATATGTTTATTCACGAAAATCCAATTTTTACATTGTTCGAAGGTGAGTGTAAGTATTATTAGCGAAATATAACACAATTAATATAGTAAATACGTTTTTCAAAATAAATAAAATCGAGGTAATAATTGTGGTAATATGTGTAAGGAAGTCACGTGAGAGGGAATTGCATGTGAGGGAAGTGTGCAATGTACATTATACATATGGGAAAACTGTATAGGGGACAGTATATAGAGAAAATAAGTCAGATATAAATGTACGTGTAAAGGAGGTAAAGTATGTTAGTGAGGTTGGTAAGAAGTAAGTAGTAAAAGTGGAAAGTAATATAGGCTGTAGAAAATAAAGTAGTTGAGTATTGGTTTTTGAGTCATGGGTATTGTATTAGGTAAAAGTACAGTGTAAATCAATTTGATAATTCAGTAGCAGTAGGAATATTATAAGGGTGTGTCAGATTATATCAGTCTAGACCAAGTAAGTATTTGTGAAGTTTGCTTTTAAAAGTATTTGTATTATTTTCATTGGTAACAGTTATGGGTAGTTTATTCCAAAGTTGTGGAAAATTGTTTGTTATGTCTTGTTTAAGCAGTTTTTTATTGGATGACCTTAGATTGCTTTTCAGTTTTAGTTTAATTGAGTCGCTCATATATTTAGGGATATCAGTTTTCAGTGCTGTATGTATTATTGTTAGAATTTTGTATATGGATCTGTGTTTAAAGGTTAGAAATTTAAGTTTTTTTCTGTATAATGTGATGTGTGTTCGTTTAGGGAGTTTGTAAATAAGTCTGCAAGTTTGGTTAATAATTTTGTTTAGTCGTTTTTCTTGTATTTTAGGTATATTAATTAAAAGTGAGTTGCAGTAGTCAAGTTTAGATAGAATGTAGGCAGATGTGAGTATTTTGAGTGATGTCTGGTTGAGAAGGTGTTTAATTTGTTTTATTTTAAATATTTTATAGTTACATTGCTTAGTTATTAATGAAATATGTTTGTCGAAGGTTAAGTCAGATTCTAATATTACACCTAAAGTAGTTATAGTTGTCTTAATGGGTATATCTTTATTTGCAATTTTAATATGTGTGATGGGTGGTGGCGTATGACTTTTACTATGGAATATGATGCATTCAGTTTTCTGTAAATTAAGTTTCAAGTAATTATAATTAAAGTAATTTTCTAATTTCGTCGTTATGCTATTGATTTCTTTTAGTGTATTCGGTAATTCATTAAAGGTTGTGGAAGTGTAAATTTGTGTGTCGTCAGCGTACATGTGGTATTTAGTATTATGGGAGTTCATAATTAAGTCGATATCGGATATATATATATTAAATAAAAGTGGACCCAAGACACTACCTTGAGGTACTCCGATTTGAGAGCAGTTAAAATTTTTACTCAGTTTATCAGATTTGATATTGAAGGTTCTTTCGGTTAAATATGATTTTATTAGTTGTATTATAGTGTTATGTATTCCAATTGATTGTAATTTAGCGAATAATATGTTGTGGTTAATAGTATCAAAAGCGGCAGTTAAATCTAGTAATATAAGAATTACAAAACGATTGTTTTTTATGTTATGAGAAACTGAGTGAGTGAGTGAGTGAGTGAGTGAGTGAGTGAGTGAGTGAGTGAGTGAGTGAGTGAGTGAGTGAGTGAGTGAGTGAGTGAGTGAGTGAGTGAGTGAGTGAGTGAGTGAGTGAGTGAGTGAGTGAGTGAGTGAGTGAGTGAGTGAGTGAGTGAGTGAGTGAGTGAGTGAGTGAGTGAGTGAGTGAGTGAGGGAGTGAGGGAGTGAGGGAGTGAGGGAGTGAGGGAGTGAGGGAGTGAGGGAGTGAGGGAGTGAGGGAGTGAGGGAGTGAGGGAGTGAGGGAGTGAGGGAGTGAGGGAGTGAGGGAGTGAGGGAGTGAGGGAGTGAGGGAGTGAGGGAGTGAGGGAGTGAGGGAGTGAGGGAGTGAGGGAGTGAGGGAGTGAGGGAGTGAGGGAGTGAGGGAGTGAGGGAGTGAGGGAGTGAGGGAGTGAGGGAGTGAGGGAGTGAGGGAGTGAGGGAGTGAGGGAGTGAGGGAGTGAGGGAGTGAGGGAGTGAGGGAGTGAGGGAGTGAGGGAGTGAGGGAGTGAGGGAGTGAGGGAGTGAGGGAGTGAGGGAGTGAGGGAGTGAGGGAGTGAGGGAGTGAGGGAGTGAGGGAGTGAGGGAGTGAGGGAGTGAGGGAGTGAGGGAGTGAGGGAGTGAGGGAGTGAGGGAGTGAGGGAGTGAGGGAGTGAGGGAGTGAGGGAGTGAGGGAGTGAGGGAGTGAGGGAGTGAGGGAGTGAGGGAGTGAGGGAGTGAGGGAGTGAGGGAGTGAGGGAGTGAGGGAGTGAGGGAGTGAGGGAGTGAGGGAGTGAGGGAGTGAGGGAGTGAGGGTGGAGTGAGGGAGTGAGGGAGTGAGGGAGTGAGGGAGTGAGGGAGTGAGGGAGTGAGGGAGTGAGGGAGTGAGGGAGTGAGGGAGTGAGGGAGTGAGGGAGTGAGGGAGTGAGGGAGTGAGGGAGTGAGGGAGTGAGGGAGTGAGGGAGTGAGGGAGTGAGGGAGTGAGGGAGTGAGGGGGTGTTGGGG
>OZ038316.1:20607733-20627733 GCA_964035775.1 Osedax frankpressi
AGAGAGAGAGAGAGGAGAGAGAGAGAGAGAGAGGAGAGAGAGAGAGAGAGAGAGAGAGAGAGAGAGAGAGAGAGAGAGAGAGAGAGAGAGAGAGAGAGAGAGAGATAGAAAGAGAGAGAGAGAGAGAGAGAAAGAGAGAGATAAAGTTAGCAGGAAATGAAAGATAGGAACGTTGTCTAAGTTAACCTTTTCAGCTTCTTTGGTATCATCGAACAGACGTTTCTGTCGGCTGACAGGAGTTTGCCGCGCCGACTTCCAAAGACTCTGCCACAGGTTGCCGTCTATTAACATACGTCCGGATAGGGTTCCTACGGGGGTCACCGGTAATAGGTTTAGTACCTAAATTAGTTGCGATGGCATATATTCCAATGGGTTGTATTCGTAATATTGTTTGATTCTTGCGATATCAGACTTGCTGAGTTGAGGTGGGATGTAAGGTGGGATGTAAGGTGGGATGTAAGGTGGGACGTAACTCCTCGTGGTGTTTACATGCAAAAGATAAGAAAAGTAGGTATTTACTAAATAGACTACATCATGTTTGAGATTTATTAAAAAAAATTTATAATATTTATATTATATTCATTTCTACTCATATATAGTAATTTTATATAGATATAAAATGTGATATAGATTTAAGGACTAGTTTACATATAAATATAGTTTACATATAAATATAGTTTACATATAAATATAGTTTACATATAAATATAGTTTACACATAAATATAGTTTACATATAAATATAGTTTACATATAAATATAGTTTACATATAAATATAGTTTACATATAAATATAGTTTACATATAAATATAGTTTACATATAAATATAGTTTACATATAAATATAGTTTACATATAAATATAGTTTACATATAAATATAGTTTACATATAAATATAGTTTACATATAAATATAGTTTACATATAAATATAGTTTACATATAAATATAGTTTACATATAAATATAGTTTACATATAAATATAGTTTACATATAAATAAAGGTGAAAACAAATAGAATTATAATTTATATTAATTCATACATATTATATACTAGTATTTGATAATAGTAAAGCATGATTTAAAGTATGATTTAGAGTATGATTTAGAGTATGATTTAAACAACATACTTATATTAATGTTTGTATTAGTATCATAATGAATTAATAATAGCAACATTTAAGTATATTTTTATGATAGAATTGACGAAACCTTGAGAAGTAGCGGGATCTGCTGACCAGTCACGTGGTGAATACCAACGGACAAAGTCCGCGAGTTGACAAGAAGGATTTGCAGCTTTAAACGACTCCATGTCGGAGAGAAGACCAGCGCTTTGCATACGAGCACGTAGGTGGGCCCCTTCACTAGTTGTTCCTAGTCTAGTGTAGCAGTAGGGTAGGGTTAGGGTAGGGCTAGGGTTAGGGCTAGGGTTAGGGTAGGGTAAGGTTAGGGTAGGGCTAGGGTAGGGCTAGGGTAGGGGTAGGGTTAGGGTAGGGTAGGGGTAGGGTTAGGGTTAGGTTAGGGTAGGGTTAGGGTAGGGTTAGGGTAGGGTTAGGGTATGGTTAGGGTAGGGTTAGGGTAGGGTAAGGTTAGGGTAGGGCTAGGGTTAGGGCTAGGGTTAGGGTAGGGTAAGGTTAGGGTAGGGCTAGGGTAGGGCTAGGGTAGGGGTAGGGTTAGGGTAGGGTAGGGGTAGGGTTAGGGTTAGGTTAGGGTAGGGTTAGGGTAGGGTTAGGGTAGGGTTAGGGTATGGTTAGGGTAGGGTTAGGGTAGGGTTAGGGTAGGGTTAGGGTAGGGTTAGGGTAGGGTTAGGGTAGGGTTAGGGTAGGGTTAGGGTAGGGTTAGGGTAGGGTTAGGGTAGGGTTATTGTAGGGTTGGGGTAGGGTTAGTGTAGGGTTTGGGTAGGTTTAGGATTGGGTTAGGGTAGGGTTAGGGTAGGGTTAGGGTAGGGTTAGGGTAGGGTTAGGGTAGGGTTAGGGTAGGGTTAGGGTAGGGTTAGGGTAGTGTTTGGGTAGGGTTAGGTTTATAGTAGAGTTATGGTAGGGTTAGAGTTGGGTTAGGGTAGGGTTAGGGTTAGGGTAGGGGTAGGGTTAGTGTAGGGTTAGGGTAGAGTTAGAGTAGGGTTAATGTAGGGTTAGGGTAGTGTTTGGGTAGGGTTAGGGTAGGGTTAGGGTAGTGTTTGGGTAGGGTTAGGGTTATAGTAGGGTTATTTAGGGTTAGAGTTGGGTTAGGGTAGTTTAGGGTAGGGTTAGGGTAGGGTTAGGGTAGTGTTTGGGTAGGGTTAGGGTTATAGTAGAGTTATGGTAGGGTTAGAGTTGGGTTAGGTTAGAGTTAGGTTAGGGTAGGGTTAGGGTTAGGGTAGGGTTATGGTAGGGTTAGAGTTGGGTTAGGTTAGAGTTAGGGTAGGGTTAGGGTATGGGAAGGGTTAGGGTATGGGAAGGGTTAGGGTGGAATTAGGATGGGATTAGTGGTGGGAGAGTAGCCCAACACATTGCAACATATAGGATTAGAGGAGAATTGATGGTAGGTGGATAAGGGTTATGTCGGACAGGGTATGTGGTATGGTGGTGGGTGTACCGGCGGGATTTAAAGGGGTATAGGGATGAGGAAGATGCGGAGAAGGAGTGGAGAAGGATGATGGTGAGTGAGGACTTGACAGTTTGAAGATGGGGTTTTTATAAAGTAGACAAATTGTGTAGGAAGATTGAACGGGATTTAGATGAAGTGAAGGGAGACTGATTAGGGTGTAGATGGTATACACAGGCAGAGTAACTTTTAGAGTGTAGACGGAGTGAGGGAGACTGATTAGGGTGTAAATGGTATACACAGGCAGAGTAACTTTTAGAGTGTAGACGGAGTGAGGGAGACTGATTAGGGTGTAAATGGTATACACAGGCAGAGTAACTTTTAGAGTGTAGACGGAGTGATGGAGACTGATTAGGGTGTAAATGTTACATAGGATGAAGGTGCCTTAACCTCGACAAAAGATCTGCCTGCTCCTCCAGCATATCTTCGGTCAGCGGTCCGGCATTCTGGGTAATGGGCACATAGAGCCGCGGACGCGAGGTATCCTTGACCACGGTGTTGCCAGACAACAGACGAAGGTCGTTGTAGGATCTCAGACGACCTTCGGCTTATCAAGAGTTTGAAATTAATTAGGGACAAAAGATACAAAGATTTCATTAATTATCAATCTATACTATGTTTATATATATATGAATTTGTTCATTGTGCAACGAACGAATGATTGTATACTTTTAGGACTTTGCTAACAGTTTTAATTAATATTACTAATTTTACTGTCCCATTGTGACAAATTCGTTATCTTACATAATGCCGATCTGGTACCTAATTGAAATATGAATACATATTCATAATATTGATCATAAAATACTTTATAAATTTATTAATTACTTGGTAAGTTGTATTCGTACTCATCTGAATCTAAATCTACAGATTTACTTGAAATATGCACAACTTTCCCATTTGCATAATTTACTGAATTCATTCTTTGTTCTACCTCCAATACCTTAAATTTTATTATGATCTAAAAATGTTCTTTGTGAATGTAATCTCTTCAGTTATAGTAGTTTTTAAACAAATTTAGCATTATAACCCAATCTAAAATATGCAATTTTACTTTATTTTATAAAAACCAAACTCAACGCTTCCAAACTTGTCAATAAACAACCAATTTTCTATCATTATTGATAACATCAATATCAATACATTGCTATTAAAAAAACATAACTTTTAGTTTTAAAATAAATAAACTTGATCTTCTTTTATATATATTTAATATATTTACTATTACTGTTATTTTAATGATTAGTATTCTAATGTATCACTTCCCAATGGTAAACTATAATATGTATGCCGATGTAATTAAAATTCCCTTTAGTACTAAGAAGATATCTTAGTACCAACCATCTCTAAAATTGACTTACTACGAATTTGATGATTTTGATTAAATTCTGATAGTTCTAGAGATATACCATAACATGGTAAACAATATCCAGGATTGGCTATTTCTTATGTCATCTATTGTAAAAGAATAATAAGTCTAGTGCCATAGCAATGGCCACGAGACAATAAACTTATAAGACAAACAAAAATATTAAACATTTTAATTAATTACAATTGATTTTAAAAGCAAATATTTCTTTAATTTCTGGAGGATAGTTAATACATTTTATATTAAAAATGATTTATTATAACTATTTATTATAACTAAATGTTCCAAATAACCTGAACCTGAACAAATCCGATAATATATCTCTAAAAACATTTAACATCTCTTGAGACACAGACTACATCTTACTAAATCTATTTGAATTGATAAGTATTTACTTAAATTTACATGAATCTGCTCGAATTAACTTGAATTATACACGAATCTTCACCACCCATGGATTTACACAAGTACATTACTCTACTGCTCCAATCTATTTGCATGACATCTACATAAATCTACTTGATTCTGCTTAGATCTACTTAGATCTACTTAGATCTCCTTAGATCTTCTTAGATCTTCTTAAATCTACTTAGATTTCCTTAGATCTACTTAGATCTACTTAGATCTACTTAGATCTTCTTAGATCTACTCGCTAAAACTAAATATCAGTCTTACCAGCGTCTTTGGAAACTTCCTCGCACTCGTAAAATTCATCTTCATCTCCTTCGTCGCTAGTCCCAGCTGATTGGTCATCGGTTGACATCGTCGTGGTGGCGCTACTAGTCTTCCACGCAGCCTTACTACGAGACCTAGTTATCTCCACGCAGCAGTTCAACATCTAGAAATCGGGGACGAGGTGTGTTATAGAGAGGTTATAGAGAGGTTATAGAGGAGGACGAGAGATGTAGGGGTGATTATAACAACTCATTTTAGGTTGACACGAAGGAAATACATAGAGATATAGAATATAATACATACACAGGGTACAATAACAATAAAGCTAGGTAAAGATAATATAAATGTTTAGATATAGCTTTTAATCAAAATGAAGTTATTACTAATAAAGAGATCTAAATATGTGATTTATCTAACAAAACAGGATTCAACACCTTATAAAATACCTGAAATTTCTGGTAGAGTAGACAATAGCTCATATTGGGAGATCCACGCTGCAAGCTGAGGGAAGCTAAACAATCAATTACCAAAGAAAATAGATATTAGAGCTAAAATGTTGTTATATACCTTACATTGATAGTAAATATTTTACACGATAAATTGAATCAAAGGTATTTATTAAGGGCACGGGTGCAACTTGACACCCGAAATATATAAAGATAAGATAAATACAGCGTTATGTTAATTACCAACCCCTAATATCACATCGTAATTAACCTCTATACCAAATCTACACTAGGAGACTTGTGTACAATCCTCATAAGTCTTGCCGCTTCTAATCCCAGAGCACATCACTACCCCTAAACCCACTCGGCACCCGACCACTAACCCCACAATGCTACGAGTGACGGGGGCTCTCCAGCGAGCTTGAATCTCGGTGTTAAACTCATGCCATACATTGGCGAGACAGGAGTAGTCATTGCCATGGCTGTAGCGTTTATTTACTAAAGCCATCACTCTAGCGAGCCGACTCAACAGACTGTCCTCGGGGCAAGACTTCATCTGTCCTTTCTGAGGGGGCGGGGCTAGTGAGGGACAGTATCACATAGGGGAGGAGTTAGTGAAGGGGCGGGGCTAACGATGATTGTAGCATTTATTCGCTTAAATCATTACTCTAACCAGTTGTTTCACTGGTCTATCATCTTGATAAGACTTCATATGCTTTCTCATAACCATACTATCGAACTAGACTCTAACCTGGCTAGTTTCCTGACAGTTTAAATATTCCATCGGTGGAACCTCATTTTGGTACCAGGCATCACCCCTCCAGCCATCAGGGAATATGTACTGTCATAAATTGGATTCATTAGTATTATATATTATTTATTTAACATTTAATATTAAATTAGATATACTTCTTGTCAAGAATTTTAATCATTAAAAAATAGAAAAATATAAAACCATATACTTAACTACATAACTTATACATATCTATACATATACAATAAGTTACATAACTAGTTACATTAAATACACTCCTAAATAGCATACTATATCATATTATTCTATAGAGTAAATTATTTTGTTATATCATAATTAAATGAGTCTGGGATTTGTGAGAAATATCCATTGTTTTAAACTTTAATAGATAAAAAATCAGAGTAAAAAACTACGAACAGACATCATGGGAGCCAAGCTGACACCATTCAATGGAGCGGTCAGCGCAGTTTTAAACGATAGTATATTCATGGCTGAGGATTGACCAGTCAGCGGTGAGAAAGCATCGGCTAGATCAGCCTCTGTAGCAATTCATAAAAATGGAGAGTGCTTTTGAGATGGAGAAGTAGAAGGAGAAGGTGTGTTGGAAATGGAAGATGATACAATACTACACCTAAATTCATAAGCAGAGATTATGACTTATTATTTCTTATGTATTATATCTATCATACACCATTCATGTCCTACTTTGTGTATTTTCTGAAATCCTTTCTAATGATCTACCAAATCCTTTTCCGGGCTTCTCGCCTCATATCCCAACTAGCGTCCCCACTAGCGACCTTCCTCGCACCACCACTCGTTGACGGGCCACTGACCTTCGGAAGGTGGTCTTATAAGGTAGCGGTCAAGCAGATCTGACATCGGCGTTTTTACTTCGGAGAGGCTGTGAAACGACTGAACCGTGATTTGTAGATTTCCGTCGATTGGAGGTGCCCGGTTCACTACCAAGTGGCACTCATGAGCATTGAAATGTTCAAGGTCACTGAAAGGAAGACAATAGAGTGAGAAGATGACAGAGTGAGATGGACAGAGTGAGAAGATGACAGAGTAAGATGGACAGAGTGAGAAACTAACAGAGTGAGATGTGTAGAGTGAGAAGATATTATAATGAGATGTGATAGAGTGTGAAGATGACAGAGTAAGATGGACAGTGTGAGAAGATAATATAATGAGATGTGTAGAGTGAGAAGATAATATAATGAGATGTGACAGAGTGAGAAGATGACAGAATAAGAAGTTGAGAGTGAGAAGATGACATAGTGAGAAGATGACAGAGTGATAAGATGACAGAGTGATAAGATGACAGAGTGAGAAGATGACAGAGTGAGAAGATGACAGAGTGAGAAGATGACAGAGTGAGAAGATGACAGAATAAGAAGTTGAGAGTGAGAAGATGACAGAGTGAGAAGATGACAGAGTGATAAGATGACAGAGTGATAAGATGACAGAGTGAGAAGATGACAGAATAAGAAGTTGAGAGTGAGAAGATGACAGAGTGAGAAGATGACAGAATAAGAAGTTGAGAGTGAGAAGTTGAGAGTGAGAAGATGACATAGTGAGAATATGACAGAGTGAGAAGATGACAGAGTGATAAGATGACAGAGTGATAAGATGACAGAGTGAGAAGATGACAGAGTGAGAAGATGACAGAGTGAGAAGATGACAGAATAAGAAGTTGAGAGTGAGAAGATGACAGAGTGAGAAGATGACAGAGTGATAAGATGACAGAGTGATAAGATGACAGAGTGAGAAGATGACAGAATAAGAAGTTGAGAGTGAGAAGATGACAGAGTGAGAAGATGACAGAATAAGAAGTTGAGAGTGAGACGTTGAGAGTGAGAAGATGACATAGTGAGAAGATGACAGAGTGAGAAGATGACAGAGTGAGAAGATGACAGAATAAGAAGTTGAGAGTGAGAAGATGACAGAGTGAGAAGATGACAGAGTGATAAGATGACAGAGTGAGAAGATGACAGAGTTAGAAGATGACAGAGTGAGAAGTTGAGAGTGAGAAGATGACAGAGTGAGAAGATGACAGAGTGATAAGATGACAGAGTGAGAAGATGAGAGTGAGAAGATGACAGAATAAGAAGTTGAGAGTGAGAATATGACAGAGTGAGAAGATGACAGAGTGAGAAGATGACAGAATAAGAAGTTGAGAGTGAGAATATGACAGAGTGAGAAGATGACAGAGTGAGAAGATGACAGAATAAGAAGTTGAGAGTGAGAAGTTGAGAGTGAGAAGATGACAGAGCGAGAAGATGACAGAATAAGAAGTTGAGAGTGAGAAGATGACAGAGTGAGAAGATGACAGAGTGAGAAGATGACAGAGTGAGATGCAGCAGAAAAAAAGGAGAATATGAGTTACAATCTAAATTATATAAATTTACTATTCATTTTCTATATCATATATTTATTTTGACACTCAACAGCACATTAGCACCAGCAATGTACACAGTCATCATTAACACTGACCTGTATACATCATTATCTACAATATTCTGGTACGGCATGTTGTGCCATGAAGCAAACAGACCAAGAGAACTGTCGAAATTAAGGTCGAAATTAAGGTCGAAATTAAGATTTAGTCCAAAATACAATAGTGGAATTATTATTAAAATTCATTTACACCGCATACATAACAATATTTTATAATTTGTTATTTTCAGCATAAATATATGTTTATGTATTAATATCTAAAAATTGATATAAAACCTAATTGAATTTTCGGCGATTCCAAAGGGAAGTTGATAGGAATCGCTGTCCTTCGATAGTTTATGATCTTTGCCATCGACCAATGAAATGCGTTGAACCAACGTATTCAGATTGTTCAACAGGAAATACGTGAAACGAATAGACACATGAATGTCCGGAGTATCGTTGCAATTCTGAGCGAAGGTGAGGCCGAAGTGGGTGATAAGAGTGGACATATCCTCTATGTATGGCATCTGCTTTATATATCCTCAATGAACAGTGAAATCAATAATGTCTACTCTACTCGGCTCAACGAATCAAATCAAATACAGGATACAAAATAAGTATATCAGATAAAAGGAAAAATGCAAAATCAAACCATTTAACATATGTATTCTAATTTAAATAATACTGACTAGTATCTATTTCTATACTGATTCAGAAAAATATAGCGGTTTTATTTATTTGGATTTAATGCAAATTTATTCTTTTAAATGTTTTACAAGTATTTTATTTGATATATTTATATAGACAAGTAAAATGATATAAACAATAAAATAACCATCCTGTTATCTCCACAGCTCAAGTACTATGCAACAACTCACTCTTCTCACATGAAGAAATCTACTCCAGCCTGAAACCCCACGCCCTCACCACACCCATTCCACAACACACACAGCTACAAACCAAACCTCACCGTACACCAACAGATATGAACCTGCACCACACACTCAGCACCACACACTCAGCCCCACACCCCACCAAACACCATATCAGCCACGGTCCTATTCACCACATATACATATATACCCAACCACACACTCAGCACCACACCACACCAAACACCATATCAGCCACGGTCCTAATTATGTCTCGCTGCACCCTACACCATAATCTATACCACATACACACACACATACCCAACGAAACAGCCACGGTCCTAATTATGTCTCGCTGCACCCTACACCATAATCTATACCACTATTCACCACATACACACACCTCACGCCCTACACCCTACATAGCTTCTCGGGCCACCTAACAACACGCGCGCACCCCCCGCCCCATAACAGACCATAAGCACACCGTACACCGCACATACCAGTTTTCCAATGAAGACATCGGAAAGACCAGACAGGTGGCGGTAGGTTGTGGGTATCTGTCGAAGGTGTATGGTATCGTGGACGGTCAGAAAACCCGATTTCAGCCGATGTCCAAAATATAGAGGTCCGTTGGGCTGATTGCCTTGCACAAACACCGCAAGATCTCTGTAAATATTAGATTAAGGTGACTGGGTGTGGGGAGTGGGTGTGGGAAGTGGGTGTTGAGTAGGTGTGGTGATTAGGTGCGGTGAATGGGTGCGGTGATTAGGTGTAGTGAGTGGGTGTGGTGAGTGGGTGTGGTGAATGGGTGTGGTGAATGGGTGCGGTAATTAGGTGCGGTGATTAGATTAGAAAATTAGTTAATTTAGATCATTTTTGGCCATGCAAAGATAATTTAAAATATACCATATGAAATTTTAAATTTAATATAAATCCATTTTTAATATACTTATATTTAATATTATTTTCTGAAATTTAAATGACTATTTCATATAATGAATAATTATTATTAAAATAAAATTAATAATATTTATAATTTACTAGAGAAAATATTAATTTTCAATAAATTCTAAATAATTCTCTGAAATTGTATGAATTTTTAATTTTTTTTAATAAATATATATTTTAAATATAGTTTAATAAATTTATTATTAAAAGTATTTAATGATAAGTATACATTTTAAATGGGGTTTTCATATGTATATATATATATATATATATATATATATATATATATGCCTTACTATATATAACTAAATAGTAAATTATATAATGAATAAAATAATACTTACTATCCTTTAATACAAAGTCTCTATAAATACAAATTACGTTTAAAGATAAATCCATTCCAAGACAAACACTCATTAAAAATAAAGATATTCATAAAGATAATCTCTCATAAACTATTTCTTAAGTCAAATTACCTTTAAAGATAAATGATATCCTAAGCAAACTCTCTGTAAAGAAATCTCTCCTTTATGATATCTTCCAAGACCTCTCGGTGCTTGTACTAACGATCCGGTGTTATTCAAGGCCACCGAAGCACTGCTTAGAATGAAATTCAGAGCGGATTCGTTCCTCGCCACTTCGGAACCAATACTTTTGGGTTTCAACACGGCGTATTCAGACAAACAGAACCACTTGAAAATATTGGTAACATCGGATTCAAATGAGAAACTATCCAACCAGAACTGGTGATCTGTGTAATGGGAAGCCTAATTTAAAGAGTACAGCATTTCAATGGCGAGATTCAATAATTACCGAAGTTTTTGAGTAACAATATATTTTATTAAATATTCATTATTATTATCGAATAATTGATATTGCGTTCTTATTTTTTGAATACTTGAATAATAAAATTACGATTTAAATTATAATTTAGCCTAAAAAACTTTTCACAGATTATTTTATCCGAAGTAGAAATTCTCTACAAAATGAAATATAATATAAACGTAATGTATGGTCTATCAAATTAAAATTCACAATAAATCCGAAAACTAAATATGAGACTTAGAACAAACAAATGGTAAAGTTAAAACTATTAAAATATAAGCATAGATTACTATAAGTAGCTTTTATTACATTTCAATATAATTCATATTATAAATCATATATATAAACATAAATATATGTATATATATTACCTATATATATGGATAAATATATATATATATATATATATATATATATATATATTAAATATATGAACATAGCTTCCTTAAATTAAGTATTTAAATAAATATAATACAATTCGTAATCTATCAAAAAAGGAACGAATATCAGTTTGTGTAATGTAAAAACAGAGAAAAGTCTATCTCAAAGGTTTAATACAAAATAACATGCATTACTATTGATTACCATGAAATAATATTTACTACATGCGGAGTTGTTAAAGTACAGAGACAAAAACCGATTGCATTGTTCGGAGGCGGAGTAGCGGTGTACAAGTTATAATAGGCGAAGGTGAAATGTAGAAGGTCATCACCGAACGTCACGTCCTCGGACATCCAGTGAACGCAGCGATTTCCCTCTTTCTACGTAAGTAGAGTGGTGTTGAATACAGTGAATAGTGAATGGAATTGAATGAGATGACCAGTACATGCCTAATTAGCAAATATTGACACACATCCTCTTTGACGTTCAATCTAGCATTGTATTGTAATAGAAATTCAGATTTATAAAATAAATACATTATGAATTAATTATGTTGATAAAATTATTATATATTTAGAAATTTGTTAAACTTTACTATGACTGTGATTATTATTGCTATCGATTTCAACAAAAAGGAAATGAAACTCTATGAAAATGATATATTAAAAGAATGCATTATAAGTAACTGACACAAATGAATGAGAAAGTTGAGTACCAAACTAACAACACAATTTTCATTATGAATTATAGGAACATTCTTCCATTCTAAAAGAACTTCTTCTATATTAGCAATAAAACTGTAAAAACAATAAGGTTAACTATGTTAGGAACGCATCTATTATAGTTTGCTATGTTATAAGATGGCTAACAACTTGTTAACATGACTTACGGAAATATAACAGATGCAATTTAATATTTATACGACAAACTCATTTAATAATTGTTTAATTAATATACCTTTCCCATGGTGTTGATGTAGAAAAATCGTTTATTTCAAATATAAACTGTAAATATTAGAATTTATAATGAAAAATATGTATGACCACAACTAAGTAATTAAAAAATTTATTTATACATTTTTGATAAAATTATATTTATGAATTGTACCTATTGCAAAATATTCCAATTTATATTTAATGATATATATATATATAATTATAAATATATTAATAATAGAATTAATAGAATTATATAGATTGAGTGATTCAAAATGTATTCTTATTTAATAAATATATGATATCTGAATCACATCAATTTATATCTTATTTATATATATTCCGCAGAACACACTAAGTGCATACAAAATTCTAAATTGTAACATATTTATAAATTATATATCTTTAGAAATGACGATACCTTTGCTACATATCTTAAGCATGTTTAATATTAAACATGCTTATGGATATATACTATATTTTTAATACAATTTACAAAAAAAATGAAAAGAATTGTAAGATCAGCACATACAATATAAATTAAAGAATTTATTTTATAAAGATAAAATCAATTTATGTAAGAATATCATCTAAGCAAATATACTGCAACACATAGATGTAGTATTTGGAGTATTTCACATGTCTCCTGTGTCATCTTGAGTGGGTGAAATATATGAAATATATGCTTACTAACAATAGTATCGTCTTATAGAGTTTGGTAAACAAACAACATAGATACAAGTGTCTACCCAGAATATATATAATAATAACTCAAGAAATTATACACATACTGTTCAGTTTACGATTTAAAAATACTTATTATGTTTATCAAGTACAATACACATACAAGACTCGATTTTTTTGAATCGTGAAGTAAAAAACATCTTGAGGTATTAAAATAATTCAATGTAAGCATTGCATTCATATATGAGATTAATTACGTAATTCACAATGTATGTAATATTCTAATTATATAATATTATTTTATTTAAGGTATTCATAAAAATATACAAATTTTAAACATGTTTATTTAACATATCTTTAAAATTCTAATTAAATTTATATAAATAACCTCATCTGAGTATTTATCTGTACTCATTTCTACCACATAATTGTTACCATATATAGTATGTGATGTGTCTTAAAAAATTAAAATTGTTATTATTATTTATATTTAATATATTATACTCACTAGGGCAAAATATTAATACTCATCATAGCCTAGAAAGATAGATTTCATTGATTCCAAATTATATTTATCATTTAAAATATATATATTAAAATATATATAAATATACATATTATAAAAATATGTTTTTGAATAGTATTCCAGCCTTAAAAAATAGAATATTTCTACTATATATGCATATAATGAATATTATTCATATTTGGACGAATTTGGACGATAAAAATGATAAATACAATAGTGAAAAAATTCAATATAAATATATTACATTATTAATAAATTTGTTTATCACATATCTTATAAAAAGCAATAAATAACTATATATATATATAAAATATGCAAAAGACAATGACCAATACACTATTGCTCACAATATGCCTTACTATCAATAACAAAGTTACAAATAAATAGGTTAATCTTATACATTATATAACATTTATTTATAAATGTTATATAATGGATATATCATAATATAATTAAAATACTATTATAACAAATAAAAAAGTATATAGAATAAGTTGTTTAAATTAATAAAACTAATGGTATATTATGTATATTTCTATTTCATTCAATAATATATTCGTGATGATTAACAGTGACTAAAGTATATATAAAGTTAAATGTATATGGATGTCAACATGAACTTGTAAATAGATTACCATATAATATAGATATATTAAATTCGTCAAATATTCCCTAAATATAATAAGTTAAAGCAACTTTCCAACTATATGGATATAATGATTTCCGATTAAATAAAAACTAATTACTAAAAGTCATGTAATATTCAATCAATGTAAATATATAGTCCTAACTAAGGATTATATATTGTTATATTTTACTTATTATATATTATAATAATTACTTATATAATATAATATGATTATTTATAAACTTATACATTTCAATATAAATGATATTATAATGTGTAATTATAATGTTGTACTATTAAGTGTATACTATACCCTCTCTAAATATTCTTCATATGTCATATGGCATTATGATTTCCTTTAATTTATTTAGAATATTGGTTATAGATATAAATGATATAACTGCTAATGTATATATATAATAATAATGGTTTATTATTTTTTATTTATTTTGAGTAATAATATATTGATTAATTTAATGCTGTGAATGAATCCGACGAAAGTGATGTGATCACAATATAAAATATTATTCGAAGTACTAATTATCATAAAATCAACTAGTATTTACTAGTGAGTACGAAATCAAATTTCAAAGTTCATAATAGCATAATATTTTGGATTTATTATAATATGTAAATAATATTATTTACATATTATAATACATATTAATTATGTTTATACCCTAATAGATTTTAGATGTGCCATATATTATCTTAAAAATACGAATAATAACAATTTTAACATTTTTAAATAAATATAAATTATCAACAATTTGTATATATACATTTATATTCATTTTTAATATTAAACATTAGTATTAATAATTAATATTATTAAATTATTATAGATAAATCACTTATATAATATTTTTGTACGATAGTAATATTATATTCCAAAATAAAATTATAATTACAAAATTATATCTATTATTTATCTTAATTTTTGATACTCTTTAACTTCTTATATAATTTTTAAATATTAATTTAATTAAAATGAACTACTTATTATATTATCACAATATTTGTTATATAATATTCATTAAATATTTCACGAAATAGCAATAATTAACTATCCTAAAATTGAAATAGCAATATTAATAAATATATTTTGAAAAACATGAAGATGAAAAAATACAATTATCAAGACAAATTTTTATATAATGGATGTAGTTTTGTTTTTATAACCTATATAGGAGTGTTATTGTTAAATAGCGCAGATATAAGATAGTTCATCATATAAATCATATAATGTATGTATTATTATATTATTATCAAAATAGCATTATATCAAAAAAAAATATAGTGCCGACTATAGTCACAACAATTTAAATATACATATTTTTATTACGAATTTATTTCAAAATTAAAGTTTACCATTAAAATGACCCTTTTCACTTCATATATAACGAATGGTCAATGACCATTTGTCATCCTAAATGAAATATATTATTATAGATACCATTGCTGATTTTAATGAGATCTAAAATTGTATAATATACGGTTTTAAATTATTTAAAATATTATATATATATATATTGAAATAATATTTTGAAATAATTGAAATACATTTTTTTTATATTAAATTCTAAAATGAGTTTTTTAAGAATAATTTGCAGATATTAATTAAAAATATCTTAAAAATAAATTGCATAATTAGCAATAACAATAGATTATTAAATTTGTGAATATTTATGTATTTATATTATGTAGCTTGTTCTTGCTAACCCACACAACCATTAGTTGAACAATAATCTGCAATTTCATTTCTTATATTGATTGCGACATTACTACTTGCATTTGGGGCGAGGTGTGATATTCCATCCATTGTTTCTAAATTAATATTTTTTATGTCTATTTCTTTTACGAGTAGATTATGCAAACAACAAGCATTTAGTAGAAATAGATCAAAAAACAAATCAATCTACTTGTGCAGGTTTAAAATGTAATGATTTAAAAAAAATTTAAATCTAGAAGATAAGATGCCAAAAGCGTTCTCGACATTCATTCTCGCTTTACTCAATCTATAGTTAAATATTCTTTTTTTCTTGTAGAGATTTCTTGATGGATAGGGGTGCATTATATATGTTTTTAATGGAAATGATCGGTCCTCCACAATAAAATAGGGAATTTTGATATTACGTCCAGGAAGCTGTTTTGATGGCGGTATATTCAAAGGGTTCGACTCATCCATCAATAATTCAGAAAGGCTAGAATTTGACCAAACCCCAACATCGCTTACTCTGCCATTACACCCTATATCTACATATATGAATCTGCTATTCGTATCAATAAGTGCCATCAGCACAATACTGTTATGTCCTTTATAACTGTAAAATGTTGATCCTGCATTACCTATATTTATATTCACATGTTTACCATTCAATGCCTCGATACAATTTTGTAAATCTCACCTACTTTCAAATTTAGCTGAAATAACTTTCCACTCCTCTACGGTTCTTGGTAGTTTTAAACAATCAGCACCGAGTGAAGAGAGCTTTACAAGTATTTTTCACAATTAATCCTATTGTAGAATGTCCAATTCTAAATGTAATATTCAAACTCCTGAAAGAATTACCTGAATGTGTATTAGTTAGTGATATCAGTTACAACATAAAAATCATTCTTGATTTTGAATATTACATTTTTCGTAATTTATTATACCATTTGATCATTTTTTATATGGAATATAATTGATTCGATATCCTATTATAAATATAATATGTAATAATTATACACATACTTATATTATTACTATAATTAGTATTTTATCTTAATAATGATTAAAATTAAATAATTAATATTATAAATATATTTATATACTATTAGTATTTGTTGTCATAATCCTATTATAATTGTATACTTCCTAAAAATTAATCAATACAAATAATATATACATAAGTTTAAAAATATAATGAATATTGTCCTATACACTTTTTAAATATAAAGGACTTATTAAATTGTAAACAGCGGTAACTTATTTATATTTTCTTATTTTATTTAATGTTAGTTTAAATCGTTGCTAGAAATAGAAGAGTTATTGCTGGCCTCATCTCCACATTTTCGCCAATTTGTATTTGTTTTCCTAATCATGGGCTTAATATGATTTACGAAATAATGAAATTGATTAGGAGTCATTCGGATAGAATTGATAAATTCATTTGGTTTTTCCTTTTCTAGTTCTTTTAACAAATTTGAGGCTCATGCATATTCATTTTATATCTAATAGCCACTCGTATGACCATAATCTCCTTTTTCTTAGGCGATTTATATATATCAATTTTAGCAGTGAATTCCTTCTTATTTTTTTCTATCCGACTAATCCTTAACAATTTTAATCAATTATTTACATATTACTTTCTTTGTAAAAGTTTAAAGGTCAAAACGCTAGCGTTTTCAACACCTCTTAAGAGGCTTGTTATACGTTGGATAAATGAATGTTTTCAAATAAGTTATAAAATTTACAATAAGCATATTTTTTTACGCATACAATAACCTTGTATATTATTTATATGTTTACTTATACTATAATATTAACAATGGATATAATATTAGGGTACACTATACATATTAATGAGCGATTAATAATATTATATATCCATAATTTATATCCAATTTCATTAAGAATACATCAATTAAAAAATTTTAAATAAATTGAAAGAATTAAAGTTATATATTATTGAAGTTACATCTATATTTAGTTTGACCTTAACTCAATATTCAATTGAATTGGTTTTATATAATAACTTTATTAAGTCATAATGTTTTAAGTATATAATTGGTATAAACATATATATTAATAATAATATATATAATTAAATACAGTGTTGGATGTGAATACATAATAAAATGTAACAGTTTTGAATTTGTCTTCCCAATTTATAAATAATCGTATTACAAGCATTTCGATGAAATGACATAAAATTGAATAGAATTCCAATAATACAATATTATTAATCAGACATAAATCCGGAAGTAATTAATAAATCTAATAAGTTAATCTACTGCATACATATATATACAATTTTGCAGTATATACAAAATGATCAAATCCAGTAGTGGTAGCCTTATGATCGAGCATATTTACCCCAGATATGTAACATGAAGACGATGGCAATGAATAGTAAGGACATCACAAGGACGGGAACGGGGCCCCTGTAAATCATGGTATAGAATATGCATTAGCGCATAGGAAAAGGTCGGTACACTGAACTTCCAGTAAAAAATAAACAACGATACTGAAGAATGGACAGTGAGACTATAAAGAAGACTAGATTATAGGTAATCGATAAAGAAGATTAAATAGCATACATTAAAAGATGAATACATATATTTCACTATGTCATACGGGTAAAATATTTTGAGTTTCTTTTATGTTGTATTTTTGTAAACATGTAAAATCCTGTGTACATCGGAGGATTTTACAAAAGCATCGCATGAGTATGTTTGTTGGTCACACACACACTATAGTTAACCAATTTAGATCGTAAACCATACGGGAAGTACCAACACTTTGATTCCGGGAGAATCCTCAGTGTAAAATCTCCACATACTGGCGGAATTAGCGGGGCCAACCTTCCTAGATGCAGTGCTGGTTGTGCTTTTCCTGTAATGTTTTATTTACTGTGGACATTTGTATCCATTGGACAATTAGTACAACATTACAATGTAGTTCTTGCAATAAAATAATAGAATATTTAGTATTTATTGTAATGGTGTTGAAACGATTCGTAGAAATATAAATCAATGGTCAGCGATTGTACAGTCCACGACGATACAAACCTTTGCCTTACTGTTCCGGAGCCAGAAGTACGGGCGCTAGACTTTCCAGCAGTAGGGCTGCGGCCACTGGCACCAGTAGATGTAGAACTAGCCGATTGCACCTGCATACAACATTTCAAATTATGAATACTGAAAAAATCTCTAATAAATTTTTTTAAAATAATTTAAAATGATAAATAATTCCTTTAACTTTTTATGTTATATAATTTATATATTTCACTTATCAAAAATTCACTAAATTAATAATATCAATTTTATGTTTCGATATTTCATACAGCACAAGTTTACAGGAAAGAAGATCTGCAGGGTCGATGGCTAATGATGTTAAAAAAGGGAGAAAGAAGAAGTTTGTAAATTCAGAATATGTACTTAGAATTTAAGTGAATCATTTTATATTACTAATAAAATGATTATATTAAATAGTACTAATGATTTATAACTAAAATAACAAAAATATTAGATAAAATTTAAACCACAAAAAAATATTAGCTCAAATTTCACAAAATGTTCATCTTATCTACAATTAGATATAATTATCTTGTAATATTTAATAAATTTCCAAATATTTTTTGAATTTAAAAAATGTGTATAATTTAATATTAATATAATATATTACTATTAATATTTATATATACTATACTATACTATTAATTATAGAAATATATAATTTTCTAGGTAAATATGTTGATAATTTATGTCAGTTATAATTAGAAATAGTATTTGATTTAATAATATATTTATTACAATATATGTATTGCATTTTACAAGATTCAGAGGGGGTGTTGCAGCATGCAACATAGAATTTAACAGTCAAGATCATTGAATAATCAAAAGCAATATCAACAATAGATTAAAAGCATGGTATGCTCATAGTGGAAAATATTAATAGTATATAATATACTAAATCATAATCATATGAATTTAAAGAACATTTAATAACTAGATGTATCAGTTTTAACATTAGGGAAAAATAATATGGAATACAGATAATAGAATACCTCTAACGGAGATTAAGTAATACATATAAAACAAACATTAAATATCAACAATATTTTTCTTATTTATACGAATTACATGTGTTTTTTATTACGTATTATTCGACAATGCGATCTTCATACTTACAATCTAATGTTTACAATACTTTTGATTATGCAAACTTC
>OZ038316.1:20632269-20728839 GCA_964035775.1 Osedax frankpressi
ATCTCTCAATAATGATAACCTTTATTATCGTCGAGGATCCAGGTAATATTATCAATATGTTGAAATGCTGGCCTAGTATGCAAATCCCATAGCATGACCACGATATCATTTGATAATAGTATTCTTATAATCATTATGATATGAAGTAAAACACAATAGCAAAACCATAGTGGTACTCCGGGTGCGATTATATTACCATGTATTACCATGCGACTACTATTCACCATTCTGTGGGATTCGCGTACTATGCAATCAGTTCACAATATTGCCAATATTGTCAATATTGCAATTGTGCTGATCTTGAGATATATTACATGATGCTAAACCATAACTGTTGCAATGAGTGGATGCATAATACACGACTAACTAATAACCTTATATGGTTATTATATATATTTATATGGGATACGTGGAAATAAATTAATTTAGAAAATATATGTAAAGAATATTTGGTTTAAAAATGGGAACGAAATTATTTTGTACTATTATAAACTCTATAGAGTTATATATATATATATATATATATATATGTGTGTATTCTTCTTGTCAAGTTACTGTATCTAATAAGTAACACAGTAATTATAATATTATTTATGTTTACGTTACCATAGTATTTACGTATTACGACTCTTATGATGAATATAAATTAAAATAGTGTACAGAGGGGCCAATTTTTAGTATACATAAGACACAAAAACGCTTGATATTTGTATTATTCCCTAATTAAGGTATATGATTAAAAATTCAATTATGATACGCAATGATTCATATCTAGGGTACACCAGTACAATTTTTTATTGAGAATAAGTATATGTATATAATAATTAAATTAAAATAATTATAACGATAATTAGAATTAACTAAAAAATATACCATTTTTATATTTGTATTGCGTTGTGAAAAAAAATACGTTTGATGCTTTTTGTAAAGTTTGTAAATTATTTGAAAACATTCATTGATCCAACGCATAGCTAATTTGTTAGTATTATATATACATATATATATATATATATATATATATATATATACATATATATATATATATATATATATATATATATATATGTGTGTGTGTGTGTGTGTGTGTGTGTGTGTGTGTGTGTGTGTGTGTGTGTGTGTGTGTGTGTGTGTGTGTGTGTGTGTGTGTGTGTGTGTGTGTGTGTGTGTGTGTGTGTGTGAATAAGATATTACTTATTATATTTTAATAATAATTATATTAGATATAATTTAATAATTGTAATAATATTAATAATATATTATAATTAATTATAATTATAATTAATAATTATAATTATAATTAATAATTATAATTATAATTATAATTAATAATTATTATTATAATTATAATTAATAAATATAATTATAATTAATGATAACAATCGCTCTCCTCTAGTTGATAGTATATAAATGATAACTACACACATCTCCCTCTCCCTCTCCCTCTCCCTCTCCCTCTCCCTCTCCCTCTCCCTCTCCCTCTCCCTCTCCCTCTCCCTCTCCCTCTCCCTCTCCCTCTCCCTCTCCCTCTCCCTCTCCCTCTCCCTCTCCCTCTCCCTCTCCCTCTCCCTCTCCCTCTCCCTCTCCCTCTCCCTCTCCCTCTCCCTCTCCCTCTCCCTCTCCCTCTCCCTCTCCCTCTCCCTCTCCCTCTCCCTCTCCCTCTCCCTCTCCCTCTCCCTCTCCATCTCCCTCTCCCTATCCCTCTCCCTCTCCCATATAAAGTAATGTCTACATATTTTTAAGCTATGTATAGAAATAATTATATGATGATAAAAATAACAAATAGCAATAAAATATAACTTCAATTACTCGAGATAATTTACACAATATAATCATATCTAATTACAAATTACATTTGTAAAAAAACCAATGAGATTAATACAATAAGAAACATAAATATATTTATGATATTTTATAATAATAATTGTAAAACTAATATATATAAACTCATATTTTATAATAATTAGAAATTATTTTTATAAATACATGATTTTTATTATTATTATCATTATCCGTTAAAACATGATATGATCCAGAATTCTACTAATAGTAAGAATATAAATGGGATAAGTAATTGAAAAGTGAGAATATATTAAGAATATATCGGAATTAAGTTTGCCATATATATATATATATAAATATATATATATATATATATATACAAATTGAATATATATATATATATAAACAGTTATTTTACTCAAATATTTTACATTACATTACAAATATAATTTAATCTTCATTTATATTGATGAGTATTTTATTATATAAATTTATTAATATTATTATAGAAATATAATACTTAATATAATACCATATATAATACAATATTAGATATCATTAAAGTCATAATTGGTATCTATAATAATATATGTCTTTGAGGATGACCAGATATGAAGATTAAATTGATTACGAATGTATTTTTACATTAAAGTTTACAATTAAAATGAACTCAAGGTTAAATATATTTAAATTATTATAATGACTAGTTTTGTTGATTGGATGGTATTTTAATTATTCATAAATTATGTGATATATGTGATAAATTTATCTTATTTCTGTATTATTTAATAATACATTACAATAAAACAAGTAACATCCAGTATATCAAAAATGGGTATTTAAATGAAGGATATTAAGACATTTTCGCGATGTTTTTCATTTAGTTTTTGTATTTTATACATTTATATAAACTAAATAATAAATGTGTTCAATTTTATTGATTATTATTTCATTATATAGGATATTTTAATATCTGAGTACAATATGTAATATAAATTAGGGTACAAAGAAATATTTATAATAGGGTGCATAGCTAAGTTTTAATTATGGTACGCTACGATATTTTATTTAGAGTAAATGAGGCGATTTAATTAGGGTACATGAATATGTTTTATGTATTAAAAAATTAAGCTATAGGATATATATTTTAGAGTACAATTCATTTTATTTCTTATGTATCCTAATTAGGTTATTGCTATATGGACATGGTATGTACCCTAATTTGCGATTATTGTGTACCCGAATTTGTTATAGCCTTGTATATAATGTTATGTAATAGTTACCGTGTTTGCTGTCCTCTATAGATATATCGATTGTATTTTTGATTTACATATTGTACATTCACTGTACGACATTCTATGGACCTAACCTAACCTATATATATATATATATATATATATATATATATATATATATATATATATATATATATATATATATATATTTATGTACGTATATAATATTTTGCGAGATATCGTGGAATTCTGAAATAATTATATTTCTATCTATATTTGCTATGATACAATTATAGTAAATAACGTATGCTAATCATTCTACAAGCTACAACTATTAGAAGTACTCTAGTGCAAGTCACGTTGCTTGCCAAACCTTATAACAACTCAAATTACAATAAAAGAGCCGATATTGGAAAATAATATTCTGCGTCGCTTAAATATTTAAATGAGAGATTAAACGATATTTCTAGAAATTCCTGTCGTTTACAGATTAGTCTCTAATGTCCAGATTATTGGGCTATTAATTATTGACTTGCTGAGATAATGCCTCGGAGTTATGGTGGGTATCTCGGCTCGGCATCTGATAATCGAGTATTGGAATAACTAGATATTGGCTGCAATTTGAAAAGTTATAATTCGTCATCATCCCGAGGAAATACGATCCGAATCCCCATTCACATTGACGTATGCCGTTATTAATAAAAATAGATGCTTCAAATCAACCGGAGCAATATATAAAACGACCCCATCTCACGAAGTCGGAATAAGATATCTTGGTGAGGCTCCTGTAATAATGAGTAGTTTGATTACGCCATACGTATACGTACTATAGTACGGAATCAATTTGGTTTCTTTGATTACGATAGTACGATATTATACATATTTATATATACATTAATAATAAATACATTTCATATATTTATATGCGAGTAAGAATATTATTAGAAAACATTATTGATTTACAGTTCCTAACTTAGACCAAACTTTAGTACGAATTTCTGTAAACTCGAGGACTCGGGTTTGGTTAATAACAAATCTTCCTATATTTTGAATACACCAGATTAACTTCTTAACGATATTGATTTCAGTAAATGGAGAGTTGAGTTGAATTATAAGTGATTCATCGTTGTATGCAATGTTGAGCTTGAAGGTACGAGGTAATAGAGTGTTTTTTTCAAGTGAATAAACCCATTATACTGTCATGATGTCGTTCATAGGATATGCTAGATGGTATATAACGAGTTGGATTATTAAATAACTCTGTTATTTTATAAACGATTATGTTTATAGTCTTAAGTTCTCAGTAGTAAAATTTGGTTTCCGGGAATCGATATATAATGAACGATTAAAAGTTTGATTACGTTGTTCTGATATAGAAATTCTGTATTTTTTAATTACAAATCCTGAATTTGTATTGATTTTTAATATACAAATAGACTCGAGCGTGATCAATTCGTAATATTTGCAAATTCGCTAGAGTTAACTGTAGCAATTATTTGCCTCCATAAGCTTAAGTCATATTTGCTAATGCTGAATCTGCAACTGAAATGGAAACCGAGATAAAGAGTCTGAGGAATGATTAGGTAACAGTTCATTAAGAATAGTAGAGATCATAAACATATTACCATCTAACTATTATTAGGATTATCTTTTTATATTGAGTAGATAAGTAGTAGATATATACTTAATTAGTAGATATTTTATTAAGTAGTAGATATTTTATTAAGTAGTAGATAAGTAGTAGATATATACTTAATTAGTAGATATTTTATTAAGTAGTAGATATTTTATTAAGTAGTAGATATTTTATTAAGTAGTAGATATTTTATTAAGTAGTAGATATTTTATTAAGTAGTAGATATTTTATTAAGTAGTAGATATTTTATTAAGTAGTAGATATTTTATTAAGTAGTAGATAAGTAATAGATATATACTTAATTAGTAGATATTTTATTAAGTAGTAGATATTTAATTAAGTAGTAGATAAGTAGTAGATATATATACTTAATTAGTAGATATTTTATTAAGTAGTAGATAAGTAGTAGGTAATTAGTTAAGTAGTAGATACTAAGTTAAATAGTAGATAAGTAGTGGATGATTAATTAAGTAGTAGATACTAAGTTAAGTAGTAGATAAGTAGTGAATGATTAATTAAGTAGTAGATACTAAGTTAAGTAGTGGATAAGTAGTTAATAATTAGTTAAGTAGTAGATAAGTAGTAAATAATTAGTTAAGTAGTAGATAATTAGTTAAGTAGTAGATACTATATTAAGTAGTGGATGATTAATTAAGTAGTAGATACTAAGTTAAGTAGTAGATAAGTAGTTAATAATTAGTTAAGTAGTAGATAAGTAGTAGATAATTAGTTAAGTAGTAGATAAGTAGTGGATAATTAGTTAAGTAGTAGATACTAACTTAAGTAGTGGATAATTAGTTAAGTAGTAGATACTAAATTAAGTAGTGGATGATTAATTAAGTAGTAGATACTAACTTAAGTAGTAGATAATTAGTTAAGTAGTAGATAAGTAGTGGATAATTAGTTAAGTAGTAGATACTAACTTAAGTAGTAAATAATTAGTTAAGTAGTAGATACTAAATTAAGTAGTGGATGATTAATTAAGTAGTAGATAATTAGTTAAGTAGTAGATAAGTAGTGGATAATTAGTTAAGTAGTAGATACTAACTTAAGTAGTAAATAATTAGTTAAGTAGTAGATACTAAATTAAGTAGTGGATGATTAATTAAGTAGTAGATACTAACTTAAGTAGTAGATAATTAGTTAAGTAGTAGATAAGTAGTGGATAATTAGGTAAGTAGTAGATACTAACTTAAGTAGTAAATAATTAGTTAAGTAGTAGATAAGTAGTGGATAATTAGTTAAGTAGTAGATACTAACTTAAGTAGTAAATAATTAGTTAAGTAGTAGATAAGTAGTGGATAATTAGTTAAGTAGTAGATACTAACTTAAGTAGTAGATAAGTAGTGGATGATTAATTAAATAGTAGATAAGTAGTATATAATTAGCTAAGTAGTAGATAAATAGTAAATATTTAATTTAGAAGTCGATAGATAAACAGTATGTTAAGTTAACAATATTTCTACACAATTGAAAAATCGTATAGCAATAGGAAACTATAATATACAAACTCCCAAAAACAATATATGTTTTCATAAAAGATCGATTATTTGCATATTATCAAAGAAATTCTATTAATTAGAAATATTACAACATTTTTCTAATATCAGAAATGACAATTTGCAGTTACCATAGTAATCAACTTATGTTGAGGTAATGGACGTTTATATACAATCATTACATACATATTATTGTATATGTGCGGTTTTATATACTTCTAACTGAAAACGCACACTACTCGTACCGGCAGATCAAGGTATCCATACGATACATCCTATGATTTCGAAATGCGACATTTATTCATTGGTATGATTGGGTAATACTGTCTGGGTATATTGTAAACAGAGATGAACAATATATGACGTATGTAGAATGTCATACATCATATCTCGTAAATTGAAAATGTATACATATTATGTTCATTTTCCCCGCTGATTAACGAGTGGTGTGCGGTGTGCGGGTGCGATATATATCCGAAGGTTCAATTGGTGTGCGATTCTCGATATGCTTGCGACTAAGAATGCGAGTGTTTTCAAGGTACGTGACTTAATGACCATGTAACCAGCCGATATATCTATCCTATGAGACCTCGTAATAATCATCGTAACTTAGCGAAGTAATTCCACTAAATAGAGCCTATTTGCAAAGCTCCGATTATTCAATGATAGTACATCGATCATATTTCAAAGTAACCCGTGATAGTATTAATTAATGTGTATGTACGTGATACACGACATGTAATTACCTTCGAGTAGAACGCTACTTAACAAACGAACGCAATCGGTATATTCTAATGAAGGCTTTGGTTATCATCTATAGATAATACAATATAGATAATATGCTAATATAGATAATAACGTATGTATGAGATTAACTGGACTCATTAGTAACTGCATGAGTGAATGTCGCATACGAACCTTTTACGTTTTGTGTGGAACCGGCCAAGAATAAACTAGTTATATAATATATATGATAATTGTATATAGAAAACATAATAATTATGATATACGAGGTTTTAATGAAATAAGTGGATTGAGTGAATGTGTGTGGAAGTGAACGAGTTAGTGAGTATTGGCGTCTATGAGTGGGTGAATAGTCAAGTGAAATGAAGATACAAAATCAATAGATTAAAAACGGATAGCGAATAAAAAAACGATTTATAAAAACGACGGATAAAGTTGAACGGGTTGGTTAATATAACGTAGGACCTAGGCCGTAGGCCCTACGTCGTTGGGCCTATGTAATAGGGGTAGTACTAGACGAAATTAAAAGCAAAGAAAAAAGAATAGATTTTATTTGTGCACTACACTGTAAAAAATTAGAGTATAGGGAGTCCAATTTTTAGGGTACAGAAAACATAAAACGCTTAATTTTTTGTAATGTATCCTAATTAGGGTATAATATTAAAAAAATCAATTAAGGTACGTATTGATTCATTTTTAGGGTACATTAGTACTCTTTATCTCACTATAGCTTTTATTTGTTACACGAAGATATTTCCAAATAGATATTGTTAACAAATAATCATTTCCCATTATTATTTTATTTTAAACATTGATGAAAGTACATAAGTATAAAAATAATATGGGGAAATGATTATTTGTTTATTATATTAAAATTGTTCTTATCATATTTATGGAATATATTTGGAAATATATGTTGATACTAATAATATAAATATACAATTTCTTAATATATATCCTTATTTAATTATTAAATTAATCACTTAATTATCAAATTAAGTGATTTATATATAAAAACTGATAATTTATTTGAACCCGAAATGTAAATGATATATAAAATATTTTATATTTTAATACTATTAGTCAATATTACCGAATTAAGTTAATGTTAGATTTTTATTGTTCATATATGATTGATTTTTAAATATAGGAATATTAACTTTATGAATAAATATGATAATACTACTATTTATTCGATTAGTTATCATTGATTATGAATACATATTATTATTTAAATATTATATGTATAATATATAATATTATTATCATATTCTATATGCGATGTAAATATAAAATAAAACTATGTTTGAGATTGTATTGAAATATGCAGACTAAAATCTAAAATCGTGGCGGGTGTATTGGACTTTGATGGGCGTGGTCATTACTTTATATATTACATACGATAGTATGAATCATTTTAATATGGTAAGCAATTATGCATTTACCACATATTATTTTTCTATTAACATTAGTGAATTTTCTATTTACATTATTTACATCCATATATTTATTTATCCATTTACATTGATATTTCTAATTAATTAGTGTTGAAAAATAATATAATATTAATATTAATTTTTTACATTAATGCATTTTCTATTTACATTATTTATATTTATATCTTTACATTATATATCTATTTAGATTACTATTTCTAATTAATTAGTTTTGAAAAATAAAATAATATGGGGAAGATATTATTTGTAATTGAATGCTTATTTGTATTAACAATATTAAATATATTGCTATAAATAAGGTGTCGTGTCCCAGAATGGAACCTGTGCCAGAATGGAACCTACACATATAATAAGATATTTTAAAGTTTTGTTTAACAATAAATCAATTTTGAATAATTTCAAATCAATAATAATAAACTTAATATGATTAAAATACATACGAGTAAATTATTTTATAGATATTAAATGTTTAACTAATAATATATCTAATCCATATATTATCACTTATACCGATTAAAATAATTCTTAATAGTGATGCCTTATCAGTTAAATAGTTGATAAATAAACATGCCAATCAAAGAAATATTGAATTTTAAAATATATATATAAAGATAATAGATTTGAATTTTATATATAATTAAAATTTCTATTTAAAAGTGGATACATAATCTGTTTAGAATTTATATGCACACATTTAAATAATACTTTTTGTAGAGTTACTACCATTAAATTCTTAAATATATTCTCAGATAGTATATTGAGCATAGATATGCGATGTCGTTCTCGGACGGCAATGCTATATAGCATTGTATAGCGACATCGCTATATGGCGACTACTCTATAGAGTAGATTTGTAGATAATGGAAGTATTTACTACTAATAAGTTTTATATATATATAACGTCTAGTCATGGCAAGGTATGTTATTCATAGTATCCTCGGTAGTGTATCATAAATAAATCAATCATACCAGTTTAAAATTTCGGCGTAAGTGAAATAAATAAAAGATAGTTTAGGACAGCCGGAGATTATAAACCGATATAAATACAATATGTGCTTTTTTGTTATATTATTAGAGAATATTTCATTTTCTAATAAATATTTGATCTCTTTTCATATTGGTAATTATAGTATTCCGATTATTGAAATATATTTATAAATTTGAATTTGTGTAACCACGCCCTGATTTATATGTCAGATATTGATTAATACGCCCACATTTAATAATTTGAAAATTATATTTTTTAATATTATAGAAAAAATATATGATATGATATAATAATAGCTGCTATTATTACTAATAATTAAGTAATTAAGCTATATTATTATCTAATTCTTTTAGATATGTTTGTAAAGATTATGGAATATATCACGTGGAGGTTCCATTCTGGCACAGGTTCCATTATGGGACACGACACCAGCCTATCTAGTGTCGTGTGCAACTTTTTGTCATCTATGCAAGTTGGTCTTTATGATCTGACCTCTTTTATTTTATTTGTAAATATGACGAAAACACTTATTAAAATTATATTAGAATTGTTTTATGAATAATTATATAAATCAGATGTGACTTTATTATGTTTTTCAGTAATATTTAATGTTGTAAAGTTTCTTGGGCGTGAAAAAAGGAAAAATAGGCGTGAATTTTATAATAAAGATAGGCGTGTCTAATATTGAATTCAAAATAATTACATGTGTTATATAAATTTATAAATATATTGATCATAATATAAATAATTGTATATTTGATTAAGATACAATCTTATAACTTGTAATACATCCATACTTAAATCAAAGTTGTTAAAAGTAATTGTATAGCTCTAAATCAACTAATAATGTAATAATAATGTGTATACACTGTTACTAAATATGCAATAACCTTTAATTATAATTCATAATATAAATGATTATTAGTTGTATTATATGATAACTTATTATACATAAATATGTTATATCAATTTGTATTATAATTCGTTTACTAATAAGTAATTATATATGTATATTTTATAACAAAAATCTGGTATTATTATTAATACTTTGTGTGTATATGTAATTGTTTAATTTAAACTTATAATCAATAACAATCCTAAATTCATAGTTATCTAATATAATTTTAAAATGTATAATAAATAATATAATCGAATTTTAAAAAAATTGAATCAAAATATTTATAAATATTTGATTGATATGTGGAATATGTTTACTTTAGTTATGATTGACAAATAGATTATACGAAATTAGAATTTTATTTATTGAAGGTAAGTGATAATATATGATATATCTAAATACTTATTAAACTTTTAAAATTATTAATATAATTCATATACAACTGTATTTCATATATACATCAATGTATTGATGTACATATGAAATACAGTTGTATATACATCACCTATATTGAATATTTATATTTCATGACATTTATATGGAATTCGAAATATACCGACAGTCATTGTAATATCCAATATATAGGTGCAATATTACAAAATTGCATAGATGACAAAATTGCACATGACACTAGACACAGTACTGTCGTGTGCATTTTGGCAAGCTATGCAATTTGGAAAATATCATTGAGAGCGAAGTTATTTCAACTTTCAAAAACTACAATATAAATTATCAATAAACTTGAAAGTTAATGAAATTACTTTATAAAATTGTAATAATATACATATAATTAATTTGTAATTTTTAAAGGTTAAAATAAGATAGAGGTACTTAAAATATTTTCATGTATACTCAATAAAATAATTTCCAATTTCAAGTATTCATACTGTCAGTTAGTTGAAATAGACACGCCCACTAGGCGTTGCCCAACAACACATAAATAGTATTATTACATTTTAATAATATAATAATTACTTTAATAAAATAATTCTTTATATACGATACTACTGAATGTATTTACTTATTTTTTAATTGGGGAGACATATAAGTATTTAATTTACTGATCTCGGTACTTGCTAATATGATATACTATATATTTTTTTATTTAAATTTCATTTATCTGATAATACTAGTATAATATTGAATAGTAAATATCAAAAGGAATATATATATATATATATATTATAAACTATTGAATGGAAAATTGGTCTTAATTAGTAAACTAACTCGATGGTATTAAATATCAAGTATGATAATAAATATCATACATTGTATATATATTTTAATATAATTCACAATCTATATAAAATGATAAATAATTTACAAAGTTAATTTATTAAATATATGTTTTCTTATATCATCGATATGCAGTATAACATGCTGATTCAATATTTTCGATGTTGCCTGTTGAATACCGATAAAATCATTGAAATTAAATATAATAATTTGAATTTAAAATTAGTCACGCCTACAAATACGTCCATTTAAAAAATAATTAAATCATAACATTTAATATTAATTAAAAACATATATTATGATAAATAATGATTAATTATATTATTTGTAATCATTGTAGTATTATAATTTATTTTTATATAATTTTTTAAATGTATTTACAATGAAAATAGATAAAATCACAGGATGTGTGCCAAATTGCATATCTTGCAAAATTGCTCCCTACAACAGTGTCGTATGCAATATGGATTGCTATGCAATATGGATTATAACATGTGACATAATCTGATATTTTTGTATACATTTACAAATCAATTATTTAAAAATATATAGTACAAACTATAAAAATACTAATTGCATTTATAGTTATTTTGTATTAAAATACATTTTTACTATAATATTTTTATAAAATATTATATTGATAAATTTATTTATTTACTCATAGGCGTGTCTAAAGTATTTTGAATTAAAATTCAAATTTTTACATGTGAATTTCGAATTCAAAATTTCATTGAAATCAGTAATATTTATTTTCAAAAACATCTTATATAATGAGTTTTTTTATTCTAGCAAATGATATATTATTTTATTTATTAAATAATAAATTTCGTGATAACACATCTTATAAACAAATGTTTAACATTAGAAGATTGATCAAAAATAAAAGATCAGCTTCTAATGAAACATTCTTTCTCAAAGATAAAGGTACTTATTGATTAAATAAATGTATCCTAAAATATGTGTATGAAAATTTAATAATATATTGATAATAAATATATATGATCTATATTATTATATTGAATTTATTATTTTGTTCCGGATTTTGTTACGGCAAATTATAATTTTATAATATATAATCATAGATTTGTATTTACCAATACAAATATATATATATATAATCAATAAAAAGATCTTTTTCTAAAGATGTATAGCTTCTATAGTTATAATTTCAATATATTACTACAATATCTCTAAATAAATAAATTATTAAAATCACTTAAATAAGTATTAATTTAATTATCAGTATTAATGAAGACTACACAGGGGATACAGACTACAGGGGTATACAGGGGACTTCAATTTATTTATCAAAAATGATATTAGAAAATGGCTTTTTAATAATTAAATAATAAATTGAATTGTGTAAATACTATTTACTAAATAGTATCTATACAATTAAATTTATTAATTATAATTTAAAAATTATAATGTTTATCTATTTTAATTGCCATGGTTATTTAGTTGATTGACATCTAGAACATCTTATAAAAGAATTTTATTTATTGTGAGTAATGGATAATATATATTATGTTGTATATTTCTTAAGTAAGATTACGCTTTAATCAATTGCGAGATTTTTTATATACACTTAATATACTTATATAAAGCAATTTATTTTACTTTTATGATTATTTTAAAAGTATTTAACAATATACGATAATAGGAATTTCCTTAGTTTCAATGCTATAATCCATATTGCATAGCAATCCATATTGCACACGACAACAGTACTCATGCTCAATGACAATAATCATAGTAAAATTTAGCTATATTTAAATATCAATGTTTAAATTTATAATTACATTTAATATTTTCTTATAATATATATGTTTATATTGTTTACACTAAATATAATGTTATTATTGTATTTTTTATCCATATATATTTCTACTGATATTAAAAATTTTTAAATAATATTTTACCAAAGATTTCTATATTCCAAAATATATTCTTTTTAAATTTTGTAAAATATTATATTTCTCATAAATATATGATTCTTATTTATTCTACATCATATAGAAGATTAAATACAATACATTTATATAAATATATAACTAAGGCAAAGGAATATATTATGTCTGAAGTAATTGATTCTGTAGTACGCGTGGCTAATGATTTACAAAATAGAACATGCATTACAAATAATAAAAAAATTGACAATATTCAAGAAAAATGCATTGCTAAATTAAATGTAGAGATTGATTCAAATGGAAAGTTTATTGACGGTCGCGAAAATATTGCTCCAATTTTCGACATAAATGAAGATACTGTTTTAATGTCAAAACGTCAAGTGAAAAGAGTTAGCAACATTACATATTATTAGTATAATCATTATAACCTTATAAGTAATGTTTTATTTTATTTTCAAAATGGATATACTGACTATAATATTCTTTTGACATAGGGAATTGTTAATTTATGTTCTGATTTCTAAGTGAAGATCTAAACATGAATATTTTATGAGTGAAGCATTTATATTATAGATAGTATTATACTATTTAGTATTTATTAGTATTGTAAGTACGAGTATTTATGTTGCTGATATTAATATTTGATATATATTTGAAATATATTTGATAGGGAGTTAATCTATTCTGTATGTTTTGATGAAAGGAATTTATGTGAGCAGTAGTACTATTTTATGTGAAAGATTTTGGTATAATAAGTGTACTTTTACTGTTTAGGATTTCTAAGTAATCAATACTATGAATTTAGTCATGGTAATTACTATATTTTATTGATTCTTGGAATAGCAAGTTACGAGCAAAGTTGGGAATGGTGAAATAGAGAAGTAGATTTCAGATATTTGTTATAACTGCAATTAATCTAATGTATTAATATATATTACAGGATGATATAATGGTATAATATATATATTGTAAATTTATATAAAATTTTGACTCTTTCTATATTTTATTGCCGATAAAGATATTTTGAAAATATTATTTTCTATGATTTATCACTATAGAATAAGTCAATCAATAACATGTTGGAAACCTGCATCAATTTTACTTTATAAAAGAGTAATTCGATCATTGTCACTGCAATACACCGTTCTATCTATTTGAATATCCTTAAAGCATATCATTTATATACAAATTATACCATCATCACTAATGTCTCTAGGCTAAGCAAATTATCACAGCTCCAGATGGCACTAGACATGCGGCTAGTCAAGCATCTCTCAGCGCAAATGAAACTTCGTGTTATATTGAAAATGGTTTGTTTCCTTCTCATTTTAGCTTTTTCTCATATAATACAATTTATATAACATAGAATGTTATTCATTTAAAAAACATACAAGTATTAAACGCTAGGGTATCCTCTCGTCGTAGTGTTTCATAGATAAATCGACAAGTAAAATATTGCAAATATTTAATACGTTATTAAATGTTGTATAAGTTTTTCCAATTATTTACGCAAAGGTTTACGCAAAGTATATCCATATGACTTTACGTTCGGAACGTACGTGAAGAGGCGGTGGATTGGCCGAACTATCGGGGATGTCGTTAAAGATGAATTCTCCTATGGTCTCAATGAAAAGGCTGTTTGATAATATATATATTTGTTTTCACTTAAAACACACTATTTTTCTGATTTTGTGTTGCCTTCAGACGTTGTTCATAAATACAATTCCAATTTGTTAAGAGATTTGTTATTATAGGAGATGTTTATGATTTGTCATTAATGACAATTTAAATTTTATTTTAATAATTATATCATTTTATGATATTACATAAACCTGTAATATATATCTATTACCGTTAGGAAATGCTATTTAGGAATAAGCGAATGAAATTAAACAAAAAAACTGCCGAGGAATCTGACATCATTATGGACGGAGATTATTTGGAGTCCAATATTCATAGGTATGTGAATTATCAAATATAATTCTTTATATTTTAACTAATGTTTGATTTATTGTATGTTTACCTAGAATGAACTTACTTGAAAATTTGTTTACCAACCCCGCCTACCAATGAGCGTAGGCACGAAATGTCGGTAAGCTCCGCCCCTTTGAAATTCATCTATTCCGATGAGCACCTGTTGGTGATCGAGAAGCCATGTTCGATTCCAGTACACCCTTGCGGTCGATTTCGCCACAACTCGTTGACATTCATGTTGTCCCGACCTCCCTACTGCTACGAACATATCAGGAGTTAGCACGAACGTAAGCAATTTAGGCGAATCCAGTGGATAATTAACTGCTTCCACGGTAATGCCGGAAAATCATTGTTGTAGATATCAAATGTTTTTTAAAACTCTAATATATTTAATTTTCTAATATATTATAAGGTTATATATATACTAATATTTTGTAATGTAATTTTAGGCGAAATACAGCAAATTTTTTTTGAAATCTTATGATTTAAAAAAATTTATTTCGGTAAATTCGAAGGATCATCGGAAATTTTAATTTTTAACCACGATTCTACGGAAAAACTATATTAAAGTTCTGAAATTAAATTGAAACATGTTTGATTTTTTTCATACGAGTACTTATAAGTTTTATTCAGAATCTAAGATTTTCAAAAATACTATATTTAAACAGTTATACAGAAATGGATGATCATTTTTGTATGATCTTAAAAATATATATTTCCACAATAGACATACATTACATAATTTATCAAATAGTCTAGTATCTAATAAATGTATTTTAATATTTTCATATATTTAATATACCCAATCCTAAACATTGTTTTAAACAACTGTTTTATGCAAAATCGTTTAATAAATATTATGCCGTAATCTATTGCTAACAATCTTATTGATTTTAAATTTAACCCAAGAAACCAGACGATTTGAGTATTTTAAATTATGAAAAAATGTCTTATATTAATATTTAAATAAATAAAATGTATTTTATATCTAGATTTCTATTTATATAATACATTTTAACATTTATGATATTTAACAAAAACTATTTCAGACTGGTAGGATGATAATTTAATTAAAATTGTGGTTTACTAATATATTTGTTTTTTTTCAACAAATCTACAGATACTACTATATAGTTGTTTTAAATTGTATATGTTGAATAATATATTATATAATAGTGATATAATCTATAATTACTTACTAATATATTCATATGTTTCATTAATATTTATTATTTAATATAATTGAATCAAATGTTTGCCTGGATATCAATATACCACACTTTTATTAACAGCTTTATACCGACTTGACCGGCTGACGTCTGGGGTCGTGGTGTTAGGTCGCCACGATGTTTCCACGCGTAAGTTCATGAAGGATATTGTGGATCGCAAAGTGCAGAAAACCTACCTAGCCCGAGTTGTGGGAGAAGTACCCGAGTTAGTAGAGGTGGTGAGTTAGTAGAGGTGGGGGGTGAGAAGGTTATATGGTGTGAGATATAGGTGGTGGAGTATGGAGGTAGTATTGCAGAATATTTATCTATTAAGATTATAGTAGATTTGTCTAGTTGATATTTGAACCCCTGTACATTTACGGGATGCAGAAGATACTTATGAGTGATTTAAATTTTTAAATTTCTAATAAATATTTACGTCGCCGGTTTATAATCTAAATAATTTACGAATTTCTCTTAATCCAGGGGTTACTTTGAGTGCAACGAACCCCTCGGTGAACTCTGCCCTAAGGTTTGTGCTGAAGGTATTTCGCAAACAATTACTTTTGTAACGATTAAAATCAAAAGTAATACGGTTTTTTCAAAATCGCGAAACTCTCGACATGATATTGTAGCATTTCTTGTAACCGACAGGTGGGTCTATGGAGGGTGATTAAAGGAGATTCCGAGGCCCCCCTACCCGTCTCCGACACCGCAAGTTGTGCACCCTCTAAACGCAACAAGAAGAAAAGGAAGAATGTAGATACTCCTTCAACTGCAATCAGTGGCAGACAATCTAGTACGGGCTTCCAAAGGATTAGTTATAATGGAAGCAGCAGCGTTGTGTTATGTTAGTGTTGGTGTTGGTGGTGTCGGTGGTGTTGGTTATGTTATTGTGGCATTTATTGTTACGCCGATATTAGTTGCTGTAGTGGTAGTGTTAGTAGTCATGTTAGCTGTGGAATTAAAGTGGTGTGGTATTTATGCTTTATCAAACTTCTAAAAGATCACATCTTAATTTATCAATCATCTATTTTTTCAATATATTAGCATTTAAAATTACTTATTGATTTATTTTTCTTAATTTACAAAAAAGTGAATCCGCAATTCTCTGCAATCCCACAATTATTTATTCCCGGTACCAAATACAATATTTGAGGTTTGAACTAATGTTAATTTCTCAGGTCGTCCATATACGGGTCGAACCCATCAGATCAGAGTTCATCTACAGTATCTAGGTTTTTATCATTGATAAGCGATTACGACGGATTCATGAGATTATACCTTCACGCAATAATCATAGGCAATGTAATATTTATAATATGTAATAACTATGTGCAATAACTACATGAGATAACTACATGCAATAACTACATGAGATAACTACATGAGATAAATACATGAGATAACTACATGCAATAACTACATGAGATAACTACATGATATAACTATGTGCAATAACCACACACAATAACTATATAAGATAACTACATCAATAACTACAAGTGATAATTACATGAGATAACTATAATGACCACATCTTTACAGCTGTCTATTTATAGATATTATAATCTATAAGTTCGAAAGTTTTTTATGCATACATCATTTTAAAGTTCTAGTAAGAATTTCTCATTCCTATTGTTATATGCACATAATCATGTTTATAATGAAACTTTATAACTTGCAGGACATCCCATCATCGACGATCCTCTATACAGAGGAGATGTGTGGGGAGGAAACGGAGGGAAACTTGGAGAGTTTGGTAAACCCGATGAACAGGTTTTTAACATTCACGTTCAATTTGTCCAATAGTACCATGTAAATATTAAATTGAATATTATTAACGAAAATTAAGATATCAATTGGCTCAATAACTTTATTACGGTTACGGTTTACGTTATTAATAATTAAGTCACGATAATTCTACACTATCCGTATATATGGCAATTACAACTTCACACACAAATGATATGTTCGCCTCTGAATGTTAAAGCATTACATCTTGACCTCATTGGCTAACCGCGCCCAGATAGATGTGACATAGTGATATTCACGCAGTTCCGATCTCCCTTGCATTACTCTACCCACCATCGTACATATCCTCTAGCATGGCATTACTCTACCCACAGCCTATCTCTACCCACCCTCGTACATATCCTCTAGCATATCATTACTCTACCCACCCTCGTACATATCCTCTAGCATGACATTACTCTACCAACCCTCGTACATATCCTCTAGCATGGCATTACTCTACCCACCCTCGTACATATCCTCTAGCATATCATTACTCTACCCACCCTCGTACATATCCTCTAGCATGACATTACTCTACCAACCCTCGTACATATCCTCTAGCATGGCATTACTCTACCCACCCTCGTACATATCCTCTAGCATATCATTACTCTACCCACCCTCGTACATATCCTCTAGCATGACATTACTATACCCACCCTCGTACATATCCTCTAACATGACATTACTCTACCCTCCCTTGTACATATCCTCTAGCATGGCATTACTCTACCCACCCTCGTCCATATCCTCTAGCATGGCATTACTCTACCAACCCTCGTACATATCCTCTAGCATGGCATTACTCTACCCACCCTCGTACATATCCTCTAGCATGGCATTACTCTACCCTCCCTTGTACATATCCTCTAGCATGGCATTACTCTACCCACCCTCGTACATATCCTCTAGCATGACATTACTCTACCCACAGCCTATCTCTACCCACCCTCATACATATCCTCTAGCATGACATTACTCTACCCACCCTCGTACATATCCTCTAGCACGGCATTACTCTACCCACCCTCGTACATATCTTCTAGCATGGCATTACTCTACCCACCCTCGTACATATCCTAGAGCATGACATTACTCTACCCACCCTCGTACATATCCTCTAGCATGGCATTACTCTACCCTCCCTCGTACATATCCTCTAGCATGGCATTACTCTACCCACCCTCGTACATATCCTAGAGCATGACATTACTCTACCCACCCTCGTACATATCCTCTAGCATGGCATTACTCTACCCACCCTCGTACATATCCTCGAGCATGACATTACTCTACCCTCCCTCGTACATATCCTCTAGCATGACATTACTCTACCAACAGCCTATCTCTACCCTCCCTCGTATATATCCTCGAGCATGACATTACTCTACCCACCCTCATATATATCCTCTAGCATGGCATTACTCTACCAACAGCCTATCTCTACCCTCCCTCGTACATATCCTAGAGCATGACATTACTCTACCCACCCTCGTACATATCCTCTAGCATGGCATTACTCTACCCTCCCTCGTACATATCCTCTAGCATGGCATTACTCTACCCACCCTCGTACATATCCTAGAGCATGACATTACTCTACCCACCCTCGTACATATCCTCTAGCATGGCATTACTCTACCCACCCTCGTACATATCCTCTAGCATGACATTACTCTACCCACAGCCTATCTCTACCAACAGCCTATCTCTACCCTCCCTCGTACATATCCTCTAGCATGACATTACTCTACCCACCCTCGTACATATCCTCTAGCATGACATTACTCTACCCACAGCCTATCTCTACCCACCCTCGTACATATCCTCTAGCATGGCATTACTCTACCCTCCCTCATACATATCCTCTAGCATGACATTACTCTACCCACCCTCGTACATATCCTCTAGCATGACATTACTCTACCCACCCTCGTACATATCCTCTAGCATGACATTACTCTACCCACAGCCTATCTCTACCCTCCCTCGTACATATCCTCTAGCATGGCATTACTCTACCCTCCCTCGTATATATCCTCTAGCATGGCATTACTCTACCCACCCTCGTACATATCCTCTAGCATGACATTACTCTACCCACCATCGTACATATCCTCTAGCATGACATTACTCTACCCTCCCTCATACATATCTTCTAGCATGGCATTACTCTACCCACCCTCGTACATATCCTCGAGCTTGGCATTACTCGATGTTAATAGACAATTGCGATGATAAAATCTTGTACAACATTGACCCCCGATGTAGTCTATCTATACAGCTAATCGCATCTATATACATAATCGTGATAACATACGCGACTCTGACCTATTATCTAACCTTGACCCTGTCAAACTCGATAGCTAATCGAGGACTTGCTGGAAGTGCACGCTCGGCACAATTTCACTGAGAAGATCTCCGAGGATTCGCAGATCTCGTTTGATAGCGATAATGCCGTCGCTGGCATTCCCACTTCGAGAATGTCACAACAAAAATGGCTGCTGAGTTTGCGAAGTCCAGCTGAAGATAATTCCTCACCTAACGTCCAATCCAAAGATAATACTAAGGCTGATCAAGGTAGGCGTATATTTATTAATCGCTTTGTTTTGAAGTAATCACATTTTTTAACAAATTTATAAATGTTATATTAACATTTATTTTCATTTTTTAACATGAATATTAATATAAATATTACTATACTATAAATACATGTTTAACTCATTATATTTATTAATGAAAACATTTATTTATTTATATTCATTGTTATTTATTTATCCTATACAATTGAATTGATAATAAAGAAATTGATACAAAGAATATTGTGTTGGGTAAAAGGGAAAACATCACTTCTTCCGAAAATGACAATCTTCCAGAGAAAATTAAAAAAATAGGTATCGTAAAATTTCTCATAAAAATAAAGTTTTTAACCAATAAATAATATATTTGTATAAGTTGAATTTGAATGGTAAATATTTTAATAAATGAGCTAGTTCTAATAATTATTATTTATATCTATAGATATATACATCGATATTGATAGATAATCTATTACAGGAGAAGACAATTACAACCCATCAAAGATGAGCTTTAATAACACCTGCATGGACTGTCTTCAGCCATATCGTAACCCTAAAACCTCTGATCTACACATGTGTTTGCATGCATTAGCCTATGAGGTACATTCATTGCGTCGTACACTTTAAACGTCATTCTCTCTACATTTCTCTCTCAATTTCATTATTTATAACTATTGATTCTAAGTGATATTATCATTTTTATTAATTCTAAATTACAACTTTTCTTTTACAACACTTTCTTACAAATTAGAGTAACTTTAGTTAAATTAAATTAAATGCTCATTATTTCTATCCCTTGTAAATAATATTAATATAGAATGACATTTAAGATATATTATCTGTTGCAGGGACCTGATTGGAAATTTCATTCTGATCCTCCGACGTGGGCAAGAGCTGATTATGTAATAGCAGAATAATTAATAATTATTCTAGACATGGAAATATAAATTAAATCAAATAAATTCATAAATATCCTACAATTTTTTCATTTTAGATTTCAGTAATAAAACAATTATTATTTTAAACTTTCAATTAGAAAGTTGTAATTACAATATAAGTTGTATATTATAACACATAATCAAATTATAATGTACTTTATATCAATACTAGGTATAAAAATAATAACCATTTTGTTACTTTTGCAGTTTGATTATCACGTAAATATTGTAGATATACATTTTGGAAAACCTAACTATAGAGAAGATCTAAGATGTATTGGATCTAAACTACATATTACAATTAAATATTTATATGAAATATTTGGTAGAAATTCTTATAATCACGCAATTTCTTAATAAATATGAATTATATTATATTGTACAAATTCTATGTAAGATATTATTTAATAAATCGTGTACTAATCACCAGGTATTATCATTTACATGAATTTCTCAGCAGTCAATATATTACTCACCGTAATATTCAAAATAAGATTATATTAAAAACTCAACATATCTTACAAATCTATTCATTTAAGATAGCATTTCATTGTTGCATGTTTAATCAATACTAGCCTTTAAGACCTAAGGCGTATAATTTCCAAATTTTTGTGGATCATTCTGAATTCGGAGCAACAACATAGCATATTTATTTACCTTAATGTTAAAATTATATAAATATATATATATTATAAAAAATATTATATTACTATTAACATTGCAGCATATAACTTTAAGTACATGAACTAATTTGAAAACTATAAAATGAAATTATAAAATTTTACATTCAAAAATGTTATAAAAATACAAGTGATTGCATTCGCAGGGAAACAATACATCTCTTTTATGGGTTGATTTAGATTAACATACAATATAACTTGTAACAAATGTGGCCAATTCTCCACGAGCCAAGTTTCTCCAATCCGCATCTAGATTTCTTCAAATAGGATATCATTGTATACATGCGGCAAGCATTTTCGACTGGGGTTTGTCTCTGTTGCAGTGATTGCATATTCGACTTAGCGAAGGAAATATTTTGGTATAACGGATTCATTTATTGACCATTGTGACATATTTCAGAAATGTAGGAAATTGTCAAATCAGTATATAGATTTTTATATATATATATATTCATATTGGTGAAATAATGTAGAATCTAATATGACCTATTAAAATCTCTATAATTAGACCACTAGTATTGACCCTATATAGTATCCTAAATATACATTGTTATTTATTTGATAGAAATATATTCTTATTTCATTACAACTAATTTAAAATTCGACTTTTCGTTGGTATATCGATATATTCACTTCCATCAAAATCTGATTATTAAACTACTATTTATATCTATTAATAATATATAGTAATATTATTAAACTACTATTGATAGCTATTAATAATCTAGAATATACCTTGTAATATTTTAATATATTGAAGTATAAATAACTAGAAATAGTAATTAATTATAGTACTCCAGATTTTTAATAGCTATCATAATATTTTAATAATAGTATACTATTATTAAACTATTATGATAGTTATACTGAAATAATAACTATATTTATTTCAATTATTTATATATTAGCATATTATTATTTTTATATTTTATCATTACATTATTAGTTGATGTTTCATTAAATTGTTATACTTGTATTGTTATTCATTTATATTTACATACAAAATTATTACAATTAATTTATTTAACTTTTTAAAATTCTATTTATATATCCTTTATACTTTATACTTTATTCTTATATGTATTTATATATCTACAATACTATTTTATAATTATTATTTAAGATGTTATCGCCTCATGTTAAATGATGAATATCATATAGATTAAATATACATATTTTATTAATATTAGCTTTCTGAATTATATATATATATATATTGTCAACCTGTTTCTCATACAGAACGGACGTGTTTTTGAACATCACAATAATATGGTTTACTAGCCTCTCAAACAGATTTGTTTACATTATATTATACATTCATTACTATATAACTGTTATTTATTCACTTAATTAGTTATACGTATGGGTCTTCTCCTATGAGATATAACCCAACCCGACTGCTTATATCCATGACTGAATCACTCCAGTCTAACGCATAGTCTTCTTACCCTAATTCAGTAAATATACCACCATCAATAGACAAATTTCCCTTTAATAATGAACTCAAGAAACTGGTTAATATGTGGATGGCACAATTTGACACGTGTGAAAACATAGAAGACTTCGATGCATTAATCAGTAAGTAAATTAATATATACTTTTAAAAAAGGATGACTCTCCTACTAAACGAATGCGACCCACGGGAAGTTAAATAAACCAAATAAAAGTCAATCGAGGCAGAAAATAACAAAAATAAAAATGATACTAAAGAAGCAGTATATATCCAGGCTCTATTTTGGAGAAATCCAAAAAGAGCTGCGAGGACAATTTAAGAGCTATAGCTCTTATCTATAGATAGCAAAATTATACTATCGATACACTGCTAGATTTTGCAAGTATCTCAACTGAAGTGAGTCATACTATCAATCCATTCAGCAATATTCCATGGAAAATGACTGATGAAGAGCAGGAAATATATCTACAATCTCCACCTACTAGGAAAGATATTATCCAAAAGCATAGAAAAATGAAGAATCATTCCCATTATTATCATTTATAAAAAAGGCTTCATGGATGATCCAGCAAATTTCCGCCCAATATGTCTACTGAATGCGATATATACACTTTATTCGGGAGTCTAGCAAGCAAGCTAATACGTTTATATAAAGAAAATAATTGACTATCTATTGAGCAAAAAGTGTTCTTCCCGCTATCAGAGGCATACAAGAGGATACTTTTGTCCCCGAATCGGCAATTCTAGAAGCTAAAAAGAAAAAATCGAATTTGTTTATTTCTTGGCTGGAATGTCCGAAAGTCCTAAAAAGATTAATGAAATTCTCGACATAATTGATAGAGTAGCCGCGAGCATTGGAATAAAATTGAATCAAAATAAATGTAAATTATTAAGCTCTAGAAAAGGAAGAAAATGAAATGTGCCTGGGTTTACCTTTGGGTGTTAAATTTCTTTTTAATATAACTTCCTACTTGCCTCAAAGGTTAGACATAGTTGCATATTAAGTTTAGCTCCTTGGTAAAAAATTGAAGTACTTCGAAGCCATATTTTACCTTCTCTATCACATAATCTTAGTTCAGGTCGAGTGCTAATCATCTCTATATTCGATTGGCAAGAGGGTAAAAAGCTTTCTGAGACTGGCCGCAAATACCTCAGATAACAGTGCAACACCCTTCTCTAGAGAGAAGTTGGAGCCTTATCAATTGGGCACTTGAATCAAGAAACCGATATATAGACAATTACTAAAACTGTTCAGTTATTATCTTGACATGAAAGACAGATTGCAACTATATCTAGTCATCAGTTGAAAGATATTCTAGCAAATATAGCTGGAGTTATTCATGTTATTGCATTAAATGACTTATATGACTTTATATCGGTTCAAACAACGAATTGATAGACGAATGGACCATATGCTTGTAGATATAAAAGTAAAGGCGCACATCTATTGGCCAGAACCAGACTTGCTTCCCAACATATGCAAACGAATACCTATAAATAAAATATAAAAATATGTAAATTAAATTTAAACTTTAATTCTGTAATGAGAGATTTGCTGATGTTATTCGAAATCATAAGTTCTTACAATATATATTTAGCAAATAATCAAATAATCAAATTAGTTAAAGTGAATTAGCATGTTATTGTAGCAATTATAATGTCTAACTGGGATATGAGATATTTTATATATTATTATATTTCTATAGTTTGATTGATTTTAAAGTAGGTATATATAAAAATAGGTTCCTATCTATATATAAAAAATTTCGTTGAAAATTTTTTTTCCTGTTCATTTAAAATATGTTTTATAATATCTGGATATATCTACATAGATTGATATGTATAATAACTATACAACATACACACTTCTCTTTTAAGTGAAGATATATAGAAATTAGGATTACTTTAATAAGGATACTATATATAGGTTTATGAATAATTACATACATTAATCATTATTATATTTCGATTATCAAGTATCATATTTCATAGGAATCGAATTACTGTCGCATATAGATAATGGGGTACTACTATTATCGATTATATATGTTATATTGCTTAACATTCATATATGATGTCTAAGAATATTCTACAATATGCACCGTTTTTTTCTATTACTATTTGTTTTCATGTATACAATTAAATTCCAGAATTGTTTATATAATATATTTGTTATTATATTGTTAAAATAATACAAAATTGATATGTGTAGTATTGACGCAGTACTTTATTAAATTATATATCTATTTACAATAAGTATTCTAATACATAATATTACAATAGTAACCAATGCTTATATGTTATCGTATAATATAATTACAAATGTATGGTTATAGAGAACATGTATTTAAAAAAAAATTTATATATAATTTGATATATAATAATTTTTTTTAGTTTAACATTATAGGCCCAATTTTCGTATATTTCTTTTCATTTAACGATATCGATATCGTTAAATATCTTGCGAGGTGGATTTTTATATATTTAAAAAATCGATAACAGAGAGTCTCGAGTAAATCGATGAGTTTATCACCCATTTCGATGAATCACGCCGATTTCTTAATTTAAGTATATAGCAAGTTATAGGAGATGCAATGCTAGCATGAAATTGAATATGAATTTAAATGTTGGAACGGTATAGTACTGCTATATCGTGATAATATTATATATTAACAGCGCTAGGCTATACTATACTATGACATAATCCCCAGTGTGCAGGCCTTAAGAACTGCACTAGGCTGCTATACCTCGACACTAACCCCAAAATACAGTATATATAAACTATTTTTAATATATAATATATGAACTGTAACTATATATATATATATATATATATATATATATAAATTGATATTAATTAGTAATATAACAATATAACGAACAATCTACTAACCCAAGTATGAATGACGTTCAAAGAACGTTGTTCATTAACGCCGGCCATTAATCATCGTTAATCATCATGTATAATAATGTATAATAATTATATATAATAATATATAATATTGTATATTAATGTATAATCATGTATAATAATGTATAATAATGTATATTTATCTATAATAATATATAATATTGTATAATTATGTTTAATAATATATAAATATATATAATACTATATAATAATGCATATTAATGTATAATCATGTATAATAATATAATAATATATAATAATGTATACTAATATATAATAATATATAATAATGTATAATAATGTATAATAATATATAATAATGTATAATAATGTATAATAATATATAATAATGTATAATAATGTATAATAATATATATTAATTTATAATAATGTATAATATATATTAATGTATAATAATTTATAATATAAAATAATATATATTAATTTAATGTATATATATATATACATAACAATGACCATATACATATACATACCCGATAATAATATATTCTATATACAATATAACTTCAGTTAGAAGACAGTATATATATAATGAACATGGTATATTATAGCGTTATCTATAATATAAAATATATTGATTAATTATTTAGAAAAAACATAAATTATATAAAAAATATTTTAATTAATTCTTCAGAAAATATGTTTTGATATTCATAAATAATACATCGAAATGACCATAATAGTAATATTTCAAATGCTTGCCTACCAATAAGTACTCGAACTGAATATAATATATAAAAATAATATCCCATGCAACCCGATTATGTAATTATTGTGCAATACAATATAATTATTTTAAATAAAAATAAATATAATTTATTTTTAATGAAATAATGTTTTCACTTTTTCTATATAATTATATAAAATTGTTAACAAAAACTCAAATAGATGGTTTCATACCTACTTCCAAAGACCGATGGATATCAATATAATAAATACATTCCCAAGAAACTATCTTGTCATTTTAGATTTGTGTATTATAATAAATGAGAAAATTATTTTATTTGTATTTAATTTATATTATAGATTTTATTTAAAATAAGTAAATAAGTATTTACAATAGTTACATCATCAGGTTTCCTTGGGATATTCTTACATTATCAAATCAATATTCTAACTTATATTATTATACAAATAATGGGTTCATAATCATTTATATCTTATATTACAAATTTATAGTAAACCATTTATTCAATAATATAACTCTTATACTTTATATTAATACAATAACATAACCTTCATATAAATGTTGATTATCGCAAATAACAGGTGGTTCCTTTTTTTAATACATTATAAACACTTGGCAAATGAACTCTGTATTTACAAAGATAAGTTTAATGGAACCTATTTCATTAACTGTCCGCCGGACAGTGTCCAGCTATTGTCAAATACGAAAGAAGAACCATAATCATAGATCTGTATTACGTCAATTATAAAAGTAAGTAAATAATGTTATTAAATGTTTATATAATAAATGATCAAGGTCATTTTATGATTATTTTTTATAAGCATTCTTATACATATTATGTAATTCACTATTATATAACCTATCGAATATATGAATTAGAATTGTAGTATATATAATTGATATAGAATTATTTGGATCGAACTGAGCATAATGGTGCAATACATTAGACTATAGTATATATTGTCAAGTAGTACTACCACGTAGTTACACACCATATGGTACTACATAAGTCGTACCTTTATTGTAGAACATGAGTATAATTATCTGGCCAGATAACACATTTATTTTTAAATAAATGAGTTCTCCGGAAAACCATAATATTAAACCAAGCAGTATTCGAAGTTATTTTGAGCTATCCACTGAGAATTATATGTTTATCGCACTATAGATTTATCATGGAATGAAAGCACTCCCTATGTATACAATACAATACTAAACACCGCCACAAAACTTGTAAACGTATTTAGGACTGATAATCACTAATATTATGTAAATTTGGACATGATTAATATTAATGAAAGTGTACACTATAGTGTATATCTGTAGATAAACAATATCCTGCTTTTATATACTCATGTGAACTTATATAATATATATAAATACTATGTAACGATAATAGGAGGTGTATATTACGTATGTACTGCGAGGAATGAACACGACGCACGCAATTTCCAGAAATTATGTATATTTCGATGAAATATTAAAATCGTAAATTACAGATTTATTTGAAATAACGAATTTGTTATTGTCATAACATCCTATGTTTCTAGTATATAAAGTCCTTAATATTATAGAACAGATAATCTGATATTATTGATCAGATGTGCTATTTAAACAGTTTATTAATTATTATAATTTTAAAATTATAATGGTTATCTATTATGATTGACACGTTGATATTTATCTGATTGACATCTAGAACATCTGATAAGTGAATTTAATTGTATTCGGTGTAGTGGATACTATACATAATTATGAAATAAAGTATCGATGTATTTGATAATAAATTAGACATATTTTTTACAAATTATATTCATATTGTGCTGTATTGTCAAATTATCCAATTTATAGACTACAATTAATATGACCTTCTTTTATGAGATGCCAATCGTTCGAACTATCTTATATGGGACACATTATATATCTATATCTATAAACTAATATACATATATATATATATATATATATATATATATATATATATATATGCACACTAACACACATACAGACACACACACACACACACACACACACACACACACACACACACACACACACACACACACACACACACACACACACACACACACACACACACACACACACACACACACACACACACACACACACACACACACACACACACACACACACACACACACACACACACACACACACACACACACACACACACACACACACATACATAAACATATCATATATATTTTTATATGTTCTCTTTAAGTTATATATATATCAAATAAGGATCTGCTTATCCTTGGTATATCCTCAAATATATATATATATATATATATATATATATATATATATATATATATATACTAGTACTAATAGAATCAAATCTCGCGGAAGTAGTACGAACACAATAATATACATTTAACTTACATCTTGTGTTTATCAACACATTAGGACACATTTTAAAAATGTAATCGCTTAATAAGTTATTTATAGATCATTAAGTATTATTAATCTATGACTTGACTTTGAATATATTTTATTATGATTTATAGAGATTTATTATTATTCAATATGTAGTATATATACATAATGATGGTAGTCTCGTATCATTATAGTGAGATAGTGTTGCTGAATTATGAGTTAATAGATCTTATATAATGATAATAATATATCGATACTTATATAGTAATATATTATACACCTATATATTGAGAATCAAAAATGTACAATTTAATAATAATACTTATTATTTTAATGCTTTCTTATTTCAGGTAAAGATAGGAAATAATATACATTTATCAATGTATACAATATTAGGAGTTTGCTCTAAGTTGTTAAAATTTGGTAATTTAATTTTCCTTGGAGATACTCATATTAGATACAAATTTAGATATCTAATAGAATGTTGTCATAAATCTAATCCAGGGTATAATAGTCTTAAACAAGTAAGTAATAAATATTAAATGCTTGAAATATAACAATAATATTATAATATAATATAGAAAATAACTTCTTAATATAATATTAATATCGATATATTGGTATTATTAATATACAAATGATAATAATAACGATATTAGGTATTTTTTTAGTAGGTTAATAAAAAAATAAGGTATACATAATATATAAAAATAATTGTATTCAAATACTCAGTATCTACATACAATGCTATATATAAAGCTAACTTAATGTTATCAATACCAGAATTTGGATTACAATATTTTTGTCATTAGAAAATATAATATATATTTGCCGTATTCTTACAGCAAATATATATATTTTATACCAATCGAATGTTCTTTGATTGTGATCAAATAAACTTATTTTGCATTATTAGATACAATTAATTATTAATGCAGATATATATTATAATTTCTTAAAATGATTCTATTAAATTATGATCCAAATTCTGGTTATTGATTACAATAAGTTTGTAGTATATATTCAATTTATGTAGAACCTTAGTACACATAGAGACTTAATTATACTGCATATAAATATACAATTTAAAACTAGTAATTTATGTGGATAGTATTTATTTATTCTTGTAATATGGATTTAAATATAATAATAATTTGTATACAATCCCTGAATACAAACTATATAATCATATATTTATCAAATACATACTACGATCCATATATGGACATAGCAAAATATTTAATATTATAATATTTCATATTTAGGTTGGAAATCCATATAACATCAATTTGAACTTAATGAGTGATTTTAAAGAAAAAGGAGTCATATATTTAAATATTAAATCTATAGCAGAAAAATTAAAAATTTCTGAGAAACCTAACATTTTACTTGTACAAATAGGGGCACACGATTTAGCTCATGAGGATTACCTTGATAACTTTTATAGAAATGTTTCCGAGTTATTAACTTAAATTGATATATTATAACGAATTAATTAATAATCGTTATCATATAACTAATATTATTAAGATTATTTATTATATATTATAATATAATATATAATATAATATATATTATAATATATATTATAATTGCATATATTATTTAGCGTAGGTATATTTCTATTCTAAAAGAGATAAGAATAATGTTCAAAGTTGAATATAATGAATTGGCTGCAATTCCTCCACCTCGGCGATGAATTTTAATAATTACAAACAAAGAACACTTCCCGCAATTGAAGCACTAAATACTAGGTTATAACAGTAAATACATACATTTCTATATTAAGATCAAACGTTTAGTATAATATTAATCAATAAAGAATTATTGAACTTAGGTAAAGAAAAAATAAGTATTAAAATGTAAAGATGTAAATTTACTAAATTCTAATATTATTTTTTAAATTATTTATATATTTTAAATATACATTCAACTTTATTAAAGTATGGCTAATATGCAAAATAATGTCAATTAATTATAATTATTTATTTTACAAAATATAGACTTAAAAAAGAAGTTATTTTAAATGGTTTTCGATATTTTGATGAATTTAGTTTGTGAAAACCTATTAACAAATATCATTACTGTATTGGTTATTATTTATAAAATAAATATATCAGTTAGAATATATTATTTAATATTAACATATTACTCATTTAATGTATTAAATCGATTACAATCATAACAGGCCATTTCATATGTCCAATATTTGATTAAATAAAATATAGATCATTTGTAATAGTTGGTATACCTGCATTGTATATTTTATTAACTGAAATTTATCAAGAACAATTCAAATCCGTATATTATATATGATCTGTATTTCATTATTTTACATAATTTTAAACATACCGATGCATTATGAAATTTGTATTGCCCATTTTACTATTAAATATGTTATGTAATAATTATAAAAATAAAATCGTTTCTATTAATTATATAGGTGCACAATATTTAGAACTATTATATAACTATAGTTATTTTTAATATAAGTATAATTAATATTTAAATTCCAAATTATTTTTTAATTAAATGGTTTATTTTGAATATAAAGCATGATATCAGTTATATTATAGTATCCAGCATCTACTAGTTACTAGTTTGCAATATATATAAATATATAAATATATGTATTTACAATGAAACTGTATTTATATATGATTATATCAAAATACAATTCCTCTAAATGCTATGTTTATATTAATATTGACATTTATTATTAGATCTACAATAAGTTTATAAATATTACAAATTATTGATAATTGAAGATCAATTTAGTATTCATATTTTATAATCGGTAACGATTCATTACATAGCATATAAAATTAAACAAGATTTAATTTATATTTATTTCTGCACATTTATTGAATCTACTCAGATGGCTGTTAGATTTTGTTTTCGGTTATAGTCAGGAAACATCTTCCATTGTGACGAGAACTCATGATTGTGGAACTCCTCTTCACCTCGTCATCGTATGTCACATTATATATATGTATATATATATATATATATATATATATATATATAAAAGAGTGTACACAAATATGGAAGCTTGTGGAAGTTAATATAATTTTGTATTAGTAATAATTAAGATAAATCAACTTTCATGAATGTAAGAAAGTGGGATTTCAATAATATTTAAATACCTTGAATCGAAACTAAATAGAAACTCTGATTTTAAGAAATAATAATTCTACAATTATTTCTAGATCCACGCAGTTAAGATGCAGTAGCTGTTCTATATATAAACCTTTACATATTCGGTTAGAGGGAAGTCCTTCCTTTAACTGATGGCCTTCGAATCCGAAGTTAATTAGGATGCATCTAAGATCGAGGTAGTCGGAGGGGAAGACGCCGTACATATCTCATATCCGCATCGGGAGTACCCATGAGGGGTTAAGGTGTAAATATATTTTAATATAACCATTCTTTGAAATAAACTCACGTGCAGAATAACTAGATCTGCAATCGACAGCCAATGAAAACTCATTCTTTATTTATTCACATTACGAAACTCACCTCACTTTCGTAGCAGTTTGCGACAGCATAAACGTAACAGATTGAAGCGAATACATGAATTATATCGAAACGATAAGAAGTTGTAGATGGCATGCGTAGTGGGGTTTTGGGTGGATATGTGGGTTTGTGATAGAAATAAGGATGTAATGAAGGGTTTATATGGATATGTGAGTTATAGAGATAGAAAGTTGTAGATGATTTTTTTGAATTTACATTTAATTAAAATACATTTTATTTCAATTTATTTTATGCTTAGTGATCGATTGAATATTAATATTTATTTATTTGTTGATTGATGTACATAATTATTGTTATTCAATAAAACACATTTTCCTAGCTCTATTAATTACAGTCACTAAATAGTAAACTGTTTTTTTCAAAACTGAACTGAAATCAAATATATTGTGTTTATTTCTAAATTATCATATCAATTACTCATATCTGATGTAATAGTTTTAATAATAGTATATTAACCAAATTAAATTTTAATATTCATGTAATTTTTATAAAATATATTTCAAAATTATAATCCTATTTTGCTTTCTATGCAAATAATATATTTTATTTTGTTTTCAATTTGGCATTACTTTTATAATAGTAGTACAATCTGAACAACTGAAGGAGTAAATTTAAAATTATTGTACACATTCATCATATATATCATATATACACATATAATTAAAATAAATATACTATATAACTTAACTATATAAAATATAATTATTAACACATATATAGATTATTTTAAAAATCTATACAATAATAATATAATATGACATATATATATATGTATATCACAACAGTGCTGACATATATGTCAGCACTATTGTGATAATATAATATGTCTGTTGATAATATAAACAATATATCAATGAATTATATTCACTTTTGGTTTAATATGTTAATGTATTATATTAATCATATTATTACTATTAATTGTTATACTGAATTAACATTAAATGTTATTTATGAAATGAAATATTTATATTTGACATGTTTATAATTATATCGATTGACATCTAGACATATATTTGAATTTGAATTTATTTTAAGTAAATATTTTATGAAGTATAATCCAAATTGAGTAATATTGGGTATAATCGGGGTATAATCATAGATTTACATTTGCTGGAGTAGATTTCCAATCTAAACATGAAATATTAAAGAGTCTAAAATGTATTATATTAAATATTGAATAAATTATAAATATATAATATGTTTTATATAAAAAAATACATGTGAAATTATATATATATATATATATATATATATATAAATATATATTCAGCATATATTTCATAATATATATAAATATAATATATACAAAAATTAAAAATCATATATATAAGTTATATATATAAAAAAATTATATATATATATTCAATTATTTAACTATATATATATGGCATATATTATTAAATTATTAGTATATATATTTGTAATGTATTGATGAAATAGAACGAGATCAAATAAATTAATACCCAATAGTACCGTGGGTCCAAGTACTTCTTACATGTAGCTAACGAGAAAATTTAGTCTTACTTATAGTAACAACAAGTAAACGCAAGTATTTTATTGGAAGTCAATAAACATCAAAAAGAGTCTACATTGAAATTACCTTTATATGATCTGAATATAGTCTATCACTGTTGATATACTACATATAGTATAAACAAAGTATCATATATATATATATGAATATATATATTTACTAGTATGGGATCAATTGAATCTAATGAATTTACAAATATCAGTATATCGATATTAAATATAATGTTATAAATAATATATATATATAATTTTAAATACTTATTTACAATAATTTTAATATAACTAGTTAGTAATACCGTTTAAATATTAATGAAAATTAATGACTCTAGGTCAGGATATTAATCGGCTTCAGGGAATTATTTCCCATGATCAAGAGTTTTCCTATGATTCAGGGTATATTACTTCTGAACTAGAATATTGTGTTTCAGTCTGGGTATTATACCTTCTTGTCCAGGGTTTTGCTAACGTATGCCGTTATGTTGTTATTCTATTAGGATGTATTCTTCTATACAAACAAGCTCGTTATCCTGATTCACAGGAATACTAGTGTTCAAATGAATCAATATATTTTACATTTGGAGCAACAAGTTGTTCTTTGTCAAGAGATTTTTATTTTTCATCCGAATATGTTTTTCTTCCGAAAGATTGAGTCAATCGTATTGTTCAGGAGATGTTGCTATGGGACAGACGCCTGTTCATATATATCGTAAGGATTCTCTGCTTGGATAGGAACTGATTACTATAGTTCATACATGCGTGTTGATGGTATATATGTTGATTACACACACACACACGCACACACACACACACACACACACACACACACACACACACACACACACACACACACACACACACACATACACACACACACACACACACACACACACACACACACACACACACACACACACACACACACACACACATATATATATATATATATATATATATATATATATATATGTGTGTGTGTGGTGATTATATATATGCTGACTACACTTGCTGCATTATCTAAGATTGGAATGCACCATTATTTATTTACAGGATACATACTCCGATGACCTCCGAATGTTCGTTGTCGTACGCCAGGACGTGGGCTATACTCACGCATACGAGAATACCTAGAAAACCCGCCACTGTACACCGATACCTTTAATTAATTACGTAATTCATTTGAAGTAACCGCAGATTACACGGGCAAGGAAGTGGTAAACTCAATTGTAAACGCAATCCGTAAATCTAAATAACGAGTAATTACTCAAAATGGGAATTTCTCGTGTGGACATTATAATATATATTAAGAAGTTTTTAGTAAATCTAATTATATAGTATTGTTTGATAGACTATGTACATCCTACTATAACCAAATATTACCTTGTGTAATCTTGGATATAACCTTATTTTATATTTATAATTCATATTTAAATGATCTTGAATTTTAAAATAATCTTGAAATACAATTTATTTATCTACAAATTATGATCTACTAGAAATTCGAAATAATGTGTAGAATAAAAGTTAAAAATGTATACTTAACTCAGCGTGAACAAACTACTATATATATATATATATATATATATCTATATATATATATATATATATATATATATATATATATATATATATATATATATATATATATCTATATATATATATATATATATATATATATATATATATATATTGTAGGGATCTATATCGCTACCTAGATGATATAAGCATACATCACTTATGCATGCTTATGTCATCAATCAATCAGTTCCTGTACACTATTTATCGGACACTATGATATCAGCATTTGTTATAATATTACATAACTAGCTGATATCATCACACGAATATACTATACATGTCGATACACGTCTTATATATCGACACACACACACCACATTCATATACACACGCATATATAATGTATATAAGACACCACGTATACTATTGAAAAGTTACTGTTATAAACTTTATCTAAATAAACTAACGTTATTAAATTAATTATCTTATTTACTTAAGTAGAGATAATCAACCTCTACATTGGTGACCCGGACGTGGAAAAAAACCATTTCCACCTAAACGAACACTGCAAAATGGGAGAAACACAGAAGGAAGAACAGCGACATCAACAGCAACAGCAACAATCACAGCAACCTTCATCATCTTCTGACCTTCAACAACAACTTACATCAAGCACGATTTCAACAGTTTCGATCAAACTACCTCAATTATGGGAGACAAACGCAGCAGCATGGTTCGTAATAACAGAAGCTCAGTTCAGCAACGCACACATAACAGTATACACAACAAAATACAATTACGTCATATCTTCATTATCAAACGAACTGGCTGGTAAAATCATTCATGTTATCACAAATCCTCCGCCAAACGACAAATACGTTAACCTTAAAAATGTTATTTGTAAATTACTAGAACCATCCGAATCAAGCAAAGCAAAAGAATTAGCAAATCTTAGCGGATTGGGCGATCACACTCCTAGCCAATTGCTCAATCATATGCGACGTCTAAACGGAAAATACGAAGAAACTCCACTCTTCAAAGAAATGTTCTTAAGTCAATTACCAAACCATACCCGTAGTATATTGGCTATATGCTCCGAAGAAACTTCATTAACAGCATTAGCAGATAAAGCAGATTCAATTATTTTATTCAACGATAATATCTGCCAAATACAAGCTAATACACTGACTACACTCCAAAGAAAACAATTAGAAGAATCAACAAACAACCAACATTATTGTTTTTTCCACAAACGATTTGGCAACAAAGCTATCAAATGCATACAACCATGTAACTACAACCAAGAACGCCGAATTCTACACAATGTACACGGATCCGGCCAAACAACCAATTTATTATACGTTACGGATAAATCAACTAACATTCGATACTTAGTTGATACTGGAGCAGAAGTTAGTGTATTCCCTACAACACAGCAAGACCGCATTCGAACCAAACCAACGCATCAACTAGTTGCAGCAAATGGTTCATCAATTAATGCATACGGTACACGGCAATTAACTATCAACATAAATCAACAAATATACAAATTTCGATTTACCATCGCTGATGTATCCAAACCAATAATGGGCAATGATTTCCTTAGAAAATTCCGATTCGCAATCGACGTTCCCGGTAAGAAACTAATAAATATCGACAACTTTAGATACAACATATTAGCTAAATCAAACAACAAGTCATTATCGCTACATACAATAACGAACAGTAATTCATGCCAAAACATTTTGAATGAATTTCCAGAAATCCTAGTTTTCAAATCCGATCAACATTATGCAAAACACGACGTCACACATTTTATCAATACAGAAGGACATCCATGCCATGCAAGATCTCGCAGACTATCTTCAGAACAACTGAAAATTGCAAAAAGTGAATTTAAAATGATGGAAACTAAAGGAATTATCAGAAGATCAAAGAGCCCATGGTCCTCTCCATTACACATGGTTAAAAAGCCAAACGGTGAATACAGACCATGCGGTGATTACAGGCAACTAAACAACAAAACAGTAGAAGATCGCTATCCAGTACCTCATATACAAGACTTTTCATCATCTTTAAACGGCGCAACAATTTTCTCTAAAATTGATTTAGCAAAAGGTTATTATCAAGTACCAATGAACATAGAAGACATTCCAAAAACAGCAGTCATCACACCTTTTGGATTGTTCGAATTTATTAAAATGCCATTTGGTTTAAGAAATGCGGCACAAACCTTTCAAAGATTAATGGACAATATAATGCAAGAATTAGACTTTATTTTCGTATACCTGGATGACATACTTATAGCTAGCAAAAACGAAAAGCAACATCGTCGACACATACGACAGGTATGTCAAAAATTAAACGAAAATGGTTTGATCGTAAATAAAGAAAAATGTTTATTCGGAAAATCATGTTTAAACTTCCTTGGCCATACTATTAAAGAAAAAGGTATACAAGCAGCCGAAGAGAAAATTCTACCAATACTCAAGTATCCCCAACCAATTACCATAAAACAAATGCAGAAATTCATAGGCATGCTCAACTTTTACAATCGTTTCCTACCGAATATCGCGTTGATACTCAAACCACTCTACACATGTTTAAAAGGTAGAAAAGAAATTGAATGGAATAACGAATTAAAACTATCTTTTACAGCAGCAAAAGAAATATTGGCGAAAAGAACACTATTATTCCATCCGCAAATGGATGCTACAACTCGAATAACTGTCGACGCATCAGATATTGCAATGGGAGCAGCTTTGGAACAAGACATTAATGGAATAATATACCCATTAGCATTCTTCTCGAGGAAATTAACACCTGCACAAACACGATACAGCACATTCGATCGTGAATTATTAGCTATATACGAAGCAATCCGACACTTCAGATATTTTCTCGAAGGTAGATCATTCCATATCCAGACAGACCATAAACCCCTAACCACAGCATTGAAAGCACTAACAGAGAAATCTCCAAGACAATCAAGACACTTATCATTCATCTCAGAATTTACTTGCGATATCAGACACATATCTGGATGCGACAACGAAGCAGCAGACGAATTATCACGCATTGAAATAGAGAATATTAATCAAATTGAATTGCCAAAAGAAATATTTCAATACGATGATTTCGAGAGACAACAAAAAGAAGACACATCCGTACAATCATATATGAAATTACACAAGGAAAATATCAAAATAAACAACAACATAATTTGTGATAATACCAACAATTCACTAAGACCAATCGTACCAGCAAAATACCAACGCATCATTTTTGATTTACTTCATAATACGTCACATCCTGGTATCAAAGCCACTAGGAAACTCGTAACTCAAAGATTTACATGGATTAACGTAAATAAAAATTGCACTGAATGGGCAAAGACTTGTGAACCTTGTCAGAAATCCAAAGTACAAGTTCATACTAAAGCACCATTAAGTACATTTGATACAGCAACACGAAGATTCGACAATATTCACGTTGATATAGTCGGACCATTACCAAAATCACAGGAAAATCAATACCTTTTCACCATCATCGATAGGTTCACTCGTTGGCCTGAAGCTATCCCCATGAAAGATATAACAACTACATCATGCTGCAAAGCCTTATTAACATGGATATCACATTTTGGTCTACCGTTGAATATTACATCAGACAGAGGAAGACAATTTATTTCACAATTATGGAATGAATTGGCAAATAACCTTGGAATTCATACGAAGAATACTACATCTTTTCACCCACAATGCAACGGCATAATCGAACGGTTTCATCGTCAACTTAAGGCATCACTGAAGGCTAAACTCAACAATAGCAACTGGGTCGATGAACTCCCTTTAATCTTATTAGGAATTCGTTCCGTTCCTAAAGAAGATCTAGGATGTTCCAGCTCGGAACTAGTATATGGCACTACACTTAGACTGCCGGGCCAATTCTTCGAATCAACACCAACATCAACAATAGAAACAGACGTTTTCCTTTCAAGAATAAAAAACAGCATGACAAAAATACGAGCAACACCTACATCTTTTCACGGAAACAATAAAGGACATACGATATCGGAAACTTTAAAAAAGACAAATTACGTTTTCATAAGAAACGATGCCCATAGAACACCACTGCAACGGGTATACGACGGTCCATACAAAGTTTTAAAGCGTACTCCGAAATATTTTACATTATCAAAGAATGGAAGAGACGAAAATATTTCAATCGACCGATTGAAAGCCGCATTCCTCGCCAATGATTTCAAGATGCCACCAATCGTCCGGAGAGGACGACCACCGAAAACGCGTACAAAACTGGGGGGAGCTATGTAGGGATCTATATCGCTACCTAGATGATATAAGCATACATCACTTATGCATGCTTATGTCATCAATCAATCAGTTCCTGTACACTATTTATCGGACACTATGATATCAGCATTTGTTATAATATTACATAACTAGCTGATATCATCACACGAATATACTATACATGTCGATACACGTCTTATATATCGACACACACACCACATTCATATACACACGCATATATAATGTATATAAGACACCACGTATACTATTGAAAAGTTACTGTTATAAACTTTATCTAAATAAACTAACGTTATTAAATTAATTATCTTATTTACTTAAGTAGAGATAATCAACCTCTACAATATATATATATACTATATACTATGTATATTATATATGTATATTTAGAATTATAAAAGGATAAGTTAATACTTTTTTAACAAGTTGTAATGTCTTTTTATGTTTATATTGACCTATTTGATGCAAATTATCTTCAATTATTTTATATTATTAATCTTAATAATTAATATCTTTAAATATATCTTTAAATATTTCAGTTTTAGAATGCACTTACATTTCTATGATAACATTATAGATATATATATATATATATATATATATATATATATATATATATATATTGTTATCGACAACTATTTTCTAGATTCAGTTAATTAAGATTAAATATATTTGGATATGTCAACACTAGTCAAAATATAAATATATCACTAGAATAATATATAGATGGTAATATATTTTGGTGTTGGCATTACATCTATATTATCGTATATGTTTACATTATATGTTATTAGTTCACCTGTAAGTTGATTACATTCATTTGGTAACAATATATTTCACCAAATTACTGTCAACTAATTTCTACAACTATTCTAAACTTTGTATAATAAATCTGATTCGTTATCGTATTATTTACAAAAATACTGAATAATTAAAAAATGTATTATAATTTATTTTATTTATGAAATATATATAATCTCGAAAATCATATCGATTTAAAATTCATAATTTATAAGAATTACTATATTAAATTACTATGGACATTACATTTGTTACATGATAGTAATCGTCACAATGGCCATAATATTTATACATAAACCGCGTTCAAAACAAATTCAATAATAGATACATTTTTCACATCATTGCCTATCACAATATTTGCTTCTGAGCTGCCTAGAGACAATGGGTTGGGCATCGTATACAATGTATATTAATAAATATATAAGACAAAAACATATTCTTCATACTTAGAAATTGAATAACGTACGCATTAATAATGATTCATCTTCAAGCAACATTAATATCGTAAACATGCAATAAAAATAAAGTGAGGCAATTTAAAGAATATATACAAATACACGAATATAAATAGGGTTGTTATATAATATGAATATAAATATACAATTGAGAATTATCAAAGCAAAATGATGCTTCTTAAAATATTCATACAAAAATACTTTTGTGGATAGTTTGGTTTTTATAAAATAATTCCTTATACTTACAATCTCGCAATAAATATATTACTTTATATAACAGCTACTCGCTTTTCATTAATAATAGTCAGTTGATAATACTTTGCCATAAGTGTTCATAGTTTTAACAATAAATAGATTTAAATAATAAATAAAATATATTATAAGCCTGAATGGTGGTGGTGGGGTTATGGGGGCGGGGGTGGGTATAACTGAGTGGGCGCTAGACTCGTGGAGTACGCCACGATTGTTCGCCAACCGAAATTCCATGAATGGGGTCAACGTTTTCCAGATCGAAAATGTCATTTGGTCCAAAGGAAGCAAGTGCCTGGTCAAGTTCCAGGCGATCTTCGGCCCAAGGATGTTCGCCTACGTTTAAGGACGGTCCGTTTTCATCCACGACATCGGTTATCTGACCGCTAGGGGTAGGTGTATTCAGATCTCGAGAGGTCAAATATCCCAGCATGGCAGGGTCAACCGGCCCTCCAGTCCACCAGTCCATAGGCGGGTGAATGCTGGTGCCCTGGACGGTTAGATCGATACAATCGCTGACCGGTGAACAGTGATTTACCGAGTCGTCGGTCAAGGGGCTATCGCAGAAATCCAGGGGCCCGCCTAAAAGGTCTTCAAAGGAAGTCACATCGTCGGTGGAATCGGAGAGTGGCGGCGACATAGGCAACATAGCGTTTGCTTGACGAGCGGCGATCTATAAATGGTATTCAGCTTATTAATTTTAAATACAAAAGCAGACAGATCTAATTAATTCTTATTAATATCAAAATAACTCAAAATATTAATATTTCACAATTTACATAAAACATATATATATAGTGTGTACACCCATAATAAACTTATTATAATAAAGCATTCAGATTAAATACAATACGAGCTCGGCTAGTATATACCCTTTCTTATTACGACGAGTCCGAGCAGAGTGTTTATATAGGAAACACGTCAGAAGGTTGACTAATAGTAAGACCGGGTACGTTAAACAATGGTATGGCGTACATTGTACGCCAAACAATAGGCCTAAACACGCCCCCAATCCGGAATAAGACCACATTGCATAAGAACCGCAACATTTCACCAATCGTAAACGCAACCAATCAGATGTAAGTAAATAACTTAACTTAAGTTATTAACTGAATATAAATAGACATACATGTATTTAAATAGTAGCAGACCCATCGGTATCAGACTAATTCGATTGCCTATAATAAATTGATTAACTATATATTGACTATATTACAGTTCATTATAATTAGTAAACTTGCTAGTTTCATAATTGGTCCGTAGTGATGATTTGTCATTTTTTCCAGGCACATTAAAATAGTTATATAAATATTATATCATTATTCGAGTTTTTGCCCAATAAACAAAACTAACATTTTAGTATCAATATATAAATATGAATAAATAAATAATAATAATTATAGAACATCAATATAATATTATAACAAGTTATTTGTGACAATATTATATTATTATCAAATTACAGTAAACTCTTCAAAATGACATGTAAGGCGTACAGTGTACGTCATACACTGTACGACGTACAGTGTACGTCTCTGCGTACATTGTACGTATGGGTGAACTTTAATGCGCAAACATAAAGAGGGCGATATCATTATTATAAATATATATTATATATATTATATAAATAAATTCTAACCAGGACTATCAAGTATTCAATTCGTTGAATTCATCTTTTATATTTGGTTATAATGTTACATATATGTTTTGAAACTAAAAAAAATGTATACATCTTTTCAGTTCTATGGAACTTATCCATATTTCAAACGCGTTATATGATAATCGTATAACTCTATTTGTTGTATTCGCACGTCAACTATATAAATATATTGATTTCGCTAACCGCCACAATATCCTCACATTCAACTTCGCGCTTCAGTTTCGCCGGCGTTGCATTTTGCTCAAAACAAGCTGCGGCATTCCAACTGATGTCCAGCACATCGGAGATGCTATCGGCTCCCATGTTGAAGATAGAGTCGCCGCGCATCTGCACGCTTAGTGCCTGGATGCGGAAACGGAGTAAACTCGACATTCAATAGAGGAGGGGCAGAGAGAGAGAGGAAATGAAAAGAGCGTAAGAGACGCATACCTTTGATGCCATAGCGGCCTCGTCTTCCTCGTGGGCGTGGCGAGCGCGTTTATTGGGAGGAGCGTGATCCGACAAAGCCGTCGTGTCGATCGTGGAGTGCGCGCAATCCGAAGGCGATTCGCGCGCCGCAGACGAAGCGGAGAGTTGGTGACTCATCGACCCAGAGTGCTGGTGACTCAGAGGTTGCTCGGTGTGGTGAGTCATGCCGGCGTGACTTAGGGCCCCGCGACGTTTCTTGAATATTCCGTTGACAAACATATCGCTGCGAGGAGGAAGAGGCGTGGTTATAAGTAGGCGGCGGTAGTTAGAAGTAGGCGTACGTACCCACCACTGTGCGGGTATGTACGCATACGTATATATAGCGTATACGCTTCATATTGTACAGTGCACAATGCACATTTATAGGCTTACACGCACAACTATTCATATACTCCCACGCCTAGCTTAATACGTAATGCCAGACTCAGACGTGTACAAGCTGTAAGACAATGGCGAATTGTTTTATTTCTAAGTGTTACACTCGGAGGCTTGTCCTGTATAGACAGATACGCATTCATACGGAGATTCACGCGTTGGTGCGCATTGAACCCTTCCTTACTACAGGAATACGTGTCATCTAATATAGAGTCTATATATTTTCAGTAATAAATAAGCCAACGTTACTGTAGTAACACTATGTATATAGTATGTATCTATAGTAATTGATATTAATCGGATATTACACCAGCATCAATGAGAATGACACTAATTTCAACTAACACCGCAACTCTAAATAACTCACAACGGTGTGATACGGCATTTACTTAGAAGATTCACAACGATAAAAATATCACAATTACTACGATTTGTACAGAATTACACCAAATATATCCGAAATTAATCCATTACGCTCAGACAACAATATCCACTGTACCCAGTAGTTCCGAGAAACCTTTTCTATGCCATCAGATTAAAACAGACCTCCTCCAACTTCAACAACCCTACTCGTACCACTGAACTCGTTTGACAACGATATACCTCATTCGACTCCGAAATACATTTCCAATCCCAATAAACAAACAGAAACGGAAATAGAACAAACCTGTACTCTGGATTAATCTTCCAGAATCCTCCTTTACCGGGTTCATCTTTACGTCGGGCGACCTTCTGGAAACACTTATTCAATGACAGGTTATGGCGAATTGAGTTCTGTGTGAGGGGGTAAAGAAGAATTAAGGTCGAGGTATAATCGAGTTGTATGTGAGGGGTAAAGAAGCATTAAGGTCGATGTATAATCGAGTTATATGTGAGGGGTAAAGAAGAATTTAGGTCGAGGTATAATCGAGTTGTATGTGAGGGGTAAAGAAGCATTAAGGTCGAGGTATAATCGAGTTGTATGTGAGGGGTAAAGAAACATTAAGGTCGAGGTATAATCGAGTTATATGTGAGGGGTAAAGAAGAATTTAGGTCGAGGTATAATCGAGTTGTATGTGAGGGGTAAAGAAGCATTAAGGTCGAGGTATAATCGAGTTGTATGTGAGGGGTAAAGAAACATTAAGGTCGAGGTATAATCGAGTTGTATGTGAGGGGTAAAGAAGAATTAAGGTCGAGGTATAATCGAGTTGTGTGTGGGGGTTAAAGAAGCATTAAGGTCGAGGTATAATCGAGTTATATGTGAGGGGTAAAGAAGCATTTAGGTCGAGGTATAATCGAGTTGTATGTGAGGGGTAAAGAAGCATTAAGGTAAATGTATAATCGAGTATTGGGTCGATCAGGGTTCGAGCAGGTGTCGAGCAGGGATCACAACTAATGTAAATAAGTTACGCAATGGATGGCCACTTCCGGTACAGAGGCGATCTATAGGCAATCTATAAGTGGTATATAGCCTATAATTAAAACAATAGAGACCCGAACGTGTGGGCGAGGGTGGTCAGGTTCCTGGGAATAATGGCCTCGATGAGAGGCATGCGACCGATACGCCAGAGAACAATGCAGCTAAAGAGAGAGAGAGAGAACAATAAGAGAGAGAGAACAATGTCGGATTGCTAAGTGAACAATAGCAGGTGGACACGAACGGACAAGAAACAGTGAACATGATATGGATAGCGTGGATATTAGAGTGTGTGAGGGTGTATGATGGTGTGTGAGGGTGTGTGTGGGTGTGTGTGAGGGTGTGTAAGGGTGTGTGAGGGTGTGTGAGAGTGTGTGAGGGTGTGTGAGTGTGTGTGAGGGTGTGTGAGGGTGTGTAAGGGTGTGAATGGTGTATGAGGATATGTGAGATCGTGCGAGGGTTTGTGAGGTTGTATTAGGGTATGTAAGGGTATATGAGGGCATGTAAGAGCACGTGAAATGTATGAGGGTGTATGAGTCTATGTAAGAATGTATGCATTTATTTTGACACATATAACTTGGCTTGGCTTATTTTAATCAAACACATATAAGACATATCGTGGGTATATCATTTTTGAAATAACATCACCGGGTAAAAGAATAAGAAAACATATAAGTATAAGGAAGTAAATCCCAGGGAATTGAGAATAGGATAAGAACAATGGTGTATAGTATTGGGAATGCATTCAAAAGTAAGTGGATTGGATTGAGTTTGGTATTATTTAATGATAAATAACGGACAATAGCTTGGTTGTAGTAAGTGCATACCACCAAGTGAGTTAGTTGAGTAAATAGTTGTGCAAACCATTTTTAAATGAGTTATATATTTTACATATCAATACTCTTATATAGCTTATTCAAAATAGTTAATTATACTTAACATAGTTAGTTAATATAATATATTTGAGAAGTATATTTTTGGATGATCTAAGATTGTTTTTATCTTTAAATTAAATGGCCTCATTGGTATACGAAGGGAGATTAGTGTGTATAATATTAAGAGTGTTGTGTATATTTATGTGTTTATAATAAAGACAGTCGAGTTTAAAAAACATTTTGGAAGTTTAAAAATAAGTTTGCAATTTTGTTAATTAATTTGTTAAGTAATTTTTCTTGGAATTTAAATATGTGAGTAATAAATTTGTTTATTATCATTGTTTTTGTCAAATAATAAGATTGAGTCAAGTATTATACCTAATGTAATTACAACAGTCTATATCGGTATTAGGAGTTTGTAGTGGAGAATAATACATTCAGTCTTTACTTTGTTAAATTGTAGGTAGTTATTTCTATAGTAATGTTCTAATCAGTAATTAAGTTGTTTATTTCTGTTTACGCTCCTGGTGAGTAATTAAGTTGTTTATTTCTGTTTACGCTCCTGGTGAGTAATTATATTTGTTTATTTCTGTTTACGCTCCTGGTGAGTAATTAAGTTGTTTATTTCTGTTTACGCCCCTGGTGAGTCATTAAGTTGTTTATTTCTGTTTACGCTCCTGGTGAGTAATTAAGTTGTTTATTTCTGTTTACGCTCCTGGTGAGTAATTAAGTTGTTTATTTCTGTTTACGCTCCTGGTGAGTAATTAAGTTGTTTATTTCTGTTTACGCTCCTGGTGAGTAATTAAGTTGTTTATTTCTGTTTACGCTCCTGGTGAGTAATTAAGTTGTTTATTTCTGTTTACGCTCCTGGTGAGTAATTATATTTGTTTATTTCTGTTTACGCTCCTGGTGAGTAATTATATTTGTTTATTTCTGTTTACGCTCCTGGTGAGTAATTATATTTGTTTATTTCTGTTTACGCTCCTGGTGAGTAATTATATTTGTTTATTTCTGTTTACGCTCATGGTGAGTAATTAAGTTGTTTATTTCTGTTTACGCTCCTGGTGAGTAATTAAGTTGTTTATTTCTGTTTACGCCCCTGGTGAGTAATTAAGTTGTTTATTTCTGTTTACGCTCCTGGTGAGTAATTAAGTTGTTTATTTCTGTTTACGCCCCTGGTGAGTAATTAAGTTGTTTATTTCTGTTTACGTTCCTGGTGAGTAATTAAGTTGTTTATTTCTGTTTACGCTCCTGGTGAGTAATTAAGTTGTTTATTTCTGTTTACGCTCATGGTGAGTCATTAAGTTGTTTATCGTCGTTATGCTAATTAATATTGTGAGAAATCATAATTGAGCGATGTCGTATGGTTATATGATGGTATGTGAGGTTGTGTGGGAGTATGGGAGAGTATTTGAGGGTATGTGAGGATATGTGAGTGTATGTGAGGGTATGCGAAGGTATGTGAGGGTATGTGCGAGTATGCGAGGGTATCTGAGGGTGTGTGAGGGTTGTACGAGTATGTGAGTGTATGTGAGAGTATGTGAGTGTATGTGGTAGTATGTGGGAGGATGTGATGGTATGTTAGGGTATGTGTGAGTATTTGAGGGTATGTGAGGGTATTTGAAGGTATGTGAGATTATGTGGGAGTATGTGAGGGTATGTGGGAATATGTAAGGGTATGTGAGTATACTTGAGGGTATGTAGGGTATGTGAGCGTATGTGAGGGTATGTGGTAGTATGTGAAGGTATGAGAGAGTATGAGAGAGTATTTGAGGGTATGTGAGGGTATTTGAAGGTATGTGAGAGTATGTGGGAGTATGTGAGGGTATGTGGGAGTATGTAAGGAGATGTGAGGGTATGTAAGGTTGTATATGATTGTGTTATATGGAAAATAGTGAAATAAGGCTAATTAATTTATTCATTAGAGAATAAACGATGTTAGTGTATGTGTAATGGGTTTAAATGTACGATGTACAATACTGTACACTGTACAGTGTACACTGTACAGTGTACAGCACTGTGTACTGTAAATTGTATAATGTACAATGTACAATGTACAATGTACACTGTACACTGTACAGTGTACAGCACTGTGTACTGTAAATTGTATAATGTACAGTGTACAATGTACAGTGTACATTGTACAATTTATACCGTGTTCCGAAGTTTTGACGACTGAGGTAAATATTGTGATCTCAGAAAACGCTCATAATTAATATTGTATATATGCAGTATATATGCAGTATATATGCAGTATATATGCAGTATATATGCAGTATATATGCAGTATATATGCAGTATATATGCAGTATATATGCAGTATATATGCAGTATATATGCAGTATATATGCAGTATATATGCAGTATATATGCAGTATATATGCAGTATATATGCAGTATATATGCAGTATATATGCAGTATATATGCAGTATATATGCAGTGAATACTATAGTGACTAATAAAGTGGCTACTGTAATGACTTCTATAATGAGTGCACACCTCTCGATCGATTACGTCATGGGACCGCTACAACATCTGAGGTGCTTTATGTTAATTACGTGAGGTCATCGGTTATAAATATATTTATAAATTATATAAATAGAACGCTAGCTAATATGCGAATCCTATAAATAGATTGCTAGTGAATTAGCATACGTAGGAAACAGTAGGAAACAGTTCATTAAAATGTTATAATTTCTAGTCGTAATTTGCAAGCTCTATTTCGTGAAACCTTGCAGCTCCCTTTAGGAGAATACCACTTCACATTAGAGATGTAATTTAGCTATTCCACTACACTTGGATCATAGTTTAGATATGAAAGGTATATGTTAATCCATATAGGACGTGATAATAGTAAGATGGGAGTATATGGTTCTGTCGTGAGCTTTTAATAGAGTAAAGTATCATTTCAATTAGTTCCATACTCTTCAGAGAAATATATATTTTTTAATCGATAAAACGAAATTTAGTACATATTTTCTTCAATTATCATGTATCACTTGTTTTGCAGTTATAACTATAGTATATGCATAGGTATATATATATATATATATATATATATATATATATATATATATATAGCTTTAGTGAAGCTACGATCCTAGACAACCTTTAAATTTGATATCTTGATATGTTCCTAATATGATCGAATGTCGATAGACTGAATACATATATGATTATTAATAATATTACCACATATGATTATGTAACTCTAGATCTCGTTGATACCGTATTGGAATATTAGATTTAAAGAGAGTAGCTATGAAGTGAGAAGGCGTAACTACGGAGTGAGTTGCGTGGCTGCGGGTGGGTGGGATGGGGTGGGATGGGGTTTGGGGGGGGCGTAGCTAACCTGCCAACTCGGGTCAGCGTTTCGATAGTACAGGAAGTTCTCTGTGATCCACGAGTAGATACCGGACAAGGTGATTTTATTACGTCGAGTCTCCTTCATCGCCATGCAGATGAGAGTAGCGTACGAGTACGGGGGCTTCACGAACGCATTACTGCGGTAGTCCACGCGTTCGTCGGCGTGCGTGTGTCCAGAGTCGACGCCCGCCACGCCACCGCCCGCACCACCGCAGACGTCGCTAGCCACCAGCATCTGCAGCACTTCGGTGGTATTGTCGCCGGCGATGACGCACGCCACGCCGGCGCCGCGTACAATCGTCGTGGCGGACGGCGTGGGCGTGTTCGTAGTGAATATGTTGAGGTTATGCAACCAGTTCAGACTGGTTAGGCTGTCGTCTGGCTGCAGAAGCATCGAAGTGGCGGCTAGACTGACTCCGGGGTTCTTACGTAACCATTGATTGCGTGTACGTAGCGCCATGCTCTCAGCTCCAGGTAAGCGTTGAACGGTATCAATCATGTTGACGCTAGAGAGGAGTATGGGGCGTGGCTAAAGAACTTGATCACTTTTAGGAGGGTGGTTCTCAGGACAATAATCTCAGAATTTAAATATATTAATTGTAATTTTAAAGAATTGTTTATTAGTAATATATACATATATATATATATATATATATATATATATATATATATATATATATATATATATATATTGGTAATAATTATATAAGCAATGATTAATACTATAATGCATATTAACGTGTTTAGGATGAATCTATATTACTTATAAATCTAATGAACTGAACTAAATGATTATTATGTTCAATGAAAACTAAAATAAATAATAATAACCATGACAACAAAAATAATAAATAAATATGCACCAATTTATTTATCTGAATAAATTTTAATTATACATGCATTATTACATATAATGTATGTATATACATAATATAATGTATATTATGTTATGAGATAATACATTCACTATATATGGGTGCTTAATTAACTTGTAGGGAACACCAACTCAAGAGTTTACTACATAAACATATTGACAATATTCGGTGTAATACTTATGTATAATTAGGAGTATCGGTAAAAGTTACTCCAGCGTTACTGACCTCGATGAAGAAATATATTTCTGGAGAATTTAAATACAAGTTTACACTGAAAATCTGTCTAACACTAAAACCATTGCTTACCTCACTATATTGCTGTCTATATATTAATGAATAAATTACTTATATATATATATATATATATATATATATATATATATATACTTATACGTATATTCATTGCAAACATATTCTTCTCAAGGCTTTGTCATACCTATTGTAGTAGAAGCTATTGTATATCGTTATCCGGGAAATGTTTCACTAAATAATAAGCTGGGAATTACTTGTTTCCTATAGTCAAACTTATAAATTAATTATTCCTTAGAGAGAAAGCGATAGAAGGCTCGGGAGACCTTTCGGAATGTTAGTTCTTTTTATATGTTTTTATATTAATATATATATATATATATATATATTAAGGTGCTGGATCTATAATATACAGTTATAATATGCCATTCAGAATATTCAATAAACCATCACATGACACTCGCTCAAAATTTAGAGCAGAGCTGGAGAAAATAATTTTAAACTTGTGAACCGTAATTGATTAACGACACTAATGAACTTACTACTATTATCAATGGGATTTACCGTTACTGGTAATCAGTCGCAGGTATTTGGGTAGTAGGCATACACACATTAGCAAGTTTTTAATAACTTTATGTATTCAATTGTATAATAAAAACAAATTAAATATATATATATATTGTGTGTGTATACATATATATATATATATATATACATATATATATATATATAATATGCAACACGTCTATATTTAGATATATTTTAGTAATTATCTTTTGAATCAGAGTTTTATTTTATAAATGCGTATATAATGTATATACTATAATACATATGATACCTTTAAATACTAACTAAATATCTGTTAAATATCCAAATCGAATAACTGAAAGGTAAAATGATTCGTGAGAGACTCGTTTACTAAACGGGAAATATAATAATACTGGTCACTATGTCTAAGGGCAGGGCGGAACACAAGGACGTACAGACAGGGAGACACGAACAGAGGGTGGTGTTACTAATTGACGAGAGAGAGGTACGGGTTATTGTGACCAACGTAATGCCGGGTAGCATGTATTTATATAGAAAGGGGCGTGGTTTCGTGGTCATTCGACCGTGACCGCGCATCGGGGACATGTAACGGCGCGTCGTGTGTGGGCGTGGCCCGGTAAACGAGGAGCATGGCATCGAAATGCCTGGACAAAGACGCCATGGGCTGTAATAAAGATGAAGAGAATTTATGAATGGTGTAGTTGTACGAAATTTTATAAGCCGTATTTAATATTTGTAGATGTTTCCTATACGAATTAGTTTATGTTAAATTTCATTAAGTTGAAAAATAATGAATTCAATGCAGTTTAATTTTATTATATACGTGTATTGTTAATAAAACGGCAATATGATGTATTCTGTAATTCTGTACATTAGTTGTACATTTGTAACGTAGTGTACAGGTATATGTACAATGGACAACTATAAAATATCTATATACTAGTTATATAAATATATATATATATATACAGATATGCTATATATATATATATATATATATATAGATATAGCATATCTGTATATTTACATTAGAGGTTTATGAACTTATAAAAACAAATGCAAGTACGAACCCGACAAAAACACAACCTAAAATGGTACGGGGTTATATTAACGTTATCAGTGTTGACGTAGCAGTTCGATATGGAATCAACCCATAGAACGTCTAGCTGTACCGTTACTACTAAAGGTATACGGATAGTACAAGTAGTCGGAGTACTACTAGGAGATAGTAATCCTGAACTTTTTTCACACTCTTATTTATTGATTCAACCATTACTTATCTGGTGCGGTCTATATGCTTCTGTAGGGAAGTAATCTCGTATACTAGTAAAATAATCACCTTATACTCAATTGGCTTGTAGGATATGGCAAATGGAGTATTTCGTAAATTTGATTTACATTCGGAATGTGAAACGTACACCGAATATAAAATAGGAACTCATAATTCAAAGCAAACATTACAATGACTACCGAGAGTAGGATTACGTAACCATATCATAATTGGATATAAATAAACAATTTATATGTATTATATTAATATTATACTATTTAGGGTATTCAATATATTTATATTCCATATGGGGAATACACCAAAGTCCCCTATATGCCGAGTATGCAGGGGATTTGAATATACGACGGAAGTCAAGGTGGGGGAGAATGCAAAACCTGTCTTTTCAACTAAACTTACCAAATAAATATATAATTTATAAATTCTCATTTAATTAATTATTTCTTTGTTTTAAAATCGTTTATTCACGAACGTTATAATTACATATACTATTATAATAGTTATACTATTATATCTATACTTGAATATAGATCATATTCCCTAACATATATGTTCATTGATATATTCATATTAATTAATGTATATATTTAATTAAAACAAGTAAGTGTGGCTATAGGCATACTAATTTGTTTTCTTTTCAACATATATATAAATATATATATATATATATATAAATATATAAACCCATATTTAGAAAATGATAAATTAACAATAACAAAAATAAATTCTAGTAACTATTATTATAAAGATACAAATAAAAATATACATTTAATCGTAAAATATACATTTAAAATAAATAATGCAAATTAAGATATACTGTATGATGTAATATTCTATATCATATAGATTGTAACAAACTAAGATATACTGTATGATGTAATATACTATATCATATAGATTGTAACAAACTAAGATATATTGTATGATGTAATATTCTATATCATATATATTGTAACAAACTAAGATATACTGTATGATGTAATATACTATATCATATAGATTGTAACAAACTAAGATATACTGTATGATGTAATATTCTATATCATATAGATTGTAACAAACTCACTCCACCTAGAATTATAAGTTATAGTTATAATTTAACAAATTTCAATTGGATTAAGATTTATTTGGCAAGTTATTATTCAATAATATTGTTTATAATCACCAAAGTATCGCAATTCAGTTTAATTACAATTAACAAACTTGCTTGCCGCTCGATTAAACACACGCGTAAGTTATCATTATATCTGTAGTAGTATATGTGTACGTGTGTGTGTGTGTGTGTGCGTGTGCGTGTGCGTGTGTGTGTGTGTGTGTGTGTGTGTGTGTGTGTGTGTGTGTGTGTGTGTGTGTGTATGTGTGTGTGTGTGTATATGTATGAAGGTCTAGTATTTTATTTCGACACATACATACATACTTATATTCCCAATCAAACGTGAAAAGACAAGGTACATTTATATAATTGTTGCGAGAAAATCGTCATCCTAGAAAATAATATGAAAGTATTTAAGTGTAAAGAAATAAACAGGAAGGAAATAATTGTAGGGGAGATTAGAACATTGGTATATAATGAAGTATGGGAATTAGGTTTAAAATGGAGTGAATTGGACTGAAGTGTGATAATATTAAATATATGATTGAGGAAAATAGATTTACGAAAGTTTTGTTATCTTATATGTGTGTATGTGAGCGCATGTGTGAGTGTGTGAGTGTGCGTATGCGTGTGCGAGTGTGCGTATGCGTGTGCGCATGTATACGTGTGTGAGTGTGCGTATGTGAGCGCATGTATACGTGTGTGAGTGTGCGTATGCGTGTGCGTATGCGTGTGTGAGTGTGCGTGTATGTATGCACGTGTATGTATATACATATTTATTTATTAAAACACAATGATCACTAATATATATAAATAATTTATTGTAGTAAATGGAGTAGTATGATAGCGGAAGCAAATAATGATTATATTATTATATAACAATAGAATGCGGTGATAATTATGTCATTCAAGCAAGACACTTTTTAGGTGTAGGTTTTGTGTAGGAGGGTAGGTATGTTGATATGTGTGTAGGTGTGTAGGCGTGTGGTAGGTAGGTGTGTAGTATGTAGGTACGTGGTGTGTAGGTGTGTAGTATGTAGGTACGTAGTGTGTAGGCGTGTATTGTATAGGTACGTAGTGAGTAGGCGTGTAGTATGTAGGTACGTAGTGTGTAGGCGTGTAGTGTGTAGGCGTGTAGTGTGTAGGTACGTAGTGTGTAGGCGTGCAGTGTGTAGGTACATAGTGTGTAGGCGTGTAGTATGTAGGTACGTAGAGTGTAGGTACGTAGTGTGTAGGCGTGTAGTATGTAGGCGTGTAGTGTGTAGGTACGTAGTGTGTAGGTACGTAGTGTATAGGTACATAGTGTATAGGCGTGTAGTGTATAGGCATGTTATGTGTAGGCGTGTAGTGTGTAGGCGTGTAGTGTGTAGGTACGTAGTGTGTAGGCATATATTGTGTAGGTATGTATTGAGTGTAAGCGTGTAGAGTGTAGGTATGTATTGAGTGTAAGCGTGTAGAGTATAGGCGTGTAGTGTGTAGGTACGTAGAGTGTAGGCATGTATTGTGTAGGTATGTATTGAGTGTAAGCGTGTAGAGTGTAGGTATGTATTGAGTGTAAGCGTGTAGAGTATAGGCGTGTAGTGTGTAGGTACGTAGAGTGTAGGCATGTATTGAGTATAAGCGTGTAGAGTGTAGGTATGTATTGAGTGTAGGCGTGTAGTGTGTAGGCATATAGTGTGTATGCGTGTATTATATAGGTACGTAATGTATAGGTACATAGTGTATAGGCGTGTAGTGTATAGACATGTTATGTGTAGGCGTGTAGTGTATAGGCGTGTAGTGTGTAGGCGTGTAGTGTGTAGGCGTGTAGTGTGTAGGTATGTAGAGTGTAGGTACGTGGAGTGTAGGTACGTGGAGTGTAGGCGTGTAGTGTGTAGGTACGTAGTGTGTAGGTGTGTAGAATGTAGGTGTGTATTGAGTGTAAGCGTGTAGGTACGTAGTGTGTAGGCGTGTAGTGTGTAGGCGTGTAGAGTGTAGGCGTGTAGTGTGTAGGTACGTAGAGTGTAGGTACGTGGAGTGTAGGCGTGTAGTGTGTAGGTACGTAGTGTGTAGGTATGTAGAATGTAGGTGTGTATTGAGTGTAAGCGTGTAGGTACGTAGTGTGTAGGCGTGTAGTGTGTAGGCGTGTAGTGTGTAGGCGTGTAGTGTGTAGGCGTGTAGTGTGTAGGTACGTAGAGTGTAGGCGTGTATTGAGTGTAGTGTGTAGGTGTGTAGAGTGTAGGTGTGTAGTGTGTAGGCGTGTAGTGTGTAAGCGTGTAGTGTGTAGGTACGTAGTGTGTAGGCGTGTAGTGTGTAGGCGTGTAGAGTGTAGGCGTGTAGTGTGTAGGCGTGTAGTGTGTAGGCGTGTAGTGTGTAGGCGTGTAGTGTGTAGGCGTGTAGTGTGTAGGCGTGTAGTGTGTAGGTACGTAGGGTGTAGGCGTGTATTGAGTGTAAGCATGTAGTCTATAGGTGTGTATATGGATAACTACCCTAAATATGAGATTGTATCGACATAGATGAACTAAAAACATTCCCTGGGTTTGGTGAGATCACATATATTATTCATAACGTAGTATTAGGTGTAATGTTAGTTTTAATGTAGTATTAGGTGTAATGTAGAGTTAGGTGTTATGTTAGTTTTAATGTAGTATTAGGTGTAATGTAGAGTTAGGTGTTATGAAGTACTATACATTAGTATACTACACCGTGTACTTATATGGTGTAGTATATGGTATAGAGTAAGGTCTAGAGTAAGGTGTAGAGTAAGGTGTAGTGTAATAGGTAGTGTAAGAGGTAGTGCAAGAAGTAGTGTAAGGGATAGAATAAGGGGTAGTGTGAGGTGTAGAGTAAGGTGTAGTGTAATAGGTAGTGTAAGGGGTAGTGTAAGAGGTATAATAAAGGGCAATGTAAGGGGCATGTAGGGGAAGTGTAAGGTGTAGTATAAGAGGTAGTTTAAGGTATAGTGTAAAGGGTAGTACAAAGGGGTTCAGTATAATATTAGTAGTTGTTGTTTAGAGTATGATATAGTTTATATATATATATATATATATATATATATATAATAAACGTCATACAATATTCACTAGATACCAACATAGTCTATGAAACTAAATGATTTCATTACGTATATTATCTATAACTAAGGGATGTCTGCGTGTTCGTTAGTAGTATATGAAGCAAAATAATTACGTAACAATTTTGATTGCATATATGCAATCAGAATTGTTGGTTATAACCAATATGATATTGTCGATTATTCAATATTATTCACTTCGTGAGTCATTTTTATTAAGAACACAACATGAAATGCGATATTGGAATGTGGAATCTCTGTTTGATATAACGGAAGTAAGTCGGGTACAAGTTAAGGCCACCGAATCTCACTGAATTGCATCAGAAGCCACTGAAGCGTAACATACATTAAAGAAACGTGGTGTGCATCACGTGTCACCTGGCGACACCGCCAAATGCTGCCAATTCGTGTCAGATGTCATCCGATGTATCGGAGTTATCGCGGCATGATACTAGATGACGCAAGATACGTAATCGATGTGGTATCGGTACTTTATGTAGGTTCACGTGAGAGTCGTAAAGCAATATCCTGAGACCATTAGATAACATTAATATGGCAAGTGATAGCTAGGGATGAGTATAATTCCACTGATAATCTAGTAAGGAGGAATATTAGTTTATCATAGAAATACAACATCAGTGCAATACATTATATCTAGGCATTATTTCTAGGCATTTAAATAATTGTCACACTTGCAATATGCTATTTCTTACATGTATTCTCTCTAAATATTACATTGTACACAATATACGGTACACAACAAAAACACGTTTCATAACTATTATGTAATTAATCTATTTAACTATGTTACAAATAATCATGCACGGAGTTATATAATTAAAGTTAGTGAACTCGTATCTACATGTATGCAAACGACTCTAGGCTCAAAATTAGAATTACATAACAATTGACTAAAAGTTGATGACTCAATGCTTATAACGGTGTGCGTTGATAGAGTTTATCCCGATTACGCGACGCGCGAGCCTCTCTATTACGCAATGGCACGCCGTTGGTTGCATGGGAATTGGTAGTAAATGGTTAAGGTGAAGAACTAGAACGGAATCTAACGGAACGACGATTAACGTAACATTAGACATTATGTCATATAGCGCTGGTGACATAACTCGCCTGTTGATGGAGTACAAACACGGTACGATAGTGTATTGCGTAACTTTCGACTCCGTGGTGGGTTAACTTCGAGATACGAAATAATGCGATTGCGTCTAAATGTAGATTAGATCTAGTACTCGCCCCTGGAGATAGTTATTATTAGTATAGCAAGTAACGAGATATATAACTTAAATCCGAGTCGTGATTCTTTTAGCATTGACATTATATTGTTCTTGTGGTACCCTTTAAAAGTCTAATTTGAACTAGAAAACATAATTACGTAATATGCTTTTAAACAATTGCTAGGGATGATGTTATGTATAAAAAATACAATAATATTAAGGAAATAATGCATAAATAAATAGTAAATGTATAATCCTAGAAATATACTTCTGCGGGAGCTCTAGTTTATATACTATATAGTATAATATACTATAGTATATAACTATATTATATTTGTATTTGATATATATAATAAAAATCATATTTATTATGCATTATGATCATATATATTTATCAGAGTATAACAGTACCCTTTTAGTTTTTAACTATATAAACTAAAATATAACACGAAAAAAAGTATGCAATACAAAACTACTTGTATTGTATTGGTTACCTATCTAAACAATGCATATTATGTGAACAATATAAATATTATATATAGTTATTAAAATATATACCATGTACAAGGGACGTTTATTTTCTATTAAACTGTTTAAAGGGGTTGAGATCATTCGTGAATTGTGACAATCGCATTTCTCAGATTCATTTCTTGAATATATTATATATAATAATTATCTTATATATAGTATCATATTTAATTTGTAATATATTATGTAAATGTATTATATAAATATTTACTTGCATAACATTAACAAGATTCCATTTAATAAAAGCGCAATTAAATATAAAAAAGTTAAAAGTAAAACGCATTAAAAACGATATTCAAATGATGTTAAAATATTTAAAATGATGTTAATATATTAAAAATATATACAAAATAACAGATCAAAAAATTGATTAATTTTAAATTAAAAATAAAGAAAGAAATTCGAGGTACCTTCAATTGATTCTTCAATTCAATCAATTTTAAACGTTTTCAGAGTCTTGATGAGATTTTAAGTTATTCCTCCAAAATATGTTTATCTGCAGACCATGAACCGAGAGTACAAACAATAAATCGTATTACAAACTATCTTATCGTATTAACCAAACTTTTGTTAGGGAAACATTGATACAAATTGTTATGACAATTAAAATAAAAATTGTTTTATCAGCTTCTAATATGACGTTTGTTTTTAGGTCCCAAGTTGAAATATAATCAAGTTTAGGATCTTTATTTAGAAAAGTACATAACACATTTTGAACATCGTCATGGCTTTTTGTCATCGATGGGAGTTGAATTTTATTGCAACTCGTAAAACATTATCTACATCCTGTATTTATCGAACCGGTAAACTATCTTACAGAAATAACTTAGAGACTAGTTCTATGCTTGATGACCACCCATGCAATGCCAATGTGGAGTGTTAAAAGTCAACTTCCTTCTGAATGATAATCGAGCCATTTCTGTGACCAGCGAATTCGTATAGATAAGCGTATATTTCGCTGGGGTATTGCAGACAATGCATGCTAACTATTTCCTGATAGGATACAACAATGAATGTAGTTTAGAAACCTAATGTGTTAATTTAGTATTATTATTGGATTTATCTCTATTTGGATCGATCGAGTTATTATTTTCATTTAATAGTTTAATTTCTTTAACAATCGTCCAGATATCATCCTCTGTGAGAGTTGACGGTAGGCCCGATGAAGTGATTTATGTTTCTATTAGTATGAGTTAGATATACCTTTTCAACTATTTCCGAGGGATACATTATGTGAATGATAAATTAGGACTTCAATTTCTGGAAGAGTGAAAGAGCTAAATCTGTAATTGTATCCATCATATCTGATAATACTGAAGATAATCGATAGAGTTATTTAAACCCGATGGATATTCCTAGAAATGTCATTGTTTCATCAAGATTTATTTATTTGATAAGACAATAAGCCAGTTATATACAATGGCTAAAGTATTCTACTATAGAGATACATAGAGTAGAATATTTTGATAAAGAATATATTAAAGAAGATACATGTCATTCTCTATTTAAGTTAATTTAAGTAATGTTTATGTATTCAGTTACATTGCCGGTAATGACCGAGTCATCTGCATAAGATGGCATATGAATTTACTTTCCACAACATTAATTCCTTGTGATATAGTAAATCGAAGCAAAATTGCAGATGCTAGGATAAATATAACATAACATAGTTGATCTCACTGTTGAACTCCAGTTTTAATTGGTCGTAATTATATATCTTATGGAGTTTATGTATTGACATCTGGAATGAGTCAAACAGTTTGAATAATGTTGCATTGAGCCTGTTAGAGATATCTAGCCAAACGATATGTTGATATGTTATAGTCTACTTATCCTACTGGATATATGTATGCGTGTGTCGTGCGCGTGTGTGTATGTGTATATGTTCGTGTGTGTGTGTGTGTATGTGTGTGTGTGTGTGTGCGTATATGTATGTATGTGTCTATACATGTATGAGTATGTTTATGTTTATGTGTAGATCATGGACATTTTCTGTATTGTGATATCAAGATAAGGTGAGTACAATCTATAAATGAGGTATACGGATACATACGGATACTCACCCTGCCTTACAATACAATTGTAAGGCAGGGTGAGTTTAAGGATTCGTTGGTGTAAATAAGTTAATGTTTAGGGAATGGTAAGGGAGACTAAATGTACTTGTGGATAAATTTAAAACTAGAGCTCGAATTGATTCAAAAAAGACATTTTTTAGATTGTTCACAAGTACATGGATACATGACACATACAAATCAATTATTCTGGGAACTTAACTGGGAAGTTTTTCGAAAAACTTAATACGTCCCAGTAAAAATTACAAGTAATTTTATTTTTTCATTGCATAATTTCTTTTATATTATTTTTTATTTTTTTGGTCATATCAAAAGATTTCACAAAACTATTAAGTTACCCTGTTTACTGGGATAACGGCGTTTATTGGAAATTATTTAACCATTGAGTATGAATAAGTTATCATAGCATGTATATATAGTATTATACAGGAAATCATCGAGGTCATTTTAGTGTTTTTATTGTATAATAACATTGCAAATTTTAATTGTATATTATGTGTATTTTGTATTCAAAATAATTATTTAGGATTGTATTATAACTACATCATATGGTTTCTTGGGTACACCCAGATAATATATTACTATAGTATTATATAATACTATATATATATGATTGAAACATCATTGAGTATTTAAAAAAATATATTGTATAAAAATAAACAATTTTATTTGTCCATGATAGAAATATAGAGAATTTGTTTCGCTTTTTAATTTGTATAATTTTTTAATATTTCCATTTATATTCATATTATTTATTTTTTTGATCTACATAATTTAATTTAGATAAATCAATACTTTTTTTAACAAATGACAGGATTTTCTAATATAATTACATCACACTCTTTACGTGTTTATTTTTCAATTACATATGTATCATGATGAGTGTTGTAAAATTCGTATTTTCATTCAGATGGGTACATTTTTTACATTTTTTTTATTAACCAGAAAATAATTCATGTAACATTATGCTATTTTCAATTTTATTCGTGTTTTTATAAATATTCGCAAAAATATGCAAAAATAAATTTCAAAGTAATTAAAAGTATCACATATTGAGAAATATTATATTTTATTCGAACATAGAAATGGATTGAAAACTTAAGATATATATAATGAGATTATAATCATTATAATGAAATCGATGTTTGCACTCAAAACAAGGTACGTACGATGAACATATTGTGTACACCGTATTATGCATGAGTATGCATATAAACGGATGTACGTTATGCATTGTGTGACGTACAATGTACGTTGAACTAGGTACTCGTGCACTCGGGTTCATGTAAATCGCCGATTGATTACTACATAATTATGACGGTAACTGAATGGTAGATAATCAACAGATAATCAATGCCCAAGAAATATAGATAAATTACGATTCCTATTGGAGTATATGGAGATTGATTCTATATATATATAGCAATGTTTAGGGCATGTACATATATCTATTTAAATGAAATATTGTTAATAAATTATATAATAATTATAATAATGATAAATATAATATTAATTATTATAATATTAATTATGAATGAATTAATGAATGACAATATATTTCAAGGCTGAATATGAATACACACAAGATTAAATTAAATTGAATTTAGTTAACTAAGATAATTAATTGAATGTTTCCTATATTCACTTTTATTTCTGACTAAAGATAACTTTTCATATATTTTCATAATTTTTCTTAAAGGAAAAATTAAAATAAGTTTTAAAAAATAGAGAATATTGTGTTTTTACATGAATAAGCTCAATTATACCTAGAATGTAGAGAGATCAATTATCAAATAGCTGTATGATATTATATATTAATACATTTACCATAGAACTATAGATACTAAGTTATTAATTGGTGCATTAATAATAAGTATTCCTATTATATCTAATTAAATATTCCTTTTTTCATGTATAGCTGCTTCTGCATCCCGTTTAATTTCAAACTGTTATGTTATGAGGTGTAAGAATCACGCTCGTGTACACGTGTGCGCGCTATATACAGTTAACGGTAAACAATATAGTCAGTCCCACGTAAAGCTATTGACGAGTTACATGCAAACAACAGTCGATACCTAAACAGAGGCGTACAACGGGCATTGTTCTAACGGGCTTGGTTCTAGGCACAACTGTACTTGTAGTTGAAAAAACACGATCGCCTCAACTCATTATCGATCAAACGTAGCCACGCCCCTTGGCCCGTTAAATACTCCCCCCGCCGCGTAGACTACGTCCCAATTCGACCGGGAAAACCATCGAAATACGTTTTAACATGAAATCGGGTAACAGTGCCCACAGGGTTATTGTTATCGCTATAAACGATTATGGACAGCGTGGCTATCGGCGCGTGTATCCCGGAAACGAGGGACGTAGGGGTCACGCAGGACCTGCTCGGCGTGCCCGCCATTGAAAGATTAAAGGCTAAGAAACGTATACGCGAAACTTCGGTAAATACGAATCGATTTCGATTTAATTTGAATGACAATGAAGAATGATATCGATAAAACTAGCCGCCGAGAAAGAGGCTCGTAGAGGTAGGGGTTAGTTGGTGAGTTATGCATATTTATATGAATGGGTTTTGCATGGCGCGTAGGATTGTTCGGGGTTGTATAATGTGTCGTTGCGCGAATACGCGTGTAGGTATGTTGGGAGTGGAGTGGAGTGGAGTGGAGTGGAGTGGAGTGGAGTGGAGTGGAGTGGAGTGGAGTGGAGTGGAGTGGAGTGGAGTGGAGTGGAGTGGAGTGGAGTGGAGTGGAGTGGAGTGGAGTGGAGTGGAGTGGAGTGGAGTGGAGTGGAGTGGAGTGTAGTGGAGTGGAGTGGAGTGGAGTGGAGTGGAGTGGAGTGGAGTGGAGTGGAGTGGAGTGGAGTGGAGTGGAGTGGAGTGGAGTGGAGTGGAGTGGAGTGGAGTGGAGTGGAGTGGAGTGGAGTGGAGTGGAGTGGAGTGGAGTGGAGTGGAGTGGAGTGGAGTGGAGTGGAGTGGAGTGGAGTGGAGTGGAGTGGAGTGGAGTGGAGTGGAGTGGAGTGGAGTGGAGTGGAGTGGAGTGGAGTGGAGTGGAGTGGAGTGGAGTGGAGTGGAGTGGAGTGGAGTGGAGTGGAGTGGAGTGGAGTGGAGTGGAGTGGAGTGGAGTGGAGTGGAGTGGAGTGGAGTTGAGTTGAGTTGAGTTGAGTGGAGTGGAGTGGAGTGGAGTGGAGTGGAGTGGAGTGGAGTGGAGTGGAGTGGAGTGGAGTGGAGTGGAGTGGAGTGGAGTGGAGTGGAGTGGAGTGGAGTGGAGTGGAGTGGAGTGGAGTGGAGTGGAGTGGAGTGGAGTGGAGTGGAGTGGAGTGGAGTGGAGTGGAGTGGAGTGGAGTGGAGTGGAGTGGAGTGGAGTGGAGTGGAGTGGAGTGGAGTGGAGTGGAGTGGAGTGGAGTGGAATGGAGTGGAGTGGAGTGGAGTGGAGTGGAGTGGAGTGTTGTGGAGTGGAGTGGAGTGGAGTGGAGTGGAGTGGAGATGCCATACGGTTTAACAACGATCATTCAATTTATTCGAGCTTTTCATCATTGTAAAGTAACCAAAGACAAATCCAAAAAATAATACAATTATTAAATATTCAGTCTTCATATATGGTAGCAATAATCATACATATATATATATATATATATATATATATATATATATATATATATATATATATTCACAGAATTTACTAAATTGAATAGTTACTAAAGATAGATTATGTACACTTTAATTATGTTAGATGTTTATAAACATATACAATATATATTCTATATATATTCTATACAGTATATTCTATTTTAATATGCTAACCACAAATCACAGAAGTAAACAAATAATAAATTATTTGGTTTCTATTTTTCTCAGTATATAGATAATACGGTGATATAATGTTAGAGTGATATGTCGATGATGTCGATGATGTCGATGATGTCGATGATGTCGATGATGTCGATGATGTCGATGATGTCGATGATGTCGATGGTGTCGATGGTGTCGATGATGTCGATGGTGTCGATGGTGTAGATGATTGTGAAGATGATAGTGAAGATGATAGTGAAGATGATAGTAATAGGATTCACTGCTCGTCGACTCCTAATAGGAGCATCGGAGTGCCTGCTAGATAGTCGGCCGTCGCGGTTCGTTGAATTCGCGGATCGTACGCCGTACGCCGTACGCCGTTCCACCAATCAGCTTGCGTAGTCTAGTAAATAAGTCAACAAAGAGAATACATGGAGGATGTGCGGCGTAGCGGGCTACTGGATACTCGTGCGCTTTTCACTCGGCACGCCGGTGTTGCCGTACGTAGATGTAGGTTTACAGACTTGCTGTTTACACTGGCCTTGTTGAGTTTATGGCGCGGAGTATATGCGAGCGAGTTGGTTATGTTCGAGGGGCCAATTGATACGTGGGTTTAGATGCGCGAGAACGGGTGTGTATTGTTAGGTAAGTGGGGTTCGAATACACGAGCCCACTCATAATATTTACCATACCTTCCTTCACTCACCATTCCACATTAACCAACGCTCATCACGTAAATCACCTTCACTCGCAAACATAGTCTAACCTAACCTTACCCATACCCTCAGTTCAACCTTCCTTATGTTCTATTGCTCATCTATCTCATCCTTAATCTATCTCTCCTCTCTTAATCCATCGTCACCCCCTTCTTCCTCTCCAAACACCAATTCGTCTTACCCATCCCATCCGACGTAAACTCTTTTCGTCCTATCATTTGCTCCTCATGTTACATATCCACTTTTTCTCATGTTACCTTTCCCTTCCTCGCATCTACTTACGTAACACCTTTCGTACTCTGGGGTCGCATCCCATCACCTAATCCATAACAAACTTATCATCATTTATCATCTCAGACTACGTTTTCCAATCCGTCCATATCACCAACCCTCATCACCTAATCTCAGTTCACCTCCCCTACCAACCCCGTCGCATTGTTTACACCACGTTACGATATCTATTGTTGCCTGCGCATTGTTATCCGAGCCGTCGGCATTGTTTACATCGCGGTAACGCCGTTTCCGGTGAAATAAACAACTTCCGTTTAAAATGGTAGAACCGTTAACGAGATCGCTGGCTATTGCCCCGATAGTTTGAGGAGTGCAATGGAATTGGCGTTTTTAGTGCCTGGTAATATTAGGAACCCCGACTATATAACATAGAAATATATCCACATATATATATATATATATATATATATATATATATATATATATTTATATATATATATATATATATGTGTGTTTGTGTGTGTGTGTGTGTGTATATATATGTGTGTGTATGTATGTATGTGTGTGTGTATATATACACAATAATAAACACATATGAGCACACACACACACACATGCTAAAACATGCAGTTATCATTGCCAAGGTATGCAATTAATTAGTTACTTTAACAGAACTATTAACTATATATAATTGTACAATTGTTACTATAACCATCATATAATACTAGTTTCTATTCTCTACTTCTATATCGATGAAATTCCATAAACACACTCAAAATGAACATGATATATCAGCTTAGTTACACGACAGATATAATCTATCAATACTAGGGAACTTTAACCTAAATCCTAATTCAACGGTTTTCTCTAATTCACTCGACATTAAACTAATACAACATATTTACGAACCCACACGATATGCTAGCAATATCCTAGTACTGGTCATCAAATGATTACAAAAATATCTCATCCCAGGATGGGACAATAATTTCGGATTACAACATTATATATATTAATTTAAGAAACCATAACCTTCTCACAGAAACCAAAACTCACCGTAACACAAAAATATCAACTATATCGGATATTTTAAATGACTCATACAAATTGATAGTCATAGATTATAATACAATTAATAACGCTACACAAAAATAATTTAAACACTTATAACATAAACTACAAATTCATAATCTACTAAAATCTATTTAATTATAACAAAGAAATCTAAACCCTTGGTAGACTCATGAGTTATATCAATAACTGAAGAAAAATAATCAGGTTGTAAGATAACAAAGTAATAAAAACAATAAATACATAAAAATGTATTCGAATAAAATAAATTATCTCAGATTAAATTCTACAAAATCAACATAGAAGTTATACATCACATTAATGAAACAAGTTTATAAATCATTGGACTCCTTATTACATAATTCAACAATGAATGACGCATATAACTTTGCCACATTCTTTAATAAGATAGTAAAAACTATGTATGATAATATAGATACTGATATTAATAACTTAATACAGATAAAAACAACTTCCACTACTTCAAATTCACTACCTAATGTAACCTCATTTTATAATGAATAATCAATAAAATTAACAAACTTTAAAACCACTACATTGATAAAATAACTACTAATCTTCTAAAAGAAACAAACAAACTAAGATAATATATACAAGAATACACTAATTTCTTACTATCATTGAATTACTCTAAGATTATACCAATACTAAAATACATCATTATTAGATGTTTCTGTTTTTTGATGTCTGAGTTTCTGTAATAGGTGTATATATATTTATATATATAATATAATAGGTATATATACCTTAATACTAATTTCTTAAAACTTAACAAACTGAAAACAGAATCTATGTGCTTTCATTCATACTAAAATAGGCTACACTGCTTTAGAAATAAAAAGACTACATTTCGCATGAAATTAGTCACACTTAATACCAGGTAGATAAATAGCATAAATAGCGAAACAGTGTAATAACAAAACATACGAGATATAACAAAACACTTTCTAAACTAGATTTATCTTAAACTATTATCACCCTATATTATTTCAAAAATTGATAACTGCAATTATCTACTTACTGACTTGCCTAGACTACAAGAAGATAACTAGATAAAATGTTAAATCAAACAATCAGACTAATATTAAACTTATTAAAATAATATGTACCTCATAAATCTATAAAAAACTAAATTTGCTTACTTTTTTTCACGGAAAAGTGAAAGTTATTTGCACTCTTTTTTTATATATTTCTGTACAAAAACCTACTCACTGAAATTAACTCCAAATTACTGAACCTTACATTACATACCTATACACATATTACTAACACCTAATACACCTGACATGAACTAGAAACCCACTTAAACCTGTATACCTTACGCGGAGAGTACCTACATCCACATTATTATTATAATAAAAACATCATTTAAATTAAATTGAATGAATGTAAACAATGATAACTTGTAAAATGCTTTTTTTGATTAGAATGCCAGTTTTTTAAAAATTATTATCAGTTTATTTATATTTTTTAAAAACTCATGTAATTCATAAAAATCCAGGATATATTTATATTTAAAATATTTATTTAAATGTTACTATACAGTATAATGTAGATAATGAAGTTTACATGATATTCTCCATTTCTTTCATAAAGTTATCATAAGCGTCATCTTTCGTTTGCAGAGCATTTGGTTTCATTTTCTTCAAGTCCATGAATGCAGGTTCAAGGCCTATATTAAGGAATATTTAGCTATAGTTGAGAGTGAGGGAGTGAGGGAGGGAGTGAGGGAGGGAGTGAGGGAGGGAGTGAGGGAGGGAGTGAGGGAGGGAGTGAGTGAGTGAGTGAGGGAGTGAGGGAGTGAGGGAGTGAGGGAGTGAGGGAGTGAGGGAGTGAGGGAGGGAGTGAGGGAGGGAGGTAGGGAGGGAGGGAGGACTAACTCATTGATGATTGTCTGATAGGTTTTCCTCGAGCGTCGCGAACAATTCTCTTTATCCTCAGGGATGTTGGCATAAATTTAGTGACATCACCAGCACCAGAAGTTAATAACTGTGGCTTGGCAGTAATCGTGGGTCCGGCTAAATTGATTGTCGTATATGAACACGACGATTAGTAAATTAATTTATAAATGAAAGAAGTTTTACAATTTAAAAAATATCCTGTTTTGAAATAACAAAATATAATTTTACTATATTTAAATATATATCCAATATTTAAAAAAAACTTCCAACAACTATCCAACCCTTGGCAATGGCGGCCGGTGCAATAATCTCTTTGGGTCGGAGGTCGGCCGGCGCAGTCATCTGCCGTACACTGTAGGTGGGCGGAGGCGGAACGATTGGCATGGAGATGGCTGGGCCGGAGTGTATCTGATGAGATTGTTGTTGTTGGGGCGGCATCATCGGAGGTCGCGGGTGCACGAGGAAACCGGGCCGCGGTACACCCAACATATGGTGCATACCGGGAGGTGGGGCAAGCATGGCGGGAGGGGGTCCGGCCGGTCTACCGAAAGGTACTTGTGGTGGGACACCGGGTGGAGCTCCGGGTGGTGGACCTGCATGATAAAACGTGGAAATATACCAAGTATAATATACATTAGAAATACCATCGAATGAAGAGGATAGAGAATGAAGAGACTAGAGAATGAAGAGGATAGAGAATGAAGAGACTAGAGAATGAAGAGGATAGAGAATGAAGAGACTAGAGAATGAAAAGTACACAGAATTTATAAAAATGTTTTAAGAATAATTTTAATTATAATTTTATGAAACAACTGTTTTAAAATGATATTTAGATCATTTAAAACCTATTTAATGTTTGTAATATTATAAAAATCTATTCTAGTTTGTTTTATAAGTTATTAAATTACTTATTATACTTATTATACTGTACAGATTTACGTTGTTGGTGAATGAAATCTAGTAATACTTCAAAGGAAATATATTCGAATGCTCACGAGATTTGCATATGTTAATGCACCGAGAGTTACAATAATGCATAACTACATCGGAAACCTGGAGGCATACTGATAGCAGTGAGTGGGATTTGAGGCATGGCTTCCTGTTGATGTAGACGGGTTTTAAATGGGGGCAGGTATTAAAGGAATTGGGTTTTAATGAATATTAATATTATGGGTAAATAGATGTAAATGGAAATTGATGTTATGTTGGTTAATGTTGGATATTAAAGGGTTAATGGTTAATGGAAATGGTTAGAAAATGATGCAATTTAAAGAGTATATTTTTAAATGAAGGTAGTATTGTTAATGAGTCTAATAGAGTTATAAGTAAAGGTAGTGGATGTGTAATAAAGTCTAATAGAGTCATAAGCAAAAGTAGAAGAGGGGTAAGAAGTATTTCTGCGGATATAAAGTCGTGTCTAACATCTCCGGAGTCATCCGAGTCTTCAGATTCGTCATCGGCGAGTACATCTGCACTTGAAGCCAGCACCATGTCACTAGGTGAGTGTAATATATCATTAGGAGATGAACATAGAGTCATGCTTCATTTATAACCAATGGAGTTCTTAGATAGTTTCACATATTCGAATAAGGGCAAAGACATAATATATAGAGTAGATTATTTATCGGAGATAAATGCGTCATTCATCGGATACACAATGCAACTAACGGGTCGATCTGAAGAGAAGAGTCGGAGATGTGATCCAGAGCCGGAGGTTTAATGGTAAAGTCCTAGGTACGATTATATACGACAGGTGAGTGAAAATGCATTCGATTAAAGGTGAAATGAATAAAGGTGAAATGAATAAAGGTGATATGAATACATTTAGACGAATATGAATTTAATCGCGTATATATAAATAGAGAAAGAAGCTCACGTTTTTATTAGAGTTATCGGCAGCTATCATGGGAATATTTTGTCCTGCAATTCTCAACATCTTCTCCTGGGTGGGGAATGACATAAGAGTGGGTGGGAGGGTGTGCGTGATTGAGGGAGTGAATGGGAGGTGTGCGTGTATGTGTAACGGCGGGTGGGGTCGGGGTGAGCGAGGGAGGGAGGGAGCGAGGGAGGGAGATAGTGTAGATGTGGTCTTACGACAGATTAGCTATGTGAAAGGGTGGGAGAGTGGAGGTTTCCTGTGGGACAATGAAAATGTCACGAAAAGAAATGTGTGAGTGTGAAGATGTGCGTGAAAGTACTGACCTGCAGAGATGACACATTTGCCTTAAAAGTCAACCGAGTGTCCTTCTCAACACCTTGACCATCGAGGTCATTGCTGGGGTCGGCATCATCAGCAAAACGTATACGCCTTGTGCCTAATCAAGGGATTAATTAATATCTTTATTAATACATAATTAAAGGGTTAATTAAGGGATTTATTAATAGTTTCATTGAGATACTCGGTTATTAAGCATCTATCACACAGAGATCATATTCACGTAAACTATAGTCAATATAAAGTTAATCATTTGTTGTGATATTGTTTTATGGTTGATGTCATTCGGAAAATAGAGTTATAACCCTTTTCTTTAACGGCCTCATCGTCGGAGAGGCTGGGCGGGGTGCCTGGAGGGGGACCTGGAGGATCTTTGAGTACTCTGCGTAACTTCCTTTTTCTATGGGATTATTATGTATTTAAGAAATATATTGATAAATCAAACTTTATATAATTGTTATATAAATGATCCGATTCTCTTTTTATATATAATATATTTGTGATTTAGTAATGCTATTTAAACAGGATACACCTGAGTTTGAAAGTTGCCAAATGTTATCTTGAACTTATAAAAAATTACTTTTGAAAGGAATAGCGAAAACAAGGACAACTAATTTATTGAAGATATTGAATATAATGAATAAAAAGTTCATATAGAGTTGTCAAAGATTTAAACGAAGTTTTCAAAGAAGAATGTATAAATCATGTTCACAAGCATCTAGATACAACCTTCGTAAAGTAAAAGATGTAACTGCAAAAGACAAAATATCTACGGGAGGAAATGGAATAGGGCAGTTTACAAAAGTGCTATTGAAAAGTTTCAAAGATCTTATAGCAGGGCAATAATATATAGTTAGTATATAGTTAGTATGTATAGTTAGTACAATAACTGATACAACTACAAATTCACCCGTATAATATCTTCTCAATAAATGTATTCTGGATAATATAACTAATAAGTTTAATACTATACACACACATATATATATATATATATATATATATATATATATATATATGAATATGCATAATAAATTATTTATTAATTTAATAACTAAAACTTCAAGCCTTGTTTTATCAGTTATTTATTTTTCACTTTATTATTTTATTAGAATTTCTATTACTTATTGAATATTTTATATTTATTTCTCAAATTGTCACTATATCAAGATATATAATTACTAAACAGAACTGTTGTTTTTAATTGAGCAATCTTAAAAATAAGTATACTTTTCATAGTTGAATAGTACTAAAATGATAAAAAATATTTGTCTCCATATACTATGTAATAAATGAATTACTACTTTATATAAATGTAAAAAATTCAACAGAATTAAAGATAAATATGTTATTAATCGAATGTAAAAATAAAAGGTCAATATCTATATTTAGTAATGAGAAATAGTATTTTATATGACATCATATTTTCCTATCTAAATACATTACGCGCGTTAAACGGCACCCACGTCCTTAACTAACAGGTTTCTTAATGTATATTGTGATCTTCTAGCTAGATATTTATAGAAAAATTACATGTTTTATAAATTAATAATGAATTAAATATTTAAATAATACATATAGTAAAGTGATATTTCATTTTTTCATACGTAACAATTATTTATTATATACATAAATAAGTTATATATTTTTAAATACTAAATAATACTTTTTAATAATAATCATATTATATATTTACTCATAGAACATATATAAATTCATTTTTTCTGAATTGTTTAATACAAATAAATAAAGTTTAAAAATATTTCTTTTTAATTACAAATATGTTTTAATGATTATTTTTTATTATTCAAATGATTGATTCTCAAAATACAATTCTATCAAACATTATATTGATATGATAAATTGATATAAACTTTGTAAAGAGCTGTTATTAATTATTTATAGAATTTAATAACAATACATTAGAAATTTTCATTTTATTTTTAAAATCTAGATTTGATCTAAAATATTTATATATAATTTTAAATAAAATAAATTGAGTTTATGATTTTAATGTAATATATATACTTTATATATAGGATGATATTAGAATATTGATTTAAGTTCTATGTTAATATAGAAAAAAATGAAAAAAAATTAATACAATTGTAAAATATATTGTTTTCACATAAATTAAATGTTAAAACTGACCTAATATCATATATTGAAAGTATTTTTTTTTAATTTTTAAACAAATAATACAATAACTATAATATATTATTTTTACAAAAATAAATTGATAACTTTTTAAAATAAATTTAAAATAAACCTTAATTATTGATATTTCATAAAATATATTGTAAAAAAAATAGTTTTGAAGATTTTGGCCCATACTTTTTCTAAAATTAATTATATAAAAAATGTATTATGGATTTTGATATATATATATTATTTAGTATATTTTAAAATTATAGCCATTTCTATCAATAAGTTAGAAAAACATACATTTTTGGAGGTGCATAAAATCTGAAATAATTATGATGAATAATAAAATTTAATAATTTAATATAATATATATAATAAACATTATGGTGAAATTACAAGTAAATAAATTTGTAAAAGAACTCTGGCATAAATTCTCAAAATGTAATTTTATGAATATTACTTGATGACATACCCTTGCAATATCTATGATGAATCATTTTACTGCAACCTATCGTGTATATTTTAAACTTCATTTTTCATGTTCTATTATATACTATATATTGATATCTATATTGATAATTATTAAGCACCAACATTTTTTTCTTAAGAATTCCGGAGCCAGTGGCTTCAATTGACGGCAAAGGAATTTCTCCAGGTAAAGGAAGACCTTTGAAACATTAGAGAGATATATACACACTATAGATATAAATTAAAATCATTTGTATATTATTAATACCTTTTTTAAACATTATATTAACACAAAATACATATTTGGAATTCAAAAATAAATATTTGGAATAAAAACATATTTAAAAAATATATCCACCTTACAAAAATTATTATTTTCTAAAAAAAATACAACAATACATTGTATAATATCATTTATAATTCTTTTGATATTTTGTGTTTAATTTAGAAACTGGTAATTAGGTAAAAATATCCCTTGGCGGTGTATGTGTAAGAGAGTATAAAAGTGTATGAAGTATAAAAAATAGTCTAACAATGGTTTAAAGAGAGGGTAGTGTTCGTAATGATATTTATTTACATTATTTTCAAATAAAAATATATCTATAAAATAAGAATATCTAAAACACGGTGAATGAATAAATTGAAATGGTTTAAACACAAACACAAACTAACCTTGAGGCATATCAGGTAGAGGAATTTCGCACAATTGAACTCTTTCAGCGGTTTTGGCTTGTTCTGTAGGTGGGTGGGCGGAAGGGGGTCCAAATTAACACTCATACATCATCCTCCAGCTGTAGAGTTCCCACATAAACACCCGACTTACCCCTGAACTCACTTCGACAACTATTTACAGCACCGCCGATACTAAGATGTCCCACATTTACCACCAATACAACCCACGCAAGGCCCACCTTTACCATAAGCCCGACCATACCATAAGCCCCGCCCACTAACCGTACAGCGTCTGCATACGGAAACGCCTGCTTTCATAGTCCAACAGCGATTGCTTCAACTCGGGAACCTGCTCCGGCTGATCCTTCTCGTACATTGCGATTACTCGTTGGAATGTCTCGTTTAGTTTGCGGCGTTTTTCTTTCAGTACCTTCTCATTGAGGATAGGAGCCGTCGAGGTGTTGAATTCTAGGCGGGTAGGAGGAGTAGGAGGTAGTGGTAGGATAGGAGCCGTCGAGGTGTTGAATTCTAGGCGGGTAGGAGGAGTAGGAGGTAGTGGTAGTATAGGAGTCGTCGGGGTGTTGAATTCTAGGTGGTAGTGGTAGTATAGGAGTCGTCGAGGTGTTGAATTCTAGGCGGGTAGGAGGAGTAGGAGTTAGTGGTAGTATAGGAGTCGTCGGGGTATCGAAGGTGGTGGACTGAATGGGGGCGGGTGGACTAGGGTAGTCGGAGGAAAGGAAATACCAATGTATTGAATTCTGGGGGGAGTGACGGGTAGTAGAAGTTAGTGAGAGGATAGAGACAGTCAAGGTGAATTATGAGTGGAGTATGAGGTGTAGAAGAGTAAGAGGGGAATCAGTATAGGAACTATCAAGGTGTTTAATTATTGGAGGAGAAGAAGCGGGGACAGTAGGATAGAAAATGGTATTTAATTTACGAGAGAGAGAGGAAGAGGGGACGGATATGTAGGACAAAAGGTAAGTTAAATTTTGGTGCTGTTTAAGCGTCGAATTTAGGAGCAGGAGTTTAACGGAGAAGTGAGTTTTAAGAGGAGGAGCGGATTTGCTGTAAGTGAGATAAGATGTAGTAGTTGCAGTAGTGAGTCATTTAAGGATCGCAAACAAGTACTACAAAATGAGGAAAACCAATATTATCTATTTGTTCGAGTTCTTCAATAATTCGTACCGGATCTTTACCCTTCAACACCGCAGCTCGGACCATTGTTCTCTGTTTCTTATTCTGTTGCAGTTTATATAGCATTAATTGAATACTATATTAAACCAATATAATACATTACGACTTGGGTTTATACGAAGGTATTATACTAATTAATATTAACTATAATATAAAAACTGCTTTAATGGGATAATGATAATAGATAGACTTCTGGAAAGAACTCAAAATCATTATAAAAATAAGGTATAGTGAGTTAATAAATAATGATTGAATTGATAAATAACATCATTGGTTTATGGGCATGTTAAGTTATAAATATATATATATATATATATATATATATATACATAAATACTATAATATATGTATTTCATGATACATGCATTACTAAACAAAACCCACACATTAACTGTCAGACATTTCTCTGCCAGCGTAATTATTTATCAGTTAAATACATTTTGTATACGTTTTCGGTAAAAACTGTGTAACCTTTTTTAATTCTTTTCGGCGAGCTTCTTTTCCTATTTATGAAAATATTAATTATAAGTTAATTTCAATACAAGTATGAATTACATTTACAGTTAGTTACAAATTACATAGTATAGCATTATATAAACTCTATATATATCTTATATATCATAGTATATATAACATATGTGTATCAAATACTTTTTATAATATATGAAAGAATTAATTTAATATATAAATAATATTTAATGATTCAAATATCTACTTTTAGTTCTAATTAAATTGCTATTACTTCGAATACATATCATTATAACTAACGTGCTTGGTCAGTAGGATTCATAAATTTACCACTCTTGGTGGAATTGGCTGAACGTCTACCCATTTTATTTTATTTTTGATTACAGACCTAATTAAAACAAAAAATTATCACAGAATAAATTTGTTTTTATTTGATTTTTATTAAATAAAATAAATCACGTGATATTGTATTTGTTTACATATTACATTTCTCGTAGTGTTTGCAATTATATATTTCATATTTAGGAATAATATTATCTTAATTATTAATTTTTATGTTAACTTACAATATACGATTAATCTAATTTATCGACAGTATGGAAGATATTTCATCCGCTCGAAATGATATAAATACTAAGCTTCAAAGGGTATATAAAATATAACTTATAATATATATTTATATTTTAATTTTGAAATATAAAACTTTTATAGAAATATTATAGAATAGCAATCAAATATTGCAAACTATAAATTCGCCAAGTTAAATCTAGACATAGTGATGATATAAGGGTGGTGTATAGTACGTCGATTGTTAGTCGGACGAACAATCAATCTGCTGTTACGATTGAGTGATTTTTGAAACATTTTTGAGAATAAATTTTTACCACTTTTCCATATATTTAAAGATATAAGTATCGAAAGTTTAAAGAGTGGCATAAAAAGATATCATTATTTATATAGTTGTAAAGAAAGCTGATTATCTCTGCATAGTATGATTTATTACAGCTTGGATTTTTGTTATAACACGGTTATAATGTATAGGGAATTAAATGTTTACTGAAAATACATTTTAAATATGGATATGTGTTTATATTATTAAAACAAAATATAGATTTCATTTTGACATAATTTCTTCAATTGAATCACTGACAACATATACTGTATGGACAAATTCAATTGACATCTACATGTTATGCTTAAGATGACTCAAAATTACTCAACTATAACAGTTAATTGAATGTTCTAATTTGTATGCTGCTTTATACAAGTAGATACCGAAAGCATATCATTTAAAATTCTTATCATATAATTAATAACTGTATCTCTTGAATATTCCAAAGTGTATTTAAGATATCTATAGAATTTTTTAATTAGTTGAATTAAAATATGGTTGTATCCAATCCAGCAATATTGTATAGCCTACGATCGAAGTTGGGAAGAGAAGTAGTTTTTTTATTCGCTATGGATTCATAGTCTTAATCGACGATGGAGAGTTAACTATAGAATGAATTTGGGCTAATGATTCTATGCTTGCTTCACTTATCAGATCCCTGATTGAAAAGTATTAAATTAGACTTGATCAATTTCTAACTGTCCAATATCGATCAATCAGGGATCTGATAAGTCTAATTTAATACTTTTTCTATTATACTATAAATTCACTCACATGCTAGTAATATCCATTAATTAATAGAGTGCATTTTACATAATGTTTATAACTAAATTATTATACTAATTAACAATAGGCTGTAATTAACGAATCATATTATAATCATCAATACATACTACTATAATTATTATATATAGTTTTATAGTAACTATGATCGATAATTCTATGTTATTAAATATGTATTGCTAGTCGATTTCATAAATTTAATATAGTAAACTGTAAGTAAACTGTAGTAAACTGTAATATACACCACAAACTTGTACTATAGTAATATTATAATAATTGTTCAGATAGTAGAACTAGTGAATTAGCATTTGATCTATTTTAACGTTCCACCCTTATACAATCTATATAGAAATCATTTGAGTGATTTGATAAAGTATTTGACTCTCTACAGTCGATTAAGATCACTCATCCAGAATTAGAGAATTCTAAAACTAGACAGCCATGTGCCAGCTACATAATTCACCTAGTTTAGATTCTTGTTTATTTCGGAACACTCCATTCAATAAATAATTGAGATATATAAATTTTCTTTAAATTAAAGTTATGATTTTTATGTTAAATCGTAATTTTAATGCAATAGATTTCATATTTAGTTTTATATATTGGATTATATTATTTAAATAATATATTAAACTAGTATATGTACTCAGAATATATACTGAGTATTCTACAATTTAAAATTATATTAATATTAATTGGATATGTTCAATTTCATTAATGAAATATGCTAATTAGTATATTTTATGTATCTGTTATTTATATATTTAATAATAATTATAAACACATTAACAGTTAAAATTGTAATTTTTGTGGGATTCATATATAAATGTATGTATATTTGTAAATATTCTGTTTAAAAATACATAATTACATTAAATTGATCCTTTGATCCCTTATTCAATTAATACTTTGAATTATTCTCTGCAAACTTTGCAAATATCCGAGATTACCAAAGATAATCCTGTCCTATACTGTATATTGTTTTATTATCAATCAATCCAATATAAGTAAACTAAAACATAGTATTTTATTTATTATTAATATTTTATTGTTCTATCAAAAATAATTATTATATAAGCTATCTAAAATATTATTAATATGGTTAATTTCATACTGATAATATTCAACTAAACTATTATTAATATGGTTAATTTCATACTGATAATATTTAACTAAACTATTTTTTGATTAATTAATTTAAAACATTTGTTAATTAATTATATTGTTTCTAGAAAATAAAAATAATATGTATTATGAATAAAGTAGGTGATTTATATTAGAAATATATACTATATTATAATATATAATTATATTTCATTATTATATATCATTATTTTTCATTATTATATATCATTATTTTTCATTATTATATATCATTATTTTTCATTATTATATATAATTATATTTCATTAATATATATAATTATATTTCATTATTTTATATAATTATTTTTCATTATTTTATATAATTATTTTTCATTATTATATATAATTATTTTTCATTATTATATATAATTATAATTCATTATTATATATAATTATTTTTCATTATTATATATAATTATTTTTCATTCTTATATATAATTATATTTCATTATTTTATATAATTATTTTTCATTATTATATATCATTATTTTTAATTATTATATATAATTATTTTTCATTATTATATTTCATTATATATAATTATTTTTCATTATTATATATACTTATGTTTCATTATTATATATAATTATTTTTCATTATTATATATAATTATTTTTCATTATTATATTTCATTATTTTTCATTATTATATATAATTATATTTCATTATTATATATCATTATTTTTCATTATTATATTTCATTATTATATATCATTATTTTTCATTATTATATATAATTATTTTTCATTATTATATATAATTATTTATCATTATTATATATAATTATTTTTCATTATTATATATAATTATTTTTAATTATTATATATAATTATTTTTCATTATTATATATAATTATTTTTCATTATTATATATAATTATTACTTCATTATTTTATATAATTATTTTTCATTATTATATATAATTATTTTTCATTATATATAATTATATATAATTATTTTTCATTATTATATATAATTATTTTTCATTATTATATATAATTATATTTCATTATTTAATATAATTATATTTCATTATTTTATATAATTATTTTTCATTATTATATATAATTATTTTTCATTATTATATATAATTATTTTTCATTATTATATATAATTATATTTCATTATTATATATAATTATTTTTCATTATTATATATAATTATTTTTCATTATTATATATAATTATTTTTCATTATATATAATTATATATAATTATTTTTCATTATTATATATAATTATTTTTCATTATTATATATAATTATATTTAATTATTTTATATAATTATTTTTTCGTTTACCTTAATCTGAATCAAACTCAATACATTTTTTAGAAATTCTTATTTTGTTAATAATACATTTCAAATTTATATACAATCATATAATAGATTGATGGAAATCATAATTTATATAATTATATATATAATATATAAACATTTTTATAGAATATTATAAGTTATTAAAAAATTTTTTTTTCTAGATTATGCATTTGTTTTGAATATAATTAGTTTTGTAATAAAATATTTCGAAATCATTTTTTACACTACACAGGAAACAAACAATCTAGCATTGTTGAAGGAGTCATTGTCTTGCAGCGATGATCAAACTCAACGCATGTTAGGAATCTTGGACAAGTTTGACACTCGTTTACAGAGTCTTGAGCAAACTATTATGCCGATCTACCAGGAGACTGGCTTACTGCAACGAAGACAGGACAGTTAGTTATACTCTGGTCATTTTTGATCACATTCATGTACAACTTTATTAAAACATATTAATTGATATTTCGCATTAATTTATAAATCATCTGAATAGGAAATCAAATAAAATAATTAAAAAAATTCTAAACTATTTTATCATAATCCATTTTTGCATTATTAATATATTTTGATTACTACAATGTTATGTAATGAAATAATTTATATTTATTTGTATAGTACTTTTATCCACCTTTTAAGTATTTTTAATTGCATTATTATTAGATAATTTATTTTAATTGTTATGATAATTCAAAATTATTTTGATTCAATTTTCAAATTAATCTATAACCAATATTGTAGATAAAATAAGAACATTTCATATATATCTGACAATTTTTTAGAAATTTACACATATCATAGATGATAAAAAATGAATGCTATTTTCTAAAAGAGTTCAATGAGAGTAAAAATACTATTGTATGGTTAAGTTAATAAGAATTGTAAAAATAGTTTTTTTGAAATGTATATATAAGTTGGATGCTTCCATTTTACTATTAAATCAAACAAATTTTGTTAGCGTAGATTATTTTCAATTATATAGAAAAATGTATATCATAAACAATCTGTGGAAATTTGGAAATACTCCGATATTTAATATAAAAATAAATATAATCTCAATTACATGTATTTCATTTTTTATTATCCATATAAATATTTTAATTTAATATATTTGTAATTTTCATTAATTAAGTTTGAAACTCTAGCAAATTGTATATTCAAAAAAGTAATTACCCGAAAATGACATTATCTACATTTTTTTCCGAATCTATACCACATCTTTACCGCAATTGAAAGTGTCTGCTTGCAGATATCAAGCATGTTGTGGAGAATCTCGGATATGTGATAGGATACTACCATGTTGTCAGTGATGCCGAGCCTATCATATCCAAGGGGTGAGTTATTGAGAACAATCTTGATTTCATAACTATTTCGTGAAATTCTATTTCCGAAGATTTGTGATTTCGAATAGATATTATATTTTATTATTATTATAATTTGTATGCAATTATTTTAAATTATTCTCGAGTTCATGAAATAATCCAGATTATATGAATTCGTTTTCAATTACACTCACTCTATATATTTATATTGCTCGCACTACCCTAACAGGCCTGGTCATGACCTATCAACTTACCTGGAAACTATGGCCACCCTGCAAACTGCTATGAAATTTTTCAAGCAGACGAACCAAAATGGAAATGAACATGAGGCGGTGGTTAGTTTACCCCATTAGCGTAACATAGGGTTTAACCTACAATAAAGATTAACCCCGTTAATGTAGCATAGAATGCAACCTACAATAAGCAGTATAAGTGTAGCATAGGCTTTAAATCAATCAAATTTGGTTAAACCCTCTAGTGTAACATAGGGCTTAAACTTACCTTAAAAGGCTAATCACATTAGGTAATATATGGTTTTAAACTACAATAAGTAACCAACCACACTAGTACAGCATATGATTTAAACCCACTATGTTAAACAATGTATTATCGTGTAATTCTTCGTCATTGAAAGCATAAATCGCTTGTAGATTTCAGCGCTATCGACACGCCCATAATAAGACCCAAACCTTTTATACGTGTCTCGCCTCCTCAGGTTGCCCAGTACGATGGAGCCAAGAGCGCTCTCGAACGAGAGTTCCGAACGATTCTGGAGAAGGCCAGCAAGCCCTTACCGCCGATCATAGTCTTGGACTGCATTGACCAGGACGAAGGTGGGGGTTAAGCTCTATACGGACCGTAGTTCTGTAGATATTTATATTTATGAACTCTACTTCTAGCTCAAACATCTCAAATAAAATCGATCTCGTACACCGCCTATAATTCTGCTTGTAACTCCGCTTCTAACTCCGCCCATAACTCCATCTCTATCCGCATCCCAGCCCTATACTCATCCATAACTCCGCGGCAATCTCCGACTACCGCTCTCCCCTCGCAGACCTCAACGTAGACACGCCCCTTCCCGACCAAATATCGCCGTACACCGCCTATAATTCTGCTTCTAACTCCGCTTCTAACTCCGCCCATAACTCCATCTCTATCCGCATCCCAGCCCTATACTCATCCATAACTCCATCACAATCTCCGACGACCGCTCTTCCCTCGCAGACCTCAACGTAGACACGCCCCTTCCCGACCAAATGTCGCCATACACCGCCTATAATTCTGCTTCTAACTCCGACCATGACTCTGCTTCTAACTCCGCCCATAACTCCACGGCAATCTCCGACGACCGCTCTCCCCTCGCAGACCTCAACGTAGACACGCCCCTTCCCGACCAAATGTCGCCGTGCATCATTGAGCAGTTGTCTTCTATCGCCGCGTGGCTGCAGAAGTGTGAAGCCGACAGCACCCATTCGCTGCTCTACCAGAAGACTCGAAGTAGAGTCATCGTTTCCTCGCTGAAGGGGTAAGAGCTTGCAAATGTGTGCAAATGTGTGCAGTGCATGCTACGTATACTCTATACACGGTGTACAGTGATCCTTAGCGTACGTAATATATAGTTATCATATCATCGTATATAGTTATTAATCTGAATTGTCGTGTTTAGTTACAAACTTTATTATAATTTCATTTAATTTATGTTAAATTTAAATATGCATGTTAAATTTTTATAATTTTCATATAACGTTGGATTCTAATTATATTGTGTAAATTATATTTTTTGACCAATTGATTTCTACTTCTAATATATTAGATATTATATAGATATGTAATACAAAATAATATATACAAATAATATATTTCTAGGTATTTTATTAAGCTAAATATAAGAAATATTATATAGGCAAATATTGGATATTTTATTTATATATATTTATAATTTTATATATAATAAATATATGGATATAATATATTTAAATACCAAAATCCTCATTAATTTCCAAAAAATAATTTCTTACCTGTTAAATTATATGAATAATTATTATTTTCGATTGCTATTCATTTTATAAATGTAATATCCAATAGTCATTCAAATTTCAGAAAATTACTTTAATTACGTATGTTAAAAATGGATTTATATTAAATTTAAAAATCACTATGTAAATTTCTGTAGACTTTCTACGGTATATTTAAAATTATTATGGAATTACCAAACATAGTCAAAAATGAATACCTTATTTTTAAAGTGTATATATTTTACAATTGTAGGGTGTTTTTCATAAAATACTTTTTTTGATATAAACACATGCATTTTAATTTTATGATTTCACAATATACAATACAAAATTTATATTATTTTATTTAAATTGGTCTAATATTCATCAAGCTATTTGACTTTCTAGTTTTTTACAGCTTTCTCAGAAATTACTAAAAAATAATGAAATGCATAGCTATTATAAATCTACTCTAATAAATTATAAATATAAAGTTTAATTAACTTATTTATACAGAATTTTCCTAACTAATTTGATATTGTAATACATATGATATATCTAAATTAGTTAATCAATAGTAATTACTATTTAAGCAATATTTTAATTTTTAAAAAATAAAATATGAAATTACAATAATAATAGGAATTTAATACATAGTAAAATTAAGATGTAAATAATAATATTGATTTATTACTAAAGATGATATTTAGATATCTGTTTATTCATATTAGAGTAATTAATATGTATAATAATTATATTCATTATTAATAATATTTATAAGATATTTATTAATTGTTTTATTTATATAAATTATACTTAAATTAATTATTTTATGAGCTATTAAATTAATAATTGACATAAAATTAAATGAAATTAAAAAATAATTTTCAAAATATTCTATGAATAATTAATGCACAATAATGCACAATAATATGGTATATATTAATCTTAAAAAATAAATTAGTTAGTAATAAATGATATCATTTGTTTCTATTAGTAACAATATTTAGAATACAAATAAAATTTTATATAAATCATGTATTAATACGATAATATAATAAAATAAAATATATTAATGTAATAAATATTTATATATTATAATATTATTATTATAAAATGATTATAATTTATAAATATTTACTAGCTATTATCTTGTACTTGGTATTATTATCTTAATAGATACAAAATATTTTGTTTTAAAAATTGTTCCATTTCTGTTTCTCGATTAATATTGAATATCTCAAAACTAGTTGCCATGTAATTTCTCGAAAATCACCCAAAAATAGGAATAATAAACCTCATTCAAATGCCTAAGAATGATGAATATTTATTATTAGAAGTCTACATAAATTTCCTATTTTGATAGTTACTCTACTCTAATTTACCTGTTTACACCAAGGTACTATTTGAATACTATTTGAAAACCACCTTCTATTCACTATATACATTAAATACTATTGATGTAAAAAAAAACATTTATTAAATAAAATCATTACTTTGCTTTTAGTGTATCTATTTGACTTGGTGTTTTTGATTCTTTTAAATTCTTTAAGCGTTGATTATTTATAATTCACAGATTAAAGTAAAAATATTTTTAATAGTTTTTTCACAAGGTTTGTTAAGGTTTTTAGTTTATATTTAGAAAATGTATTTTAACAATTTTATCAACTTTAAAATAAATAAAATATTGATTAATTTTTAAAATTATACCAGATAAACAAATAAAGTTTTTATATAATTTTAGCTATCATTAAAAGTACTCTCTTATCTTAAAATTTCTATATATCCAATGTATTATTTAAGATGGACATTGAATCCTCAATATTTATTGTATTTGAATAAAATTGTATATGTATTCATCAATTTTATTGATCTAAAAATAAGTAATTTCATTTATTATATTAGTAAACTATCTCGGAGATTCATTTGTTTTATCTAAAAAGTATAAATATATTTAATTTGAATAAAATATATATTATATCTATTTTTTATATAAAATAATTATGTAAGATCGTATGACAGTTACATCATCTGGTTTCTTGGGTATTTATTGTTGATTTAAATATTTTGTTATAAAAAATATATTAAATAATAAAAATAATCCATCGACGATATTACATGTACTCCAGAGATTTGCTTAAGTAGTGCTTTTCTTAACCACTACTCTCACTTCGCAGGCTGAGCGATCATGTGAAATCTTCAAGTCTCGAGACTTCAAGCACTACGTCTGTATTGTCGAACTCTCCTTCTCTGGTAAACCTATGTACACATGCTATATGTAGTTATCTCTTTATGGCATTGTTAGGAAAGAACTTGTTCGCTATTTACTTCTCTAGTATATCTATACTTGTATCCATTTAACTGTATTGGTGTTTTAGATTCTATAAGCATTGATTATTTAAAATTCACAGATTAAGAAAAAAACAATTTTTAATAGTTTTTTCCCGAGGTTTTTTAAGGTACTATTGTTTTCAAAACATATATTTTATTATGTAACATATAATATATTAATTTTAAAGTGAAATCCCTGGATCACAATATCCTTTTTATCCTAAATAAGATATAGTCTATTTAATAGACACATTTCCCCATCTTTTAATACCGATATGGTTTTTAGCTCTTTAAATAATATATTTTATAAAAATTTATAAATTGATTAAATTTAAAAGTATCTTTAATTTTATATTTTTTGAATTTTTGCATTTTTAAAGCCATTTTAATTAATACTGATTGGTAAATTTTAATGATATTTACTTATTTAATCTACCCGATATATTTTTAAACATTAATGAGAAGTCATGTTTACGTTAAGAAGTTATTTTAGGAATTTGAAATTTATTTTTAAAACCAAAATATAAAGTGACAATAGATAGTCGGATTATATATCGCAGGGAATTCACTGCGAATACAAAGATTTCTTATGTAACGACCGATGTTTGATTTCATTGTTACGTTGCCATCCCACGAGGGTTCTCGTGTAATTACTCCGCGTAGCGCTTTCTGCTTCAGCCATCGTTTAAGCGCATTTCCTGTATCATTTGACACTTCATGCATTTCTAACTCGCAATCCGCTGATCCGTGTACAGTCGAATAAAATCAAAACACCTTCGAAAGAGGCGTCGAGTGCGAAAAGAGCTCTCCATCGATTTAAGTTAGCAGCATCTTCTTAACCTCTATCTTATTGGTCGGTATGTACCGTCGGTGTGTATTGTCGGTGTGTACCGTCGGTACATACCGTCGGTGTGTACCGTCGGTTTGTACTGTCGGTATATACCGTCGGTGTGTATTGTCAGTGTGTATTGTCAGTGTGTATTGTCAGTGTGTATTGTCAGTGTGTATTGTCAGTGTGTATTGTCAGTGTGTATTGTCTGTGTGTATTGTCAGTGTGTAATGTCGGTGTATACCGTCTGTGTGTACTGTCGGTGTGTATTGTCGGTGTGTATTGTCAGTGTGTATTGTCGGTGTGTAAATGCATGACACTATACATAGTATAGTGTTTATATGAAATTGAAAACTAGATATTCCATATGGAATGTGTAAATTTCAAACTTTAATAAGTTCAAACAAATATATAATAATAAACAATTGTACATATTTGTGCAATGTAAGAGATATAAATATAGTGTCTATTGTTACCTTGAAAGTGAGTATTTCAACTATGCAAAATATTTATTAGTAATTTTTTTTATTTTAGCAATAAATTGTTGTTCTAATATATAATTATATTTAGAATACTGCGTTCAGTTTGTTTATTCAATATTGAAGTTCGTTGGTACATGTAATAGATAACATGTAACTTAATATTGTCTGTATAAAGGCGAAATAAAGCTAGAAAGTGTATGTAAAGGATAAAGATAGTCTATCGATCTCTTTATAATTCTGTATTTTATGAGTTTTATAAGTTTTATGGGTATCTATTTTTAATTCTTTCTAAAACATCATTTTATTTATTATTAAGTTATAAAACCATTCTAAAGTTATATCTTAGATTATCTAATCGTATGCGATTACTGCGAGTAAATGACCAGAGGTTAATTTGGTAATATGCTTACATATGTGTCTGTATGTATAGTGTACATATATAGTGTACATATATAGACTCACATACGTATGTGTACAGCGTACTGTTTACACTGTACACATACAAACTCACTCATCTACGTACCACTTCACCTCACCCCCCATGCACCACTACACATCACCCCCCATGCCCCACTTCACATCACCCCCATGCCCCACTTCACATCACCCCCCATGCCCCACTACACATCACCCCCCATGCCCCACTATACATTACCACCCATGCCCCACTACACCTCACCACCTCTGTCCCACTACACATCACCCCCCATGCCCCACTACACATCACCACCTCTGCCCCACTACACATCACCCCCCATGCCACACTACACATCACCACCTCTGCCCCACTACACATCACCCCCATGCCCCACTACACATCACCCCCCATGCACCACTACACATCACCCCCCATGCCCCATGCCCCACTACACATCACCCCCCATGCCCCACTATACATTACCACCCATGCCCCACTACACCTCACCACCTCTGCCCCACTACACATCACCCCCCATGCCCCACTACACATCACCACCTCTGCCCCACTACACATCACCCCCCATGCCCCACTACACATCACCACCTCTGTACCACTACACATCACCCCCATGCCCCACTACACATCACCCCCCATGCCCCACTACACATCACCCTCCATGCCCCACTACACCTCACCCCCACGCCCCACTAAACATCACCCCCCATGCCCCACTACACATCACCCCCATGCCCCACTAAACATCACCCCCCATGCCCCACTACACATCACCCCCCATGCCCCACTACATATCACCCCCCATGCACCACTACACATTACCACCCATGCCCCACTACACATCACCTCCGATGCCCCCTACACCTCACCCTCCATGCCCCACTACAAATCATCCCCCATGCCCCACTACACATCACCCCCATGTCCCACTACACATCACCCCCATGCCCCACTACACATCACCCCCATGCCCCACTAAACATCACCACCTCTGCCCCACTACACATCACCCCCATGCACCACTACACATCACCCCCATGCACCACTACACATCACCACCTCTTCCCCACTAAACATCACCCTCATGCCCCACTACAAATCACCCCCCCCCATGCCCCACTACACATCACCCCCCATGCACCACTACATATCACCCCATGCCCCACTACACATCACCCCCATGCCCCACTACACATCGCCCCCCATGCCCCACTACACATCACCCCCATGCCCCATTACACATTACCCCCCATGCCCCACTACACATCACCCCCATGCCCCACTAAATATTACAACACATGCCCCACTACACATCACCCCCCATGCCCTCCTACAAATCACCCCCCATGCCCCACTACACATCACCCCCCATGCCCTCCTACAAATCACCCCCCATGCCCCACTACACATCACCCCCCATGCCCCACTACAAATCACCCCCATGCCCCACTACACATCACCCCCCATGCCCCACTACACATCACCCCCCATGCATCACTACACATCACCCCCATGCCTCACTACTAATCACCCCCCATGCCCCACTACACATCACCCCCATGCCCCACTACACATCACCCCCATGCCTCACTACTAATCACCCCCCATGCCCCACTACATATCACCCCCATGCCCCACTACACATCACCCCACATGCCCCACTACACATCACCCCTCATGCCCCACTACACATTACCACCCATGCCCCACTACAAATCACCCCCCCCCCCATGCACTACTAAACATCACCCCCCATGCCACTCCACACATCACCCCCCATGCCCCACTACACATCACCCCCCATGCCACACTACACATCACCCCCATGCCACACTACACATCACCCCCCATGCCCCACTACACATCACCCCCCATGCACCACTACACATCACCCCCATGCCCCACTACAGATCACCCCCATGCCCCACTACAAATCACCCCCATGCCCCACTAAACATTACAACACATGCCCCACTACACATCACCCCCATGCCCCACTACACATCACCCCCATGCCTCACTACTAATCACCCCCCATGCCACACCACACATCCCCCCCCATGCCCCACTACACATCACCCCCCATGCCCCACTAAACATCACCCCCATGCCCCACTAAACATCACCCCCCATGCCCCACTACACATCACCCCCCCATGCCCCACTACAAATCACCCCCCATGCCCCACTACACATCACCCCCCATGCCTCACTACACATCACCCCCCCCCCCATGCCCCACTACACACCACCCCCCATGCCCCACTACACACCACCCCCCATGCCCCACTACACACCACCCCCCATGCCACACTACACACCACCCCCCATGCCACACTACACATCACCCCCCATGCCCCACTACACATCACCCCCCCATGCCCCACTACACATCACCCCCCATGCCCCACTACACATCACCCCCCATGCATCACTACACATCACCCCCATGCCACACCACACATCACCCCCCATGCCCCACTACACATCACCCCCCATGCCCCACTACAAATAACCACCCATGCCCCACTACACATCACCCCCCCATGCCCCACTACACATCACCCCCATGCCACACCACACATCACCCCCCATGCCCCACTACACATCACCCCCCATGCCCCACTACAAATAACCACCCATGCCCCACTACACATCACCCCCCCCCATGCCCCACTACACATCACCCCCATGCCACACCACACACCGCCCCCCATGCCCCACTACACATCACCCCCCATGCCCCACTACACATCACCCCCATGCCCCACTACACATCACCCCCCATACACCACTACAAATCACCCCCCATGCCCCACTACACATCACCCCCCATGCCCCACTACACATCACCCCCCATGCCCCACTACACATTACTATCAAAGTTACCTAAAGAAAGCTTCAGACCAGATACTGCACAGAATCTCGAGTATTGAAACTACAGGTTTCAAAATTATTTTATATTAAATGCACTATTTACTTCTACGGTGCAGGTCTGGTTAATGGTACCGTGATGTGCCTAATGGTACCGTTAACCCACCCCTTTATATTGTTATAATATTACATATAGGTTAAAATGTATCCCTAATAATTGATGTATCCGTATAAACAGACTATTTAATAAATATTAAAATGCACACTTAGCTATTGGATATACTGGCTATTGTTAGTGTTATAGTCCATTTACCCATTTGTCTATTCGACGCCTGCTTCTTCGCCGTTCGACTATGTACCTCGACCAATCAGGTTTCTCCGGTCAGAGTTCACAGACCGAAGCGAAACACGCCGACGTCGATATCGGCATCTATATCACGACGGTCCAGGCGTTCATCAAACTCATCCAGGTCAGCATTCGATGCTAGATTAATCTCCGCCATCGAATTCTCATAATTCTACCTGTTTATTCTCCTACGGACCTATTCGAATGTGCCTGCATTCATCGCTAGCTACGTTTGCTTGCGATGAATATGATTTTTATTTTAATTTTTATTTTAAACATTTATTCGAAACTAGAAACTCCTATTGAGCTTTTGTTAGACTAACTCGAGATTTATTAATTTACCTCTACCTTAGTTTTTAATAATTTGGTAATGCACTAATTGCTCAAGTTATTAATTATATATGACGATTAGTGATTTTTTCTAGACATCTCACCGTATCACCTATTCTTTGCGCTACACCACTCATGGTATAATTCATGACTATCGATGTTCATTTAATTGTATAGAGGTTAAAGGTTGTGTACAATGTGCGCAATGAGAATTATGCGTGATTATGTGAATTCCAACCTTCACTCAGAGTGAAAAGAAAATGATGACCAGTATCATCGCCGAAGGAAATGTGAGAAAAGTATTCAATCGTGTGATTCAGGCCGGACTCGAAATTATATTCAGCGAAGGAGAGGTTAAGACAAGTGTTTAGTCTGCGAGGGAGTGGTTTGGCCTGCGAGGGAGTGGTTTAGTCTGCGAGGGAGTGGTTTAGTCTGCGAGGGAGTGGTTTAGTCTGCGAGGGAGTGGTTTAGTCTGCGAGGGAATGGTTTAGTCTGCGAGGGAGTGGTTTAGTCTGCGAGGGAGTGGTTTAGTCTGCGAGGGAGTGGTTTAGTCTGCGAGGGAGTAGTTTAGTCTGCGAGGGAGTGGTTTAGTCTGCAAGGGAGTAGTTTAGTCTGCGAGGGAGTGGTTTGACCTACGAGGGAGTGCTTTAGTCTGCGAGAGAGTGGTTTAGTCTGCGAAGGAGTGGTTTAGTCTGCGAGGGAGTGGTTTAACCTACGAGGGAGTGGTTTAGTCTGCGAGGGAGTGGTTTAGTCTGCGAGGGAGTGGTTTAGTCTGCGAGGGAGTGGTTTTGCCTGCGAGGGAGTGGTTTAGTCTGCGAAGGAGTGGTTTAGTCTGCGAGGGAGTGGTTTAGTCTGCGAGGGAGTAGTTTGACCTACGAGGGAGTGGTTTAGTCTGCGAGGGAGTGGTTTAGTCTGCGAGGGAGTAGTTTGACCTACGAGGGAGTGGTTTAGTCTGCGAGGGAGTGGTTTGACCTACGAGGGAGTGGTTTAGTCTGCGAGGGAGTGGTTTAGTCTGCGAGGGAGTGGTTTAGTCTGCGAGGGAGTGGTTTAGTCTGCGAGGGAGTGGTTTAGTCTGCGAGGGAGTGGTTTAGTCTGCGAGGGAGTGGTTTAGTCTGCGAGGGAGTGGTTTAGTCTGCGAGGGAGTGGTTTAGTCTGCGAGGGAGTGGTTTAGTCTGCGAGGGAGTAGTTTAGTCTGCGAGGGAGTAGTTTGACCTACGAGGGAGTGGTTTAGTCTGCGAGGGAGTGGTTTAGTCTGCGAGGGAGTAGTTTGACCTACGAGGGAGTGGTTTAGTCTGCGAGGGAGTGGTTTGACCTACGAGGGAGTGGTTTAGTCTGCGAGGGAGTGGTTTAGTCTGCGAGGGAGTGGTTTAGTCTGCGAGGGAGTGGTTTAGTCTGCGAGGGAGTGGTTTAGTCTGCGAGGGAGTGGTTTAGTCTGCGAGGGAGTGGTTTAGTCTGCGAGGGAGTGGTTTAGTCTGCGAGGGAGTGGTTTAGTCTGCGAAGGAGTGGTTTATTCTGCGAGGGAGTGGTTTAGTCTGCGAGGGAGTGGTTTAGTCTGCGAGGGAGTGGTTTAGTCTGCGAGGGAGTGGTTTAGTCTGCGAGGGAGTGGTTTAGTCTGCGAGGGAGTAGTTTGACCTACGAGGGAGTAGTTTAGTCTGCGAGGGAGTGGTTTAGTCTACGAGAGAGTGGTTTAGTCTGCGAGGGAGTGGTTTAGTCTGCGAGGGAGTGGTTTAGTCTGCGAGCGAGTGGTTTAGTCTGCGAGGGAGTGGTTTAGTCTGCGAAGGAGTGGTTTAGTCTGCGAGGGAGTGGTTTGGCCTACATAAATGTGATTTGGATATTTGCAAAATGTTTGACGTAAAAAGCCATGTTTTAATTTAGTGGTTTAACCAATGAATATTAGAATTTACTAGGACTTAATTACTAGGCTCCAGTGGGCATGGTTTAGTTGCAGGCGTTGCAGTTACGTTTGCAGGATGTGATTTAGCTAGGGGAGGCCTGGATTCACGCCGGAATACGTTGTTCGACTTAGAAGAACCTCTGCTTTCCTCAGAATATTGCTGCCGCTATAAAAAGAAAGGCGGCCTCTAATGAGCATGCATGCGTCGTAGCCCTGTTCCCCGTCCTGAAGTTCCTCAGACAGTCCAAGTCCGCCTACGAACGTATTCTTGAGGTTCTTTGGCTTCCCGTCTAAATAACCCACTTCGCTGTTTAACTTACTATCTCTCCGCCCCACTCTCCGCCCCACTATCCGTTTAGTTATCCGTTTAGCTATCCTATTGGTAAGTGTATATGTAAGCGTTGATGTCTAGGGTACATATAACTACTAATTATAATTATTATTATTAATTCAAATTATTTAATCATCGAAATTGTTTCAAATTGTTTGCATTTTAATGAAAACTTTGAACATATCCCATAAATACACTTTTAACATATTTTTAGAATTCAAATATTGTTATTAAACTTTGACTGCTATTAAAAATATCATTATTAGTAATTAAATAGTGTTAATAACACATTTAATATTTTTCCTAGATTGTATATGATAAATATGTGATAAATTATATTTATATATAAATTATATTTATATATAAATTATATTTATATATAAATTATATTTATATATAAATTATATTTATATATAAATTATATTTATATATAAATTATATTTATATATAGATTCTAAATATTTTTTTTTGATTCTAAATGTATGTTTTTATATAAAATGTAGTTACAATGTTCATTGATATTATAAATATTTATATTATCAATATACATTAATATCTATAAAAAAAAAGAACAATTAATCCAAGTTGACTTTCTCTTCAATCACTGGACAAATGTTAATGATTTTTAGCAACATGATAATCCCAGAATTTTTTTTTAATATTACATTTTTTATTAGATAATTTATGAGAAAAGCATATAAAATAAAACCCTACAGCTTTTTTTGTTTAGATATTTGTTTACATTTAATTTAAGCATATTTGATATTATATTACTGCATATATAAATAAATGCATATATAAATTATTGCCAATGTTGACCACATCATTGCCAAAGGTGACCTCATTATTGCTATTGGATGCTCTATTACAAATACCTTTAGATATATTCATATGTATAATTGATATTCAACAGTACTAACAACATATTATCAGTATAAAATAGTGATTTTTCTCCTGTCAATCAAACCCCATTCTGTAGGGTTATCCTGCACCCACAAGGACTAAGATGGCCTCACTAATCGCCTCCCTAGATTACAATGTTAGATAGCTCTGTTGCAATACTTACCCCTTCCATCTATACACCCCTTCCATTGCACACACTTAACTGCCAAATATTCCACCACCCCACACGACACTTATAATCTCCCTATACTTCATACCTCACCTCTTCCTTTCACTCCACACACACACATCTGCCCCTCACTCCACACACCATGTCTCTCACTCCACACACCTGCCCCTCACTCCACACTCCTGCCACTCACTCCACACACCTGCCCCTCACTCCACACACCTGCCCCTCACTCCACACACCTGCCCCTCACTCCACACTCCTGCCACTCACTCCACACACCTGCCCCTCACTCCACACACCTGCCCCTCACTCCACACACCTGCCCCTCACTCCACACACCTGCCCCTCACTCCACACACCTGCACCTCACTCCACACACCTGCCCCTCACTCCACACTCCTGCCCCTCACTCCACACCTGCCCCTCACTCCACACACCTGCCCCTCACTCCACACTCCTGCCACTCACTCCACACACCTGCCCCTCACTCCACACACCTGCCCCTCACTCCACACACCTGCCCCTCACTCCACACTCCTGCCACTCACTCCACACACCTGCCCCTCACTCCACACACCTGCCCCTCACTCCACACACCTGCCCCTCACTCCACACCTGCCCCTCACTCCACACACCTGCCCCTTACTCCTGCCCCTCACTCCACACACCTGCCCCTCACTCCACACACCAGCCCCTCACTCCACACTCCTGCCACTCACTCCACACACCTGCCCCTCACTCCACACACCTGCCCCTCACTCCACACACCTGCCCCTCACTCCACACACCTGCCCCTCACTCCACACACCTGCACCTCACTCCACACACCTGCCCCTCACTCCACACACCTGCCCCTCACTCCACACCTGCCCCTCACTCCACACACCTGCCCCTCACTCCACACACCTGCCCCTCACTCCACACACCTGCCCCTCACTCCACACACCTGCCCCTCACTCCACACACATGCACCTCACTCCACACACCTGCCCCTCACTCCACACACCTGCCCCTCACTCCACACCTGCCCCTCACTCCACACACCTGCCCCTCACTCCACACCTGCCCCTCACTCCACACACCTGCCCCTCACTCCACACACCAGCCCCTCACTCCACACACCATGTCTCTCCTCTCATACACCTGATGCAAGTTTTCCCGAAATTCACGTGTTTTGTATATTTCATTCGCAGGGAGTGATTGTTCTGGATCAGTACGTGGAGTGCATTAAGGTCAGCGAGGGCTAGGTACAATGACGTATGCATTGAATTTGACAATGGCAACCATAACGTATCAATTGGCTATCGTGTTTGACAATTGTTTGACATTTGACAATTGAACATTCTCCTATAAACATGTTATACCTAAACACACTAGCTAAACATATGCATTGGGGTATTAACATTGGCGGTGGCGTTGTGGTAGCCTTTTCTGCATTTACTGAACTACTGGTGACCTCTTAACGACCTTTTGCCGACCCTTCAACTACGTTTTCACTCCCGTAGAACGATACTTCCAACATGCCCAAGGATGGTACAGTTCATGAACTCACCAGTAACGTTAGTGTACAGCTGGTAACTTTGGTGTAAAACAGGTAATTAGTGTAAAGCTGGTAATTATAGTGTAGAGCTGGTAACTTTAGTGTAGAAGTAGTAATTTTAGTGTAAATCTTATATCTTTAGTTTAGAACGGGTCATTTTAGTGTAGACAGTAACTATAGTGTAATGTTAATTATTACTTTTATGAATTATTTTTATGTTAT
>OZ038316.1:20729039-20753182 GCA_964035775.1 Osedax frankpressi
ATTGAATGCGTGGGGAGTGTTTGTCAAATGATACATTGTAATAAGACACGGCTTCTATATTTATGATATTTTACATACTATTCAGCATGTAGTGAATCGCTGCTGGTACAATACATAACATATAGTGTTAATACCAATCAACAATCAGCTTAGTAATCATATAGGATTGAAAATGAATTTACTCGGTTTAATAGTGACTGTTATCTTTGGCCAAAGTTTTATTGACTTAATTTTAGGAAGGGCAGCGATTGAAAAACATTTGCAGTTTTTCGAATTTTTTTTATAAATAAATATTATAATTGATAATGTAAAAATTATATATATTTCAATTCACCGTAATTATAATTGTATCTTAACAAATAAGTGATATGTAAATGATACATATGCTTATATGTACGAGATAAGGAAAACAATTATTAAGATATATGTATATAAAAATATAGTATAACTTAAATTTATAATATGTACGTGTATAAAATATATTGTCAATTTCGCATTAAATAGAGAACTACAAAGATCTTGATAAGCAAAATCCTTCGAAAAATCCTTGGCATTAGATATAATGGATATACCTATAAATAAGGTATATTGTATGTATGTATTATGTCGTCGTGTATATATACTATTCGTATAATCACTATTCAGATAGTTAGCCAGAGGGTATACTAGTAAACAATAAACTCTCGGATCAGCGTATTCGTAGCTTTATTAATTATTAAGCGAACGTTATTTACCGAACATTGTGGTCAATTGCCCATATCACTATATTTATTCTCTCTAGATGACTAGATCGCATTCTCTCTCGAGCTCTCACCAGAAAGCTTTATCCGTTGATTATTCATAAGCATACGTGTAAAATGAATTCATTTCTGTTTACAATAATTGTTACGTGGATTTGCGAAATATTTATTTTTAAAGAAGACCATTTAAATGTCGTCAATAAATATATATTTCAATTATATCAATAATTATGATTACTCATTTTATATATACAAATTGCATATACTTTCTTACTATAATTACAAATATCTATATTGAATATATTTATATAGTACGGTAACTTAAAAACTAAAATGTTATTTATTATGAAATATAACAAATATAACTAGATAATATGTATTACAGTCAATAGATAATAATGTATATCAAGTTATAAAAAAATAGTATTTCAAATTAACGATATTATTGGTTGTAACTTTTTAAGAAATAAAATCTCAAACAAAATAATTTTCAATGATTGAAGTATTTTCTAGTAACCACATTCAGTATGAGAGTGAGTCTCAAATCCTGTATCTTAAATGTATCTTATTTTTTGAACATGAACTGTAGATTATTGTATTATTATATTATTATATTGTATTACCTGATATATATATTTCATAAGACATAAATAAATGCATATTGATTGCGTTTGGATTAATATGGAGTGATATATAATTATAAAATTAACGTCGTCGATTATTTAAAATGATATCTAAACTACAAAATCTTTGAATACAATTTTTATAAAACGATCGTCATTCGATACCATGGTATTCTAATACTATTAAATTAGTTTGTGTATATGTGTATATGCGATGTGTGTGAAATCAGTATTTTCTATGTATATTGCTAAAAAATACATCAATGAAATACAAAATATTACAAATATAGTTTCTAATAATTTAATTACCAAGTTATTTATCAATTATTTAACACATTATTTATATAACACACATATTGACTATCTACTAAAAATAATAAGATTCTTTTACCCCATTATCAAATATAAATTATATATATAAATTATAAATATATATATATATATATATATATATATATATATATATATATATATATATAATACCTATTTCGCCAATCTTACAATTGTATCCCTTTAGTTTATAATAATTATAATATTAATATAAACTTAAATATGATTTCATGTAAATATGATGTATCATTTAAATCATATTTTGCGAATATTTTATATATATGTATAATGGAATGTTTATAAAATTGAACTTTTATAAAATATACTTCAGTATATAAATTAAAAATATCTAAAACGTAAAAATTCTAAAATTTCATTTGATTAACATCAACTTACCGGGTTTGAGATCATTAAATAGATCATTAAATAAGTATTACAAATCACAAACTATTTATATTTAAATTAGTTTAAATGTAATTTTAATTTTAATCCATTTATTATATTTATATCAACCTTCATAACTAATCATAAAAACAAAAACGCTCTAATATGTCGACTTTAATTTTTTACTATAAATTTGAAAATTATGTTTCTTAATAATGGCCACCTGATGCTAGTCGTGATGTTATATTATTGATCTCGGTATCCAAATGTAAATCTTTAAAATTAGTAATTTTAATATTCGTATACATTATTATATGTTATATTTTGAATTTATAATTTGTATACATGCATGTATGAACACACATTCGTGAACAGTTTATTGATTAACTTATTTAATATACCATTATAATTATACATTAGTATTATAGATATTATATCCAAATGGATGTGTTATATCCAAAGCTATGATTATGATAGGAGAAAAGGCAGAACTCTAGATTCAAACATTGCTTATTTTCGCTGTATCGTTAGGACGAGTATATTCCGTTATGTCTAGTAATTTTATAATATGAGCTTTATATAAATAATTAGATATAAATAAATAGATATAAATATTTAGATATAAATAATTAGATATAAATAATTAGATATAAATAATTAGATATAAATAATTAGATATAAATAATTAGATATAAATAATTAGATATAAATAATTAGATATAAATAATTAGATATAAATAATTAGATATAAATAATTAGATATAAATAATTAGATATAAATAATTAGATATAAATAATTAGATATAAATAATTAGATATAAATAATTAGATATAAATAATTAGATATAAATAATTAGATATAAATAATTAGATATAAATAATTAGATATAAATAATTAGATATAAATAATTAGATATAAATAATTAGATATAAATAATTAGATATAAATAATTAGATATAAATAATTAGATATAAATAATTAGATATAAATAATTAGATATAAATAATTAGATATAAATAATTAGATATAAATAATTAGATATAAATAATTAGATATAAATAATTAGATATAAATAATTAGATATAAATAATTAGATATAAATAATTAGATATAAATAATTAGATATAAATAATTAGATATAAATAATTAGATATAAATAATTAGATATAAATAATTAGATATAAATAATTAGATATAAATAATTAGATATAAATAATTAGATATAAATAATTAGATATAAATAATTAGATATAAATAATTAGATATAAATAATTAGATATAAATAATTAGATATAAATAATTAGATATAAATAATTAGATATAAATAATTAGATATAAATAATTAGATATAAATAATTAGATATAAATAATTAGATATAAATAATTAGATATAAATAATTAGATATAAATAATTAGATATAAATAATTAGATATAAATAATTAGATATAAATAATTAGATATAAATAATTAGATATAAATAATTAGATATAAATAATTAGATATAAATAATTAGATATAAATAATTAGATATAAATAATTAGATATAAATAATTAGATATAAATAATTAGATATAAATAATTAGATATAAATAATTAGATATAAATAATTAGATATAAATAATTAGATATAAATAATTAGATATAAATAATTAGATATAAATAATTAGATATAAATAATTAGATATAAATAATTAGATATAAATAATTAGATATAAATAATTAGATATAAATAATTAGATATAAATAATTAGATATAAATAATTAGATATAAATAATTAGATATAAATAATTAGATATAAATAATTAGATATAAATAATTAGATATAAATAATTAGATATAAATAATTAGATATAAATAATTAGATATAAATAATTAGATATAAATAATTAGATATAAATAATTAGATATAAATAATTAGATATAAATAATTAGATATAAATAATTAGATATAAATAATTAGATATAAATAATTAGATATAAATAATTAGATATAAATAATTAGATATAAATAATTAGATATAAATAATTAGATATAAATAATTAGATATAAATAATTAGATATAAATAATTAGATATAAATAATTAGATATAAATAATTAGATATAAATAATTAGATATAAATAATTAGATATAAATAATTAGATATAAATAATTAGATATAAATAATTAGATATAAATAATTAGATATAAATAATTAGATATAAATAATTAGATATAAATAATTAGATATAAATAATTAGATATAAATAATTAGATATAAATAATTAGATATAAATAATTAGATATAAATAATTAGATATAAATAATTAGATATAAATAATTAGATATAAATAATTAGATATAAATAATTAGATATAAATAATTAGATATAAATAATTAGATATAAATAATTAGATATAAATAATTAGATATAAATAATTAGATATAAATAATTAGATATAAATAATTAGATATAAATAATTAGATATAAATAATTAGATATAAATAATTAGATATAAATAATTAGATATAAATAATTAGATATAAATAATTAGATATAAATAATTAGATATAAATAATTAGATATAAATAATTAGATATAAATAATTAGATATAAATAATTAGATATAAATAATTAGATATAAATAATTAGATATAAATAATTAGATATAAATAATTAGATATAAATAATTAGATATAAATAATTAGATATAAATAATTAGATATAAATAATTAGATATAAATAATTAGATATAAATAATTAGATATAAATAATTAGATATAAATAATTAGATATAAATAATTAGATATAAATAATTAGATATAAATAATTAGATATAAATAATTAGATATAAATAATTAGATATAAATAATTAGATATAAATAATTAGATATAAATAATTAGATATAAATAATTAGATATAAATAATTAGATATAAATAATTAGATATAAATAATTAGATATAAATAATTAGATATAAATAATTAGATATAAATAATTATATATAAATAATTAGATATAAATAATTAGATATAAATAATTAGATATAAATAATTAGATATAAATAATTAGATATAAATAATTAGATATAAATAATTAGATATAAATAATTAGATATAAATAATTAGATATAAATAATTAGATATAAATAATTAGATATAAATAATTAGATATAAATAATTAGATATAAATAATTAGATATAAATAATTAGATATAAATAATTAGATATAAATAATTAGATATAAATAATTAGATATAAATAATTAGATATAAATAATTAGATATAAATAATTAGATATAAATAATTAGATATAAATAATTAGATATAAATAATTAGATATAAATAATTAGATATAAATAATTAGATATAAATAATTAGATATAAATAATTAGATATAAATAATTAGATATAAATAATTAGATATAAATAATTAGATATAAATAATTAGATATAAATAATTAGATATAAATAATTAGATATAAATAATTAGATATAAATAATTAGATATAAATAATTAGATATAAATAATTAGATATAAATAATTAGATATAAATAATTAGATATAAATAATTAGATATAAATAATTAGATATAAATAATTAGATATAAATAATTAGATATAAATAATTAGATATAAATAATTAGATATCAATAATTAGATATCAATAATTAGATATAAATAATTAGATATAAATAATTAGATATAAATAATTAGATATAAATAATTAGATATAAATAATTAGATATAAATAATTAGATATAAATAATTAGATATAAATAATTAGATATAAATAATTAGATATAAATAATTAGATATAAATAATTAGATATAAATAATTAGATATAAATAATTAGATATAAATAATTAGATATAAATAATTAGATATAAATAATTAGATATAAATAATTAGATATAAATAATTAGATATAAATAATTAGATATAAATAATTAGATATAAATAATTAGATATAAATAATTAGATATAAATAATTAGATATAAATAATTAGATATAAATAATTAGCTATTAACCACAGGTTGAAACCTCTGTTGAATTTCCGATAATATATCCTAAGTTAAACATACCTCTAGATGTAATATATCGTCGTTATCAATACGGAGACAAGTATAACCTCTTAACTACTTAACTAATACAAATTAAATACTCTGTTTTGTAAAGGCATATATTAGTTCAAAACTAATACTGCATAGGATAATGTATATAACATCTTACATTATAAATTAAACAACAAAGATTTCAGAAATACCTATTAGTAATCTATGTAAAATATATTACGTTGAAGAGTCCCTTATTCGATGTACTACTGCCGAAAATTAATATTTATTATGAAATGAAATATAAAGGTGATCCATTTAAAAGCATCGACGCATAATAATACATAATAATATTAGGTACTTAATATAAAGTATATATTATAATATATATTATTAATTATATATAATTCGTATACGCTGAGTTTTATAATACGACTATAATTACCTCCACGCACGTGTATACATACTATATAAGCATACGTACGATACACTATATTCATTATATACGATATATTCATTATTTTGTATACACTCAATTATCGCATACTACAAGGATGTACGAATAAATGAATTTGATTCAAACACTTAACAAAAATAAGCTTGTAGTTACGACATCTCGATATTCATAAATTAATATCAATTTCTTATTATCTTATCCACATGTGAATAATTGGCTCTCTTTAAATATTCATTTATTTTACATATACTTGTCATCACATATAGTGTATACATAATGTGTAACGCATCTACTAGAAAATATACTTTAGTTTTTAAATTTTATTTAAAGAATAATCATAATACTTATAATTATATATAATTATAGTATATAGTATACTATTCATTAGTTACATCCAATATTATATGTTGGGATTACCCATATCCACATATATTACATATACATATATTTAATTAGTAATAGTATATTAAATTCTTAAGTATGAGAATAGAGAACATTGTATTCAACATGTTTTAGTTAGAATACAGTGGAATATTGTTTACGCGTATTATCAAAAAGAATATAACAAATATCTAATTATTGAAATTAAATATGATTACAATTATTATTAAACAAACGTTTAATTAACAAACTTCTTCTTTTAAGAATTCTTCTGTATACCTGATAATCTAAAAAATACGTTAATCGAACGACGTTTTATGAATTGCTGCAGATAATGTTTATACCTACCACATATTTATAAATCAAATCATCTTACAATACACGATTAAACAAAACAATCATAAGATGAACCATTTATATTCAATCACGATCCTTAATAGTAACAAAGCCACCTATGAAATACATGGTACAAATATTTGTGAAGATAATAAATAAATATATTATAAAGATTAGGAAAGTATATATTTTCAAATCAAATATCAGTAATATATTTTTCAAGATGGTCATGAATATTCATTTTCATTAATTACCAATTATAATAAAGTTAAACCCAATATTACTTCTTAATTTAACAACATATTTAAAAGTACATCTGAAGGTGAGTTACATTTATTTGAAATAGACATATAATCAAACAGACTATTATCATAATTCTTAAAAAGTTTCATTTTTTTATTATGAAAAAAGTAATATATTAACTATGTGTAGTATAATATAAATACAATGAGTAATTGTTTAGAAATATTGATATTTAGTTTTTTTATGACAGTGTTACAAATGCATTATTAATTTTGGAGAGGACATTCTCCATATTTTAAAAATAACTATTGATTACCCTACTTTCCAAATACATAGATTTATTTAATTTATAAAATATAACTTAATACATAGTTTCTATAATACCTTGATTATAAATAATAACTTGCAAAATTATAATTATGCATTTTACCAATAGTTAATTATAATAGGCCAATGATGAAATTCTTGTTAATATATTAGACTACATGCTATGGGTATTTTAGTAATTAATTTGTAACTCGGTAGTATATTTAGTATGTACATGTACATTCTTTTATTGAGATAAGTCTGGTTGTTAATAATACGATGGTTGAAGTTATTAATAGGAGAATTTATAAATAAAAAAGAATAAAGTCTTGAGAAATTAATGCTTTTTATATGTCTCTATTAGTAGTGATTTTCGAATTTTACAAAGTTGAAATAGTTTATCGATAGTCTGTTTGTAAATTTAGTGATGTGCTTTGTTATTTATAGGCTACCAGTGATATTAATATATACATATTTAATAGAGTTGTGGTCGTAATATTCTATTGTCTATTTTTTTGGAAAAACTAATTGGGATATTCAATATTGAGATTTAATTTGAGTCGAGTGATACATAATGTTATATAATATACTATATGGCATACAAACTGTTATTAACGATATTCAAGGGTTTAATTTTTTTTAATTATTTTATATTATGTAATACGAAACAAATTCAAATCAGAATACTGAATATATTTATAGGCATTACACATATTTACATATTTACATATTTATATATACAAATAAACAATCAGAATCGTTTTAAAATTATTTCTATTATATATATACATATAGCTAATAGATATCATCTACTTTCTGGATATTTGCATACTTGTGTAATATGAGGATATATATTACATGTCTATTTGATTATATATAATATATAAAACATAATATTATACATGTTACTTTTACACTCTATAAAGAAGTTATATATATTTCTAAAAATTCAATTACCGTTTTGAAAATTAAATATAATCACTGAAACAATTTTAATCATTTTAGTATATGGATGATCACTGAATTATAAAAAGAATGTACAATTGTTGGTAAATAAGCGCGCATTGCGTACGCTTAACACGTATTTCAAATTCAAAAAAATTTAGTATTACTTCATTAATATTATTGAATAAATTGGTATGATACTTTTAATATTATAATGGATTAAATAAGTATAAAATATATTGTTATCATGACTAATGGTTCTATAAATAATACACGCCGATCATTTAGTATAAATGAGGGAGAAACATCAAATTTTGATTTAGCATGTAAGGTTTGTATATTGTACATTGTGAATATATCATATATGATATGATATTATATTATAATTATTTTGTTAATATATATATATATATATATATATATATATATATATATTAACAACGTAATTATCAATTTAATTCAATATATTTTATCAATATTTATATTTTATAAAATTCCATCTTAGATAATCACACCTAATATATTATTATTAATTACAATTATAATTATATTATTATAGTATCTATAGTTACTATGTAATTATGATATATAAATATATAGTTACTATGTAATTATGATATATAAATATATACTTAATGATTACATAATGCTATAAATTATGATAATTTATATATAATATCATTATGTAATGTATATAATAATTTAACATATATATTTACTAAAAATTTAATATTCAAAAACTATATTTTATTAAATATATGATTACCTTATTTATATGTTATATATATATTATATATATATATATATATATATATATATATATGTATATAATATATTTATATATATATATATATTTAAAATATTTACACAACTACATATACACATTGGTGTATTCAATACTATAATATAGTATATTGTACTGCATAAATATTATTTTATGATTTATTCTATCTAATAATATATCATTTTTCAAATAATAAATTTGTTTTAATATCATATCAAGTGGCATATTTAAGTTTATATGTAATATAGTAGTCATTACAGAAAAAGAGTATTTTGTTGGATTGTCTGTAAATAGTATATTTATACAATTTTATTTATAACAAATACAATTTATTTATTTAAAAAAATGAATATTATTTAATAACAACACATTTATATAATTTAAAATAGAACAATATGTATATATTATATATTGTGTAAATATCATTCCTACGAGGTATATATATATATATATATATATATATATATATATATATATATATATATATATATATATATATATATACATATATATATATATATATATATATATATATACCTGTATTGTATAGTTATATCACATCTAATTGATATGATATATATATTCTAGAAGATTATTTATATTTTACTTTAGTATTACTAAATTAACTTGATATGTAATATAATACTTGTATCACTTTTGTATGTATTTAAATATACAGTGCATTATCATTATATAGAGTGATTAATGAGGAAAATCCCTACATTTCAGGTATAGATTTTATACAGTAAATACACTAAATTATGTATTGTTTACAGTTTTCATTAAAATATCTGTTTTGAAATATGTATGTTCATCAATCATTTTTATGTATTATTTCCTATTTTAATGTATACCTTTGTATTGAGTATTGTATTAATTTAATTTAGAATTAATAAAATGTAAAATCTAGTTACTAGATTATTTAAAAATATAGATAAAAATATAGTAAAATCTGATATAGTGAATATTTATTAAACTTTTATATCTCTATCTTTTCTCATGATAAAATCATTAATGTATTTTATTGATTTATTCTAGAGATTTTATAGTATGACATTCATCAATTAAATTACTAAAAAATGAAAATGTTATAATGTTATTTTAAATATTATATGCTAAAATTGAATACTATGTAATAATAAAATTCTAAAATAAATTACTTATATTATTATGTAAGTAAGATTATATAGATTTCCTATAGCAAGATTATATATCATTATTTATGATTTTGAAAAAGTGTGGGTTACATACTAATTACAGAGATTACTTTGGCTAATTATGGCTAATAATATTAATCTCGGCTAATTATGAGAAAATAATATTTTATATTTACTTTATATTTTTTTATCCCTGCGAAACAGTACAGGAGGACAATTAGTTTTTCTCACTACAAAATGTATTTTATATTAATTTGTTTGCATATCCTTACGTTTTTAATAGACTATTACATCACTGTGAATGATGAGACTATATATTCATATGATAATTTTAAATAAATAATATCATATATATTTATTATAATATATTTGAAATACAAATTGAATATATTTTATATTTTATTATATAACAAACAATCTAAAATTACCTGGAAGGTTACATGGATTATTCATAATCAAGGTAAATTTATTTTTTTATATAATAAAATAAATCATTTTTTAAATACATTAAGTTATTGGTAAATATTTATTTATCTATTTTTCTTACTATTGTGCAACATATATTACAAGATATACAAATATAGAAATTTCTTAAAGTTATTTATTTCATGCTACAGATTTATGTAATAGTTTATAAATTCATATTATGTGTTTAATAAAAATGATTGAATACAAAATTATATTATGTAATTCAAAATATGAAAGAAAGAATGAAATAAATAAAAGAATAACCCAAAGTAGCCAAGGAAAATAATGGTCATACAATATTAGCTTTATTATATTTTATACTCTTATTGAGCTTGACTCTTATAACAAAAAGTTAAAAATATAAAAGTAAGTAATAAGAATAAAAATGACAAAAGTAAATAAAAAATGTGAAATAAATTATTAATAAAATAAACAAAAATTCAAATAAAAATACATATTCTTTTGCTTTAGGACCTATTTTCACACCTTAATTATTAAAAATGTCATTTTCAAGAGGACCCATAATGCTTAGGGGTTGCCAATCCCCAGTTAAGGTTTGTTGGGTTTCTAATCCACTTTATCTCCTATGCTGCTCAGGTTTCATCTCCTCGAAGACTTCATTTTCTTTGCGGGTGTTAAAATCTAATATAAATATACATATATATATAATATATATATATATATATATATATAATATATATATATATATATATATATATATATATAAACAAATAAGTAGATAATATAACATGGTAAAAACAAAATTTTAACAAAAAAGTTTAGATAATAAATTTTAAACCACTATAAGCATATGTAACATTAATTAAAAAAATAAAACATTAAAGGATATAAACTATAAAAATGTTAAGCAGTTCAGAAAAAATATAAATACAATTTGTCAAGAATAATATTTAATAATTTTTAAAAATTATTTTGTTTTAAGTGTATGAATATTTTTGATTTTTAAAATTTATAGTTATAAATAATTCCTTAATTTAGGACCCTGTATAATTGAGTTAGTTCATTTTTATTTTGTTCTGTTTGCAGTTAATTTAAATAACATTGAATTTATTGATGCTATCAGAAAACATTTAAAAAAAATGAATTAATTAAATGGAATTACATTATTTTTTATATCTTGTGAATAAATATTAGATTTTTATATTCAAGGATATTTGTAACTTTTAAAATATTGTTATTTTTAATATAATACTTGTATTGTGTAGAATAGAATTCTTTTAAAATATAATTCTTAAGTATTTTCTTTTTTATAAATTTGTTATGAAATAGTTCTTATGGACTTTTTTGCAATGTGAATAATTCATTTATATCATTTATAAGTATTAAACCAAAATTATTATGCATAATATTACACAGGGTAACCTTTAAGAATTTTATATTTTGAGTAAAGGATATGAAGATAAAAATGATGATATTCTATATAATAAATATATTATATTTTAAATTTTTCATACAATTTGATTTCAATGAAGAGTTGTTAAATTTAGTTTATTATCAATATGGATCTATAAACTTATATGATGTAATATTTTATATTTTAGTATCATTAATTTTACAAAGATGATAAATGATATCAGATTTACTTCTGATTATTTCATTAATTACAGTACTCTCAGCATTCTTCAATAGATGTATATATAAACTCTCTTGTATGAAAATGTAAACTTGCATACAATACAATAGGTAATAACTACCCATTACAATCCAATGAACAAATATACCACTATCTAGAATAGGTAACTAGTTAAATAAAAAAGTACAAGAAAAGAAAATAGGCTTTCAAAAAAAAACAACTAACCACATCATGGTTTTTAGTAAATAATATGTATTTGGGTGTAGCTGTAGTAGGTCTATATGTTACATGTATTAGTGTTAAGTCTACATTACACACACAGATTGTACAGTGTGTGGTATACAGTGTGTGGTGTACAGTGTGTGGTGTACAGTGTGTGGTGTACAGTGTGTGGTGTACAGTGTGTGGTGTACAGTGTGTGGTGTACAGTGTGTGGTGTACAGTGTGTGGTGTACAGTGTGTGGTGTACAGTGTGTGGTGTTACAGTGTGTGGTGTAAGGTGTGTCATGTACAGTGTGTGGTGTACAGTGTGTGGTGTACAGTGTGTGGTGTACAGTGTGTGGTGTACAGTGTGTGGTGTACAGTGTGTGGTGTACAGTGTGTCATGTACAGTGTGTGGTGTACAGTGTGTGGTGTACAGTGTGTGGTGAATAGTGTGTGGTGTACAGTGTGTGGTGTACAGTGTGTGGTGTACAGTGTGTGGTGTACAGTGTGTGGTGTACAGTGTGTGGTGTACAGTGTGTGGTGTACAGTGTGTGGTGTACAGTGTGTGGTGTACAGTGTGTGGTGTACAGTGTGTGGTGTACAGTGTGTGGTGTATAGTGTGTGGTGTACAGTGTGTCGTGTACAGTGTGTGGTGTACAGTGTGTGGTGTACAGTGTGTGGTGTACAGTGTGTGGTGTACAGTGTGTCGTGTACAGTGTGTGGTGTACAGTGTGTGGTGAATAGTGTGTGGTGTACAGTGTGTGGTGTACAGTGTGTGGTGTACAGTGTGTGGTGTACAGTGTGTGGTGTACAGTGTGTGGTGTACAGTGTGTGGTGTACAGTGTGTGGTGTATAGTGTGTGGTGTACAGTGTGTCGTGTACAGTGTGTGGTGTACAGTGTGTGGTGTACAGTGTGTGGTGTACAGTGTGTGGTGTACAGTGTGTCGTGTACAGTGTGTGGTGTACAGTGTGTCGTGTACAGTGTGTGGTGTACAGTGTGTGGTGTACAGTGTGTCGTGTACAGTGTGTGGTGAATAGTGTGTGGTGAATAGTGTGTGGTGTACAGTGTGTGGTGTACAGTGTGTCGTGTACAGTGTGTTTCGTATTTTTTATCTAATGATTGATGTAGTCGATTAAGCTTTAGAAGAGATAAAGATGAGTAATGATAAACAAAGCATCTAGTGTCTCACCCCCTCACACATCGCTTCTTCCTATACCACACCACACCTCATATTAACTTAACTAAACTCACCTCACCTAACCTCACCTCACCTCACCTCATCTCACCTCACCTCACCTCACCTCACCTTACATCACCTCACCTCATATTACCTCACCACACCTCACCTCATATTACCTCACCTCACCTCACCTCACCTTACATCACCTCACCTCATATTACCTCACCACACCTCACCTCATATTACCTCACCTCACCTCACCTCATATTACCTCACCACACCTTACCTCACTTAATCTTACCTCACCTCACTTCACCTCACCTCACCTCACCTCACCTCATATTACCTCACCACACCTTACCTCACTTAATCTTACCTCACCTCACCTCACCTCACCTCACCTTACCTCACCTCATAATACCTTACCACACCTCACCTCATATTACCTCACCTCACCTCACCTCACCTCATATTACCTAACTTCACCTCACCTCACCTCACCTCACCTCATAATACCTTACCACACCTCACCTTATATTACCTCACCTCACCTCACCTCACCTCACCTCACCTCACCTTACCTCACCACACCTTACCTCACTTAATCTTACCTCACCTCACCTCACCTCACCTCATATTACTTCACCACACCTCACCTCATATTACCTCACCTCACCTCACCTCATATTACCTCACCTCACCTCACCTCATATTACCTCACCTCACCTCACCTCATATTACCTCACTTCACCTCACCTCACCTTACCTCACCTCATAATACCTTACCACACCTTACCTCATATTACCTCACCTCACCTCACCTCACCTCATATTACCTAACTTCACCTCACCTCACCTCACCTCACCTCATAATACCTTACCACACCTCACCTTATATTACCTCACCTCACCTCACCTCACCTTACCTCACCACACCTTACCTCACTTAATCTTACCTCACCTCACCTCACCTCACCTCATATTACCTCACCACACCTCACCTCATATTACCTCACCTCACCTCAACTCACCTCATATTACCTCACCTCACCTCACCTCACCTCATATTACCTCACCACACCTTACTTCACTTAATCTTACCTCACCTCATCTCACCTCACCTCACCTCACCTCACTTAATCTTACCTCATATTAACTTACTTCACCTCTCCTAACCTACCTCATCTTACCTTAATATATTACACCTCACCTCACTTTACCTCACCTCACTTCACTTCACCTTATCTCATATTACCTCACCTACCTCACATCACCTCACCTCACCTTACCTCATATTACCTCACCTCACCACCACTCAAATCACCTCACCTCATCTCACCTTACATATCTTATCTCACCTAACCTTACCTGATATAAAATCACCTCACTTTACCTTTTCTCATATCGCCTCAGATCTCCTCACCTCCTTTCACTTCACAATACCTCAACTCACCTAATATCATAATATCCGTTAATTGTTGACGGAATTTTCTTTCAAATCTCGTCAATCTTATTAATAGATTGACGAATGAATCATCGACTATCACTAGTAATAACTCACTACCCTCTTGACTATTACCCTCTCCGCCCTCACTCCACTCTCACTCCACACTCACTCCACCAGATCTAACACCATATCCATCACCACCATCAAGGGATTAGTAGCGCTATCTTTAAAACTCCCTCTCCCTCTCCCTCTCCCTCTCCCTCTCCCTCTCCCTCTCCCTCTCCCTCTCCCTCTCCCTCTCCCTCTCCCTCTCCCTCTCCCTCTCCCTCTCCCTCTCCCTCTCCCTCTCCCTCTCCCTCTCCCTCTCCCTCTCCCTCTCCCTCTCCCTCTCCCTCTCCCTCTCCCTCTCCCTCTCCCTCTCCCTCTCCCTCTCCCTCTCCCTCTCCCTCTCCCTCTCCCTCTCCCTCTCCCTCTCCCTCTCCCTCTCCCTCTCCCTCTCCCTCTCCCTCTCCCTCTCCCTCTCCCTCTCCCTCTCCCTCTCCATATCCCTCTCCCTCTCCCTCTCCCTCTCCCTCTCCTCCCCCCACCCTCACCCTCTCCTCCCCCCACCCTCACCCTCTCCTCCCCCCACCCTCACCCTCTCCCTGTCACTCAACTCCACAATTACATAAAGAATCTCACCTAAAGGATTAGTTGCAGCCGATTCGGTTAAAGTTCAAAGTCAATGACCTCTAAATACCATAAAATTCCAACACGCCCGCTAACTTCCGGATATTGAATATTAATATATGGGCCTAGCCAAAATATGCCACCGCGCAGGATGCCACCAGTCTACAGTTTACATAACGCGTGTTACATGATATAATATGCATAAGTTTATATTATAACGGTATACCGTGTATATATTATGTGCGGGGCACCGTGAATACACTACACTACTCACGGTACACCGTACTTGGTGCATTGTCGATAACAAGTGATTCCGTCGAGGGAACAATGCAACGATAGAATTTCAACATGTTCAATTTAAAACTCCAATATACGTCAAGTGATTCGACGTACGACCAATTTACTTATTCTCCCCATTCATGCCATTCTTAATCTCCTCATACATGCCATTCTTAATCTCCCCATTCATGCCATTCTTAATCTCCTCATACATGCCATTCTTAATCTCCCCATACATGCCATTCTTAATCTCCTCATACATGCCATTCTTAATCTCCTCATACATGCCATTCTTAATCTCCCCATACATGCCATTCTTAATCTCCTCATACATGCCATTCTTAATCTCCCCATACATGCCATTCTTAATCTCATCATACATGCCATTCTTAATCTCCTCATACATGCCATTCTTAATCTCCACATACATGCCATTCTTAATCTCCTCATACATGCCATTCTTAATCTCCTCATACATGCCATTCTTAATCTCCTCATACATGCCATTCTTAATCTCCTCATACATGCCATTCTTAATCTCCCCATTCATGCCATTCTTAATCTCCTCATACATGCCATTCTTAATCTCCCCATACATGCCATTCTTAATCTCCTCATACATGCCATTCTTAATCTCCTCATACATGCCATTCTTAATCTCCCCATACATGCCATTCTTAATCTCCTCATACATGCCATTCTTAGTCTCCCCATACATGCCATTCTTAATCTCATCATACATGCCATTCTTAATCTCCTCATACATGCCATTCTTAATCTCCACATACATGCCATTCTTAATCTCCTCATACATGCCATTCTTAATCTCATACATGCCATTCTTAATCTCCTCATACATGCCATTCTTAATCTTCTCATACATGCCATTCTTAATCTCCTCATACATGCCATTCTTAATCTCCCCATACATGCCATTCTTAATCTCCCCATTCATGCCATTCTTAATCTCCTCATACATGCCATTCTTAATCTCCCCATACATGCCATTCTTAATCTCCTCATACATGCCATTCTTAATCTCCCCATACATGCCATTCTTAATCTCCTCATACATGCCATTCTTAATCTCCTCATACATGCCATTCTTAATCTCCCCATACATGCCATTCTTAATCTCATCATACATGCCATTCTTAATCTCCTCATACATGCCATTCTTAATCTCCACATACATGCCATTCTTAATCTCCACATACATGCCATTCTTAATCTCATCATACATGCCATTCTTAATCTCCTCATACATGCCATTCTTAATCTCCTCATGCATGCCATTCTTAATCTCCTCATACATGCCATTCTTAATCTCCTCATACATGCCATTCTTAATCTCCCCATACATGCCATTCTTAATCTCCTCATACATTCCATTATTAATCTCCCCATACATGCCATTCTTAATCTCCTCATACATTCCATTATTAATCTCCCCATACATGCCATTCTTAATCTCCTCATACATGCCATTCTTAATCTCCTCATACATGCCATTCTTAATCTCCTCATACATGCCATTCTTAATCTCCTCATACATGCCATTCTTAATCTCCTCATACATGCCATTCTTAATCTCCTCATACATGCCATTCTTAATCTCCTCATACATGCCATTCTTAATCTCCCCATACATGCCATTCTTAATCTCCCCATTCATGCCATTCTTAATCTCCCTATACATGCTTTTATTAATCTCATCATACATGCCATTCTTAATCTCCGGATATATGTCATTCTTAATCTCCCCATACATGCCATTATTAATCTCCAGATACATGCCATTCCTAATCTCCGGATATATGCCATTCTTAATCTCCCCATAGATGCCATTCTTAATCTCCACAAAAATTTATATTATTAGCCTGCCAATGTATGATGTCACTTTTTAAGTAGATATGTCGACGTCAATTCTATACGACGCAGTTGATCCTAACACATTACCCACAACATCCCGCGGAACTTCGCCTTCTACACATTCACACACCCGCTTTCCTGCCTATGTAGTGCGAATACGCACACCATAGTGTGCGCACCGCCCGCACTACGGGAACCGCACACTCCTGCCCTACCCGCATTACTGTGTGGGTTGCGGCCACCTGGACACCCCTCCCGACGGATATATCGTGCGCTTCTCCTTAAATGGTACGCCGTACGCGGATATTAATAACTAAGATGCGGGTGGTTACGCAATAGCATCGCTACTAACGCTATTACGCAACCGCATTACGTAACGCGCTCGAGCGCAATTCGCACGCCCGAGTCACCTTTGATTGCCCGGTTACATAATGCGGTCTCCCTAACCAACCCATTGCACAGAGTCCATTGGTACAATACTATTACTTAGTATATATATGTATATATACACACACATATATATATATATATATATATATATATATATATACACTAACATATATACATATATATAATCATAGTTTTCTAGCTCACTGTACTGTGTAATAAGGATACATATTATATCAATATATATTATATCAATACTACGTTAATCATTAACCAGTTACTTGCGACGATAATTACTGTTACATTTCATCGTATAAATTACGAAAAAATATAAATTCAGATATTTCGTTTACGAATACGAAACATATATGTAGACACACCCACCCGATTATAACTACGCCCCCATTCGATACAAATGTTCCTTTCTCTTGTTGTAGGTAATGCTGATTGGAGATTCTGCCGTGGGTAAAACATGCCTACTCGTTCGTTTTAAAGACAACACCTTTCTCTCCGGTAATTTTATCTCCACCGTCGGCATTGATTTCAGGGTTTGTGTAAGAGATATGTTCTTTTGACATTTGTCATTTGAACTTTGACTCTTTCGACTGTTGAACTAGTATTGTTATTGTTCTATAGTTTTTAACATTACTAAATAAAAATATGTTTTACATTTTATTTATTATAACATTTTTTTTATTGGGACCATTGTGATATCACTATCAGTGATTACATAATACCTATATAATAACAATACACGTTTTTACTTTTCATTAGCAAATAATAGCACCAATCGAATATTGCATATTTAGTAAATTAACTTCTTACATAAAAAGGTATTATCTAAATAATTGTGAAAAGACACATAAATCTCCGTGTATTATTCCCCCTAAATGAATCATAGATATACCTATAATGTAGATACAGGAAACCAAATGATAACTATTATAAATAATTATATAATTATTTTAAATAAAAATAAACATATATTTAATTCAAATTAAATAAATTTTCATTTTTATTATATAACAAAAAAATAAAATTACCTGTATGTTTTTTGTATGTTAAGGATATATATATATATATATATATATATATATATATATACATACATATATATATATATATATATATATATATATATATATATATACATACATATATATATATATATATATATATATATATATATCATTTTTAAGTAAATTTGTTTTGCCATTTTTTTAAAATTAAAATAAATAAGGAATTTATAATATATTTTAAATTCAATAATATATACAAAAACACATACTCACACACGCGCACACGCACACGCACACACACGCACATGCACACGCACACACATACACACACATATATATATATATATATATATATATATATATATATATATATATTATACCTAAATGAATAGAAAAGTGAACTAATACATATTTAACTTCATGTTATATAATATATTGTAAAAACATATGAACATTAAAAAAAGATAAAATTAATGAGCAATTTAAAAATGAAATATTAAGAAATAGTGAGTAACTTATGGGCATATATTAGTTGTATCGTGAGATATGATGATCGTATAAATACTTTTATACTAAATCGTTAAATACACATACGCTTTCTTTCTTACACTCACTCACTCACTCACTCACTCACTCACTAATTCACTCACGAATGTGTACTAGTGAGCGTATTTATGGCATTACTTAATACACGCAAACAATTTTGAAACGTTTATTAATTTAATAGACGCCCTCCATTCATACATTTATATATTTATAAGAGTTATGTATTATATAATATGTGATATACGTAACACATGCACATTTCTTTATACACGTCTCTAATAACATTTACTTAGCGTGGTTTCGATATAACTCAATATCCTACTTTGTATGAATACATGGTCTTAATATATTCTCGAAAAAGCTTCTAAATCTCTTTCAACAACCCCTAATCCCTACTACATCCAAATCGCTCGATATTTCTAGAACAACACCCCAGTATATATATTCCGCGAATATCTATCCTTTTCGTATGTATTCTTGGTAATATAACTCTACCGAGCAGTATCAATCACGCTTTAGGACACAATAGAATTACTGACAGTAGTCTTACCTCGAGGTAGTATCACTTAGTCGTATCACGTGCTCCTAACCACGTGCTCGTAATCACGTGCTCCTTATACATGTGAATATCATATAATTTCATCCGGAAGCGACCAGAGAAAAAAACTTTATTTAATATCTATCCATTTACTTCCTTCACCCATTCCCTCTCTCTCTCCCTCTCCCACTCAATCTGCATATCCCTCTCCGTTTCCTCTACCACTACATTACCTCTCCCTCTCCCACTCCCTCTCCCTCACTCTTCCCTTTTCCCTCTTCCTCTCCTTTTCCCTCTTCCTCTCCTTTCCCTTCTTCCTCTCCTTTCCCCTCTCCCTCTCCCTCTCCCTCTCCCTCTCCCTCTCCCTCTCCATTTCCTCTCCCAACGACCTTACATCTCTCTCTGCCTCTGCCTTTGTATCTGCCTCTAACTTTACTTCTCCCTCTCCCGCTCCCTCTATTCTATATCTACCTATACCTCTAACTTTACCTCCACCTCTCCCTCTGCCTCTCCCTCTCCCTCTCCCTCTGCCTCTGCCTTTACCTCTCCCTCTGCCTCTCCCTCTCCCTCTCCCTCTCCCTCTCCCTCTCCCTCTCCCTCTCCCTCTCCCTCTCCCTCTCCCTCTCCTTCTCCCTCTCCCTCTCCCTCTCCCTCTCCCTCTCCCTCTCCCTCTCCCTCTCCCTCTCCCTCTCCCTCTCCCTCTCCCTCTCCCTCTCCCTCTCCCTCTCCCTCTCCCTCTCCCTCTCCCTCTCCCTCTCCCTCTCCCTCTCCCTCTCCCTCTCCGTCTCCCTCTCCATCTCCGTCTCCCTCTCCCTCTCCATCTGCCTCTGCCTCTGCCTCTGCCTCTGCCTCTGCCTCTGCCTCTGCCTCTGCCTCTGCCTCTGCCTCTGCCTCTACCTCTCCCTCTCCCTCTCCCCCTCTCTCTCCCTCTCCCTCTATTCTACATCTATATCTACCTCTACCTCTAACTCTACCTCTCATAATACTTCGCCTCCTTCTCCTCCCTCTCCTTCTCCCGTGTTAGGTGTCGATGTCGTATTTAATTAACACATATCCATATTACAACAGTCTATAATGTACAATGTACAATGTACAATGTAAACTGTACATTGTACAGTGTGCATTGTACCTTATGAACACATATTACTCACACATACACAAACTCAAATACACACACACACACACACTCACACACTCACACACTCACTCACTCATACTCACACACAGATCCACACACAGAAAATAAACTATTTACTTTGACTAAACCTCCAGCAGAAGTATACGTGTGATTTACCAATTGAAACAAAATAACTATCTAAATATAATCACAGAACTACGACAAATATTAAACTATTGTTGACACCATTGAATGCAAACTAATATCTTACAAATAAATGTTAAATAAACATTTAAATATTGAATCCCTCTAGGTTTCATTTTATCATTAATTTTTAATTTTACTTATTTAAAAAAACTATAAACAAAATGCCCAAAATTATACGTAATTTATAAGCAGATTACATTGAATTACATAGACGGAAAAAAAACCGAATTAACAACTGAACTGTTTAAAAACTATTACAAACAATTAACAAATAACCAAAACATGAACATCAACAAAACGTATATACTTCTATAACTACCACCACTGAAACTTCTCCAGATTTATTATTAAATAATAATAAGACAAAGCAAACTGACTAAACAAAATATCTTGGATTCCATACCAACTACAAACTAGATAATATTAAAATAGCAAGACAACACTGTCGCCAATTTGTTTAACCTTAAACAATTACAACCTTACATGGCCTTACATGACCTTATATGACCTTATATGACCTTACATGACCTTATATGACCTTACATGACTCTACTGACCCTACATGACCTTACCATCCTAAACTACAATAGTTTAATACTTTCGCACCTCGAATATTGTAAATCACTAGGGGCCATTAGAAACAAATACTAGCACTACTGCATTAATACTAATATTAAACTAACTATGTTATTTATAAACTGGCATGTTTACTAAATAAAATTATGATAAATAAATAAAGTATATATATTAAAAATCTACCTGCATAAGAATAAGCGTATGCCACGTGTTTATGTCTAACATCTAAACTAACATCTAAACTAACATCTAAACTAACATCTAAACTAACATCTAAACTAACATCTAAACTAACATCTAAACTAATATCTAACTAACATCTAAACTAACATCTAAACTAACATCTAAACTAACATCTAAACTAACATCTAAACTAACATCTAAACTAACATCTAAACTAACATCTAAACTAACATCTAAACTAACATCTAAACTAACATCTAAACTAACATCTAAACTAACATCTAAACTAACATCTAAACTAACATCTAAACTAACATCTAAACTAACATCTAAACTAACATCTAAACTAACATCTAAATTAACATCTAAACTAACATCTAAACTAACATCTAAACTAACATCTAAACTAACATCTAAACTAACATCTAAACTAACATCTAAACTAACATCTAAACTAACATCTAAACTAACATCTAAACTAACATCTAAACTAACATCTAAACTAACATCTAAACTAACATCTAAACTAACATCTAAACTAACATCTAAACTAACATCTAAACTAACATCTAAACTAACATCTAAACTAACATCTAAACTAACATCTAAACTAACATCTAAACTAACATCTAAACTAACATCTAAACTAACATCTAAACTAACATCTAAACTAACATCTAAACTAACATCTAAACTAACATCTAAACTAACATCTAAACTAACATCTAAACTAACATCTAAACTAACATCTAAACTAACATCTAAACTAACATCTAAACTAACATCTAAACTAACATCTAAACTAACATCTAAACTAACATCTAAACTAACATCTAAACTAACATCTAAACTAACATCTAAACTAACATCTAAACTAACATCTAAACTAACATCTAAACTAACATCTAAACTAACATCTAAACTAACATCTAAACTAACATCTAAACTAACATCTAAACTAACATCTAAACTAACATCTAAACTAACATCTAAACTAACATCTATGAATGTTATATATTCATTAATCGTTGTTTAAACGAATTCACCTACAAATACACCTACAAACATACACGCGTACACACATACTCACGCACACACGTCCAATTCGAGATACACGATTGCGCAATCGTT
>OZ038316.1:20753382-20763382 GCA_964035775.1 Osedax frankpressi
CCTACACTACGATAATAACGACACGCCCCTACAATCTAGGGCCTACACTACGACAACCACGACACGCCCCTACAGTCTAGGGTCTATACTATAATAATAACGACACGCCCCTTAGTTACGATAATAACGACACGCCCCTTAGTTACGATAACCACGACACGCCCCTACAGTCTAGGGCCTACACTACGATAATAACGACACGCCCCTTAGTTACGATAATAACGACACGCCCCCTAGTTACGACAACCACGACACGCCCTCTACAGTCTAGGGCCTACACTACGATAACCACGACACGCCCCCTAGTTACGATAACCACGACACGCCCTCCATCACTTCGTGAACTTCGGATCCACTGGAATTGTTTAACAAGATTAAATTTGTGATTTCCAGATGATCTCAGCGATTACTGATCATTGATTTAGACATCGCGTTGTCTAAGTAATATCATGGTATTCAATTCATTATCGATGTACTTAAGATATTTACTACATTATTCAACATTGTATTTTCTACCGATACACACCTCCAATATGTATCTTTGTTACACCAATAGATATTTTTACCCGTTATTGATATCCGATATTTACAACTGATATTTATTTTTCTTACCATCTATTATAGTCTCAGAACCTAGGGGAATTTCATATTCGCTCGTTTTCCATGCACAAAGTATAATCCTTAATTATCGTCACATGGCGCTCCCGTACGTTATACACGACGCTTCCGATAAACTAATGCGATTGGTCAAAGTTTGCAGTTCTATACCGGAAGTACACGTCAGATATCGCTGTGACCGAGTTATGACCTCTTACACTGACATCGCCCATTAAGGCCGGATATAACGGCAGTTTATCAAAACATAATCTCGTTGAATTTATTATTCAAATAACAGCTAACATATATATATATATATATATATATATATATATATATATATATATGAAGATATATGTATGAAGCATGTTTATAATAGTAGTATTTTGAAAATCAATATTATCGCATAATAAACATCGTATATATGATATAGATTTACATCAATCCACTTATATATATATATATATATATATATATATATATATACACAATCATAATTCACTATATACCTGATTTATATTATAATGTTTTTAAATATAATTAATAAATATAAATATTAATTCACTATAGTGGTTTATAAAGATATATGGTTATTTTCTAATGTTTATAGATTACTTAATTTAATATTATTCTCAATAATAGTCATAAAGCGCACAAAATCAATACATAGTTTATTATTTAAACAAACATAATGTATGCCGTACAATGTACGCCGTATATTGTACGGCATACATCTATGCCGTATATCCCTGTTGCATACTTCACGTAATTGTTCTCGTATTCGCGGTCGTATTGTGGTTTAGTGGTTCAAGGGTTCAAGGGGCGTGCATAGAATGAAGTTTACATATGTAAAACATATGAACGCCACGCCCACCCATTGTCTAGGAACCGGAAACGTACGACACATGCATAATGCAGCATCTACTAGTCATATTCTATTATCATCTCCAATGGTGTCTCGCTTCATTCCCCTCTAATACGCCCCCAAACCCTGAACTCCACCCACGCACCCGCTTCTTTTCACCCCAAGTGTTATCCTCACTCATATTCAACTTTCTGCACTTATGTCGAAGTGTATGCATGTTAGCTCTAGTTCCTAGTCTAATTATAGTGTTCAGCCCCATATGTTAGCCCCCACTTATCTTCGGCTCTGCGTTAGTTAGCTTTAGTTCCGCCCACTTTATCTTAAACTCTGCACATTTAGCTCTATCTATTTGATATTTAGATCCTCCTGTTTTAGCTTCAGTTTAGCCCACCTTAGTTTAAGCTCCACCCACTTTAGTTGCATCTTCGTCTGCTCTATCCTCTACCCTTGCCAATTTACCTATTTCTACCCAACCATACCTAACCCCTCGATACAAACTCATACATTACTTTATTTTAACAGAATAAAATTGTGGAGGTTGACAGTTCTAAAGTGAAATTACAGGTTTCTATAGTTTTGATTGCTACCGTACTCTTACATTGTTGTTTGACCACACTATTTATTATATATATATATATATATATATGTTACTGCTCCAGTGATATAATAGCTAGGTATAGACTACCGAACAGCAGGCGATGGGTTCTATTCTTTTGCCGGACTAAAAATGAATCTTAAAATAATATATAGAGGTTGCGTATTAATCACCACCTAATGTTAAATGGTGAATATCTTAAACAAACGCGGTCCCGAGGTTATATTATTAATCTGTTGATAGTCGTGGGTTGATATTCACCATATTTCCTATTGTTGGATGAAAGGACTCCATCGAATTTATACAATATAATACAATGCAAGATATAACATTTGTTTAATGTGAATGGTAGAAATTTGTAATATATGTATTTTCTCTATATAAATATATATATATATATATATATATATATATATAAATATATATATATATACGATTAGTATTGATAATTAATTAAATTGGTTATTAATTAATGGTTATAATTACGCTTGTGCGATATTATTAATATTGTATGCGAGTCTTTTTCGTGCGCGCGCGCGTGTATTTACGTGCATTTGTTCGTCTCATTATCGGATATGTTAATAGTGTCCGGTGCGCACCGCTATAGGTCAACATTCTCTGACGTAGATGTATCGACTCACGTGCACGTGACCAGCCTTGCAGGAGATTCGCGCGAAATCATTCTAAATATAGAACGGCGGTGTTTACGTCTCGACACTTATAGAGAGATGTGCGCTCAGCGAACTGAATAGCGATTGTCTCTAGTTTTAAAATCGTCGCTTTAATGTCTGTATACTAATGGCGTGTCGCGGATGTGTACAATGTACAGTGTACGGTGTACACCATATACTGTACATACTACACCCTATACTGTACATACTACACCCTATACTGTACATACTACACCCTACACTGTACATACTACATCCTATACTGTACAATGTACATACAATGTACATACAGTGTACATACTGCACCCTATACTGTACAATGTACAGTGACATACTACACCCTACACTGTACATACTACATCATATACTGTACATACTATACCCTACACTGTACATACTACACCCTACACTGTACATACTACATCCTATACTGTACATACTACACCCTATACTGTACATACTACAGCCTACACTGTACATACTACACCCTATACTGTACATACTACACCCTACACTGTACATACTACACCCTATACTGTACATACTACACCCTATACTGTATATACTACACCCTATACTGTACATACTACACCATACACTGTACATACTACACCCTATACTGTACATACTACACCCTATACTGTACATACTACACCCCATACTGTACATACTACACCCCACACTGTACATACTACACCCCACACTGTACATACTACACCCTATACTGTACATACTGCACCCTATACTGTACATACTACACCCTATACTGTACATACTACACCCCACACTGTACATACTACACCCCACACTGTACATACTACACCATATACTGTACATACTACACCCTATACTGTACATACTACACCCTATACTGTACATACCACACCCTACATTGTACACTGTACACCGTACATCCTGCATTGTACACCATACGCTGTACACTGTACACCATACGCTGTACACTGTACACCATACACTATACACTGTACACTGTACACCATACGCTGTACACTGTACACCATACACTGTACACTGTACACTGTACACCATACACTGTACACTGTACACTGTACACCATATACTGTACACTGTACACTGTACACTGTACACTTTTATCAATAGATGTAGAACGCACCGAATTTAAAGTTCTCGAAATTTTAATTGGTGTACATTTTAATTAATAAATAATATTCCTTTTCACCGTATTTCAATTCTATTTGTGTAAAGGTGAACGCGCCTATTGCTATAAATAGATTTGGGATACGGCGGGCCAGGAGCGCTTCCGGTCCATTACGAGAGCCTACTACCGCGACGCCCAGGGTAAGCTGAACTTCCGGTGTATGGGTGTAATCGCTATTGCCGTAGACTAACCTTCGATCTTTCCACCATTAACCTTTAACCTTTTGCGAAGATTTAAGAAATCTATATCCTCCGCATCCTCTACAAAGCATCTGCTCGACTACCGGGTGACACTCGGTTGTAGCATGTGACACTTTAATATGCAATTCAGCAGATTAACTAACACTTAACACGTATTATCATCGCATGACATTTGCAAACTATATATCTTGAGCTAATATTCATTTATCTTCATCATTGATTATGATTTATAATATTTATGATTTATCACATTTCTTTACATTTGCACTAATAATCCCAAAATCAACTTAATCATAAAATATATTCACATTGATATCAAGTGAGAATATCCTGATTCATCTTTACATTTCTTCTCATTATTTGTACTCACTTTACTTTACTCACTTTACTTTACTTACTTTACTTTACTCACACTTTAATCATCTTCCACATCTTCATCTTTATACAATATTCAATTATTGTCACCTCATCTTTTCTATCAACCTCAATCATTTCCATTTCTTATCTAATTAATAATAAATCAGCTATAAACTTCTTATACTGCACTGCCTTCAAGTAATAATTCCCCGTTGCATCTCTGCTAATCTTATCTATTTTATCTTTACGTCACCAACTCAACCGGCCAATCCTAAACCATGCAAGTGCCTGGACTTCCGTTCGGATCACTAATCCCGAATAGTAAGTTGACCTTTGCCAACTGTTCTCCTAACCTACGATGACCTTTAGATCTGGGACACTGCGGGCCAAGAACGATTTCGCTCGGTAACTCATGCATATTACCGGGACGCACATGGTACGTGCCACGTATTTCATGCTATTGTCACCATCCGTTATCCGTACCATTGTTACCCCTAGTATTCCGTACCATTGTAACCCCTAGTATTCAGTACCATTGTCACCCCCATATTCAGTACCATTGTCACCCCCATATTCCACACCATTGTCACCCCCCATATTCCACACCATTGTCACCCCCATATTCAGTACCATTGTCACCCCCATATTCCGTACCATTGTCACCCCCATATTCCATACCATTGTCACCCCCATATTCAGTACCATTGTCACCCCCATATTCCACACCATTGTCACCCCCCATATTCAGTACCATTGTCACCCCCCATATTCCACACCATTGTCACCCCCATATTCAGTACCATTGTCACACCCCATATTCAGTACCATTGTCACCCCCCATATTCAGTACCATTGTCACCCCCCATATTCCACACCATTGTCACCCCCATATTCAGTACCATTGTCACCCCCATATTCCACACCATTGTCACCCCCATATTCAGTACCATTGTCACCCCCCATATTCCACACCATTGTCACCCCCATATTCAGTACCATTGTCACCCCCATATTCCGTACTATTGTCACCCCCCATATTCCACACCAGTGTCACCCCCATATTCAGTACCATTGTCACCCCCATATTCAGTACCATTGTCACCCCTAGTATTCAGTACCATTGTCACCCCGTATTCAGTACCATTGTCACCCCCATATTCAGTACCATTGTCACACCCCATATTCAGTACCATTGTCACACCCCATATTCAGTAACATTGTCACCCCCATATTCCGTACCATTGTCACACCCCCCATATTCAGTACCATTGTCACACCCCATATTCCACCCCATTGTCACACCCCCATATTCCACACCATTGTCACACCCCATATTCCATACCATTGTCACCCCCATATTCAGTACCATTGTCACACCCGTATTCAGTACCATTGTCACACCCATATTCCATACCATTGTCACCCCCATATTCCACACCATTGTCACCCCCCATATTCAGTACCAGTGTCACCCCCATATTCAGTACCATTGTCACACCCCATATTCAGTACCATTGTCACCCCCATATTCCATACCATTGTCACCCCCCATATTCCATACCATTGTTACCCCCATATACAGTACCATTGTCACACCCCATATTCCGTACCATTGTCACCCCCATATTCAGTACCATTGTCACACCCCATATTCCATACCATTGTCACCCCCATATTCAGTACCATTGTCACCCCCCCCCATATTCCATACCATTGTCACCCCCATATTCCGTACCATTGTCACCCCCATATTCAGTACCATTGTCACCCCCCCCCCCATATTCCATACCATTGTCACCCCCATATTCCGTACCATTGTCACCCCCATATTCAGTACCATTGTCACCCCCCCCCATATTCCATACCATTGTCACCCCCATATTCCGTACCATTGTCACCCCCATATTCCGTACCATTATCACCCCCATATTCAGTACCATTGTCACCCCCCCCCCCCATATTCCATACCATTGTCACCCCCATATTCCGTACCATTGTCACCCCCATATTCAGTACCATTGTCACCCCCCCCCCATATTCCATACCATTGTCACACCCCATATTCCATACCATTGTCACCCCCATATTCAGTACCATTGTCACCCCCCCCCCATATTCCATACCATTGTCACCCCCATATTCCGTACCATTGTCACCCCCATATTCAGTACCATTGTCACCCCCCCCCCCATATTCCATACCATTGTCACCCCCATATTCCATACCATTGTCACCCCCATATTCCATACCATTGTCACCCCCATATTCCATACCATTGTCACCCCCCATATTCAGTACTATTGTCACCCCCATATTCAGTACCATTGTCACCCCCCCCCCCCCCATATTCCATACCATTGTCACCCCCATATTCCGTACCATTGTCACCCCCATATTCAGTACCATTGTCACCCCCCCCCCCCCATATTCCATACCATTGTCACACCCATATTCCATACCATTGTCGCCCCCCATATTCAGTACCATTGTCACCCCCCCCCCATATTCCATACCATTGTCACACCCATATTCCATACCATTGTCGCCCCCCATATTCAGTACCATTGTCACCCCCCCCCCATATTCCATACCATTGTCACACCCATATTCCATACCATTGTCGCCCCCCATATTCAGTACCATTGTCACCCCCATATTCAGTACAATTGTCACCCCCCATATTCAGTACCATTGTCACACCCATATTCAGTACCATTGTCACCCCTAGTATTCCACCCCATTGTCACCCCCATATTCAGTACCATTGTCTGTCTAAGTTCCAATGTCCGCATTACCCATTTGCCTTTGTTCATCTTTGCCAAATGTATAATCTCACTGAAAATAATTCCTTTAATCTTTTTAATGTTCAATAAACTTTCCTTCATTCCAAAACTACATATTTCTTACACGAACTTAGCAATTTGAGTTCGATAAATAATATCCTGTTAAAGATAAATATTTACAACCTCATTCAGTCACTCGCTTGTGCACTTCCTTTTTACCTTCCTCCCTGCCTCCCTTGCTCCTTCCCTTCCTACCTTGTTCCCTACCTCTCTACCTTGCTTCCTCTCTACCTTGCTCCCTCCATCCCTATCTTTCCCTCCCTACCTTTCTCCCTGCCTCCCTGCCTTGCTCCCTACCTACCTTACTCCCTTCCCCCCTCCCTACTTTTTTCCCTCCCTACCTTGCTCCCTCCATACCTTTCTCCCTCCCTCCCTTGCTCCCTCCTTCCCTACCTTGCTCCTTCCCTCCCTACCTTGCTCTCTCCCTCCCTTGCTCCCTCCTTCCCTACCTTGCTCCTTCCCTCCCTACCTTGCTCCCTACCTACCTTGCTCCCTAAGTCCCTATCTTCCCCTCCCTACCTTGCTCCATTCCTCCCTACTTTTCTCCCTACCTACCTTGCTCCCTCCCTACCTTACTCCCTTGCTCCCTCCCTACCTACCTTGCTCCCTCCCTACCTCCCTCCCTTGCTCCCTCCCTCCCTACCTTGCTCCCTCCCTACCTTTCTCCCTCCCTATCTTCCCCTCTCTACCTTGCTCCCTCCCTCCCTTGATCCCTCCCTCCCTTGCTCCTTCCCTCCCTCCCTCCCTCCTTTGCTCCCTACCTCCCTCCCTCCATACCTTGCTCTCTCCATCTCTATCTTCCCCTCCCAACCGCGAACACACTTATATGATCTCGCTTAATCTTTTTTCATTTTTATCAATATACACTTTTTCTTTATATGTCTAATTAATTGTTCTAAAATCCTTTTTTATCATTTGTTGTATTTTGTGATTTATTTTTAATTAAGAATTATTTAGTTTTCTATTGTCATTTAGATAAGCATGTTATTTAGCTTAATTTTATAACATATTTAAGTTAATTTATTAATACATTAATACATTTCTCTCTCTAGCTCTATCAATTTTATTTATGAAATTTTAAATTAAAATTACTACTATTCAAATATATTTACCTTATACAGTTTAATTAAATAATACTTAAATATGATTCCATTTTCTAATCAAGTTATATTACAATTATGTTAATCTATATTTTGTACCAATGAATATAATATTACAATAAAGAAATTATTCATTGCTTTAATATGTTATATACGCTAACAATTGAATGTTAATTACACGAATACCACCTCTGTAAAAATGTGTACCCCTGCCCTGCCAACAGCTCTCCTCCTACTCTACGACGTAACGAACAAAGCAAGCTTTGATAACATTAGAGTTTGTACCCACTGCCTCTCACAATGCCAAACCGGCTTCGTTTAATACAAACATTTTATTTGCCATAATTAAATGATAAGCCTATCGAATTAAAACATTAAATTTCTACTTTACTAAAGGCTTTCCGATATTTCTCCAACTGTCATTGATCCAACACCTAGTGGAATGTTATGCAACCGCGTCTTCCCTAAAATAGGCGTGGCTCGCCGAGATCAACGAATATGCATCTCCTGACGTCGTGATTATGTTGCTAGGCAACAAATGCGAAGTCGCGAGTAGTGAACGAGTTATTGCAATTGAAGATGGTGAGAAACTGGCTCAGGTATAAATTATTTATTCCTTTCTTTCATTTTAACATTTTATTTCATGTTTAGTTTCCTAGTTTCATTGTTATCACAACATATACCTCATATGATCACTTATTATCTCTCTCATCATCTTGTATCTCTTATTATAACCTTTTATCTCCTATTTTACCTCTTATCTCCTATTTTACCTCTTATCTCCTATTTGACCTCTTATCTCCTATTTTACATCTTATCTCTTATTATAACCTCTTATCTCCTATTTGACCTCTTATCTCCTATTTTACCTTTATCTCCTATTTGACCTCTTATCTCTTATTATAACCTCTTATCTTCATCTTATTTTGGCATTATCTCTTTTATAACATTGCTTCTTATCTTTTCTAATAATATATAACTACGTTTCCTATCATCGGGTATTGTAAGCAAGATATTACTTTTTAAATTAAATTAAATATTTTTAACTTTCTTTGAAATCTGATGTCAGATCCAACCTTTCATTTCATTTCAATTAAATTCCTTTTCACTTTTTTGAAATCTTTTTATCAAATCCCAGCATTAAATTCATTGAAATTCGTATTCTAATTGCTTTTATCAAATCCGATATTTTTTTAATTATTTTTTCATTGAGTTCCATTTCTACTTTTTAAATAAAATATCCATTCATTTAATTAATCGTAAAACATTTCTTCATATTTGTACTCTTTTATATATCAAACTTTAATTTAATTTAAATTACTTTTAACTTTCTTTGAACTCTTTTATTGAATCTAAGTTTAGATCTTTCAACCTTTCATTTCATTATACTTCTTTATTTCTAATTCTAAAAGAAAATTTCATAAAATTTCTGTTTTTATTTTACGTTTACAACATTTTCTACCACACACTACACACACCACACACTATACACACCACACACCACACACATGGTGTATTCTTAATAATGTATGTAATACGTAAATCTTTTATACAGATGCACAAATGTGTCTATAATTACATGTCATTCTAGA
>OZ038316.1:20768382-20810882 GCA_964035775.1 Osedax frankpressi
CTATATCCTAATATAAGTAATTGGTATATTTATTACAATCACGATGTCATTTTTATGTACATCACATTTATAAAATGTATATTTAAGTATAAATACGTTTATAAAATTACAAAATTTAAATAAATTCTAATATTCAAAAATTTAATAAAACCAATATTATTTAAAATATATTTATTATAAAATAGTAGTTTCCGGTGTCATATAAAGTCAGTTTATTTGTGTATCATTCTACAGCTATGTTCCATATTGATAAAGGATGCATATCATTTGGAAATGATATTATTTATAAAAACGTATGCTATCTGATAGTTTAATAAGTTGTACTATTTTAAATACACAGAAAGTAGTTTATGATATTTTTAGAAATTATATCCTTAATTTTAATATTTCTTAAATACATTTAATTATATATATTCTATACAATTGAATCTTATTTAGAATTATATATTATAGTTTATATTAAATTAAATAAATGCATTGTATTATTCGATACGTGGTTCAGAGATTTTATGTTATACAATTCTTTAAGTTTTTAAAAATGATAATTCATATATATAGAAACGAGGTGATGTATCCCGAACATGATTTACCCTAGTAGGCATTATAGGAGCAGTATGAGGAAACAACATTGCTCTTTTATAGTCTGTTTTACATAATGCATCCTAGAATTCCATTTATCGATATTTATATATAACGAAGATATAATAATCTACGCTGGGTATATAATAAACATTATATGTTCTGCAATGCTATTGAATAATTCACAAACTAGCTTGCCTATACAAATACGAACGTCACACCTTTTCTATACTTTTTTGTAAATCATCTTTTTGTAATCGGTAACCTTACGCAACGCATACAACCTATACCAAAGTATCGTATACGATACTCGCCACTTGGCTACGATAACCATGGTAACCACGATACCATCGTGTACCCGTGGTTGGAACAGGACGCAGAACGGACGACACCCATCGGCCAATGCTACGGCGATGGTACCAATATTACATTCCGTTATCGAGATTCAACGTGTATCGGTAATACCTAGCGGTGCGTTAAATACGCGATATAATAAAGTGTAGGTCCTACACGATAAAAACATCCCATTATATACGTATTATACCATATATGATAATGCGTGTAATAATAATTAATATATTGAAATGAATACATTAGTATTGGATTTGGTTCTACATTGTCTGTTTGTTTCGAAGGAGGCGCATGTAACAAATACGGAGAACATCGAGAACTCGCTGATGCGAGACTAACGATGTGGTCAAGGAGAAATCTATATATTACGTAAGAGAACATATGCGACCGCGCATGTTTCACGGGATTGGTCAAGACGAGACACCGAATCGTCATTTCTGATAACGGGTCGATAGTTTGCGGCTGTTCCGTAGCGTTCATCGTTTCTGCTAGTTAACCCGAATTAAACTATATCTTAATCGTTTCGTCAACCGTAAAGAAAGAGAGATAATAGTGAATCACTTAATCCATGTTTGTGTATTTCTCGACCGCGTGGTTGGTGTTGATGTGTGTTTCATTTTATTCACAATTCATATTCAGCGAACACTGGAACTCCGTGGTGTATACCGAAAGGCTGTTGGTATTGGAAGGTAAGACGAATAATATCTCATTATATACCTCTGTTATAATAATAAGTATACCGTATTTATCATATATTTTCATCATTAATATATTATATATATAATAGTAATTTCATGTTTTATCTCCACATCGTGTTATATAATATATCACATGGATAGGTGACATGCTAAATTTATGTGAATTCATCATGGCACAGACGTTTGTGGATTCGAAAAATGAAAACAGCACGGAAGTTATGAATGTGTTGAAGTAAGTATTCTAATGAGTAATTAATCATTTTCTAAATATCTTTAAAAAGTTTTTAATAATTCAAGTAAAGAACTTAACGTAATAAAAGTTTAAATGGTTCAGTTGCTCCTGGTATTAGGAGAAGGAATGTTCGTTTTATACTTGGTATGTACTTTACAGTAAACCTAGCTTGAGAGTGAACGAAATGTGCATAGTTTACTAATTATTTTTTAGTTGGGTAAGTGGCATGTAGCTACCTTGATAAACTTATTGTAATGTTCTTGTCTCAATACGGAAGATTGTTTAAAATACACACAACTGACAGGATGATTAAGTATAATGATGTATTATTATGATCTGGTGGATTACATAAGGCTCTATTACAATAGTCGATAACTGAAATGACTAGACTTATCACTATATTTGTGTACGTATACATTCACAAATATACGTGTACAAGTAAATAAATTAAGGGTGTTCCCATTTGTATACAGATTAAAGTTAATGGTTCATATTATTTAGACATAAAACTAAAATAGATATTTAGATATGAAAACGTTTCATATTTATTATAAAAGACTACATCATGATATTTATAAACTAATTAACCTAATTCTAAGAGCAAATTGAAAATCACAAGATCTAACATTTATATCCTGATTAATATAAATGATTGTGTCATTGTAAGATTTAGTTGCACGCGCGTAGTTTAAAATACAGCTGGCAATTAGAATAGAGATATTAGTAATTGAGTATATTTGAAAATCAATAATTCATATGCTTTCATTTAAATTAACACTATTCTATTAACAATATCAGTAGATATACTCGATTAGGCTATTCAATGAACAGTGCCAACCAGTTTTAGTAGAACATTGTAGATGAAAGTTACCGAATCACGGGATCAACAAAGATTTAAATCCAGTTTGAATGGTCTATAAGTAAATACTTTCACTTTCCCTAATTATTTGTAATTTTAGTATAATTAATTTTTAACATTGCGTACATTTTAATTTGTACGATCGTAGCTTATTGGCAAACGCCAGTAAAACGCACGCCATAGAGCATGGGCACCTCTACTCGGCCAGAGAACCGGAGTTTAAAACGTCGGCAGCTACCCTGGATCCGCTGTCCTTGTTCCGGTTAAGGAGGAGACTGAATACCGATTGGTTGGAGATCTTGGACCTCGTAGAGCGTCTTTCAAATCTATTCGTGAAAATGAAAGGTTTCTTAGAATTTGATAATTTACATTACGGCGCATTCGATGTATATATTTAAATTTGGGGTTTTAATATCCCTAAACCATTTATGATGAAGTATCGAGAAGAAAATACTCAATTATCATATACTATCAGATACATGTATAGGGAGGTGACTTATGAACTAGTATCGATGTATATCGTACGACGTATACGCACGTTATATTGTACCCGTATCGTATGTAACTATATAATTATTATTACAACTATCTCTTCGTCTGCAGAGTTGAGTGCTTCTTTCCGCAAATTCCATTTCGTAATCAAACATGAAGCCGATGTTCACAACACGTACAAAGATTTTCTACAGTTGCAGGTCATTAGGAAAGCCCAACCAATAAATCTAAAGCGAACTAACAAGGACATATTTATAGGATTTCTACACGCTGAAAACGCGAAACTTGGTTGAAGGACGTATTTCAGACTACCGCGTTAACCCGATGACTTTCCGTGAAGTTCTAGATATTGCAAATGTTCGTAGTATCGCATAACAAATAAATGAACATTTCACTAGTACAGCGTAATTACTTATCATTACGTATGTCGATCATTAAAGGCATACGATTTAAATATGAAACGTTATCGTTATTTCAAATCGCATCGCATTTAATATCTCTCGTTTAAACAAGGTATTATTAGAAGACGACAACGATGAACAGGCATCTTCTTGGTTATTAGCGGCATCGAGAATCGATAGCAACCACCTGATATGCCTTCAACAGTTGGCCAGTTGTTACAACAGGGTTGGTTGGCATTGAACTCTCTATTTAAGTAATACAAGCATATGCCATTAACTCGAACTTAAATGATGAGTCTGGCGGGATCGAATGGCTACGCATTGCTATAAGATAGAAAGTGTTAAGGTAAAACTACTATAACATTACGCAGTTAAACAAAAACAGTGAAGCCGTAGAGACCTACCAGAAGATTCTGAAGATAGGTTATTTAATATTAGCGCAATATTTGCTCAATACAAGATGTATATATTCCCTGGTGTGGTAAAGACATTGGCTATGCATTTGTTTTAGTGGCATTCGCAAATCCAACTATAGCGTTCCTATATTATAATATATATCGAATATATTCGTTCAAATAGACGAAACACAATATGTATATGCCATAGCACAAATAGGTATTTAATAGTATTCCGTATGAGATAGTTTTAGCCCAGTTTTACTCGTTGTAATCAGATGCGACGAGCAGTTTAGCCTTGAAACAACTCGAGTCGGCGGAACATGATAAGACTAAATATGACTTGAAGGACAATATTACGAGAACGATCCAATTCAACCAACAGTGTTCGGACAAGGAACCGTGGTTAAATACAGTTAGTATCTATATTGTTAACGGATCATTACACGATTCCGAGTAGGTACACGTTATATACGTAAAATTGATTTATTCTGAAATTTTAATTCTATAACATGAGTCTGTATGAAATTAATAAATGCTAGAGGTCAATTTAAGTGCACGTAGGATCTACTAGTAGACCTAGCTAGGTCATGTAAGATTGTAACATGTAAATTGTAACTGAAAAACATTCTAAATCACCTAATAGATACAATAATAACTAAATAAGTTATTTCATAACAGATGAGTAGACTAATGTTTTGGTTGTGATAACATTTTTAAATTGTATATATATATTTGTATATATATAACTATAGTTATACCTATACTATTGATTAAAATAATCCAGTAGTATAGCTCAAATTGCCCTACGTATAATAGATATAAAATTATTATTTAGTTATCTACAACAATAGGGTGAAGATATTCAGTTTGTTGGAACATGTCATATTAAAAGTTTCAAATTGTCCAAGACCGCCGCTACCGGTTTATATAAAGTGGAGGCATTGAATCAACACGGTTTGTATCTGATACACGACCTCTTGACCTCGGGTATATGCGATTTAGCCATCAGAGAAGCTCGATTCGAGGTTATACTATATTCTATTATGTATGATATGTTATTTTATTCTTACCGTACACCGTACAGTGTACGGCGTACGGCGTACACTGTACGACGTACAGTTAACTCAGTACACTGCACACTGTACAGTGTACGGTGTACGGCGTACACTGTACGACGTACAGTTAACTCAGTACACTACACACTGTGCAGTACACAGTGTACACTGTACGACGTACAGTTAACTCAGTACACTGCACACTGTACAGTACACAGTATACACTGTACGACGTACAGTTAACTCAGTACACTGCATACTGTACAGTGTACAGTGTACAGTGTACACACAGTGCACACTTTACGACTTACAGTACACGAAGAACGATAAAAGTAAATGTATATGATGAAGGATTAATGTAAATCTCCTAAAATTCTAATTTTTAATTTAATCTACAACTAATTAACTATTTAATTAGATTAGAATACTTCTATTATCTTAGTTTATTGTTGAATTATCTTTAAAATGATCTATTGAAGTAGTACGAATGATGTACATTCAAATAAGAACATTGAATTATAAGTATTCATATATTGTTAGATGTTATTTATATAAAAATGATATATTCATTAATTTATTATCAGATGGATCAATATATAGATTCTAGATTTAACGATTATTGGAATAGAAAATCGACGTTAGTGAATATTTAACAAATATACAATAGTAATTAATAATTACTATTGAATAACTTAATAATTACTAATCATCAAGTTATTATTAAAGTTATTATTAAGATCAAAATTATGTTGGTAATAGGGAAATGCCATGCAATGATGTATAATTATATAACAAATACTATTAGTATTGTAGTACGAAATTATAGATTATCATGTATCATAGATTATGACAGAAATTTAAAGAAGCGGGTATAAATATTAATACTTTAAAAGGACTAGCTATAGTTGATCTATTTTGTATATATATTTGTTTATATTATAATTTATTATTATAATATTATTGACATGTATTTTTAATGTATAATCAGTTAATTTCATATTAATTTCTTATAGAAGATCTTAATTGGACAAAAAATAATATTTTTGATTATTTACAAAATTTATCATTCAAACCCAATACATTTTATAATAATAATAATAATAAGATGTATACATATATATATATATATATATATATATATATATATATATATATATGTGTGTGTATATGTATATATGCACATATCAATATATTAATATATCATAATTTTAATACTTTATTTGATATTTTTCATTATAGGCATAAAATTATTTCTGACAAATGGATGCCTACAATAATGAATCGAATCAAAAATATAACATATTCTGAGAGGGAATATACAAATAAAATTGCTTCTTCGCACTGGTTGGAGGTGAAGAATATACACTATAGAAGCATATTAAATATATATTATATAATACTGTCAACATAGATAATAAATATATATATTATATTAATTATAAAAATATGAAATATCTTTTTATTTTATGTTGACATATCTATAACTATACAATATACATAGGATATATATATATATATATATATATATATATATATCATAATAAGGTGCATTATTAATATAATATTGATAGGTGATGAATCTTGGCCCAGGAATAAATCTTCAAACAGTGATGACTAAGAGAAAAATAAGTGTTTATAATTTAAGTTAAAGAATTTAGTTTTATTCTTTTTTTAACAACGATATTTTCTAGATTTCTTTTTATAAGAAAAGTTGACATATAAAGAATTTAGTTTTATTATGTAGAATTTTGAGTAAATAAAATTCAAAAGAGAAATTAAGATATAAGGAAAATCAATCAATCCACTCAGTAAATAATTAAATTATTTTACATACTGTAATAAGTGGTTACGATTATAACTTCACTATTACAAACAGTTTAGAGATAGTGGAAAAGCACTGCATGTCATTGCATTCGTTAGTAAATTTATACCTGTTTACTTAATTAATAATTTGCCTAAAACTTATAAATTCTATTTAAATTACGAATGATTTTAATATTCGAATTATTTACTCAAAATGTACGTGTGCTAAGCATTATTGATAGTTTAGGAAACAGTTCAAGTAATTTTATTATTAGTTTTTGATACATATTGAATAGATAATAAATATTATTATTGTTGCGTTATTATATATAGTTAGATATAAACCCCTATATTATAACTGTACATATTTATATAATGCAATCATTTTATACGGATTTGAAAACTGATCAATAAGATTAATGTAACCACTCTGTATTTCACTTATTTAGTTATCTGATGCCGACGCAAATATTCTTATTCCGAAAGTAGGAGTAACAGTTCGTGTGAAAAAGGTTTCAATTTATATAAAAACTATAATTATTATTTTCTAACTCGTGATATAGCGGATATTCTTTACTGGCGTTTGCTTTGAAAATTGTGTATACAATCAAAGATTGTCGATCATTAAAGAGTGATGTCGTCAATTACCATTTGCAGGGGAATGCCCTTATTTGGCAGTACAGCAGTAGGGATGATCCGAAGAGGAAACTATTCCGCGAGTACCAGATATGCCCGGTACTACATGGATCCCTATGGCGTTAGTAGTAAGAGTAAGCTGTAGGTAGGGATACAATATTAAATATTGGCATTTCTTTTATTGATATGTCACTTCACCATTAAAGATTATTTAGAAATTATAAATCAAATATGTAAACATATTATTCGTAAGTGTAAGTGATATACATTAATAAATAAAAGATAATTAATGAAAACTATATCAATTGATTAACCACGTTTGCAGTGGGAAGGAGTGCTATTGATTTGAAAGGATATGAAAGAGAGATACAAATATGATTTATCTTTATTAGCTACAATTTATAAATAAATTGATACATAAAAAGTAAGTCTATTCAAATATATTTATTTTATACAAATATATCATTCATCTTAGTCCAAAAGCATATCGATATTTCTAATTATCATTAAAGTGAATATAGAATAATTTAATAAAATGAAATATATCTATTACCAGTAGGAACAACAACAATTGGATCTCTCGTTATAGTAAACTAATTGTACCAAATATAATTAAAAACGTGTCTCAAATACAAATTAATATGTAATCGTATGTATATTAAATATAATATTAATGAAATAATAAACATCAGTCTGCGAAAAAGTAGATAAAATAAAGTCGTTATAGTAAAAGATTGTAATTATAATAATAATAGGCCATTACATAAGCAGGATTGTAATATAATGTGTTTGTTATTCAAGTAAAACTTCAGTTTTGGATGCAGATCAATTGGCGATGCAGTAAATCACGTTTGCACAGTGGACACTTTTGCTGTGGAAAGAAAGATGATTTAGTTAATATCATGCAAATTCACCATTCTTTAGGCAGCTTAACATAGCTTAGAGAGAAAGAGAGATTTAGTTAATATCATGCAAATTCACCATTCTTTAGGCAGCTTAACATAGCTTAGAGAGAAAGAGAGATTTAGTTAATATCATGCAAATTCACCATTCTTTAGGCAGCTTAACATAGCTTAGAGAGAAAGAGAGATTTAATTAATATCATGCAAATTCACCATTCTTTAGGCAGCTTAACATAGCTTAGAGAGAAAGAGAGATTTAGTTAATATCATGCAAATTCACCATTCTTTAGGCAGCTTAACATAGCTTAGAGAGAAAGAGAGATTTAGTTAATATCATGCAAATTCACCATTCTTTAGGCAGCTTAACATAGCTTAGAGAGAAAGAGAGATTTAGTTAATATCATGCAAATTCACCATTCTTTAGGCAGCTTAACATAGCTTAGAGAGAAAGAGAGATTTAGTTAATATCATGCAAATTCACCATTCTTTAGGCAGCTTAACATAGCTTAGAGAGAAAGAGAGATTTAGTTAATATCATGCAAATTCACCATTCTTTAGGCAGCTTAACATAGCTTAGAGAGAAAGAGAGATTTAGTTAATATCATGCAAATTCACCATTCTTTAGGCATTACGTAGCTAAGATATTCACCTGTAGAGTGGTCCACTGAACGATACAGCGCCAACAGAACGAATGGCCACAAGGTGCCACTGTCCTATTCGTAAACGAATCGCAGCAAATTATACAGTGCGATGAGTCATAATCTGCAGTGGAGCAAAGCAGTAATCATTCGATTTGATAAACAAAAATAAATGTAATGTTTTTGAACATTTTTATTTTAAATTACAATATTTATTATTTAATATTGCTAGAAATTTGTCAATTTTAATTCACTCTAGAAATGCATTAAAAAGTACATTTAATTGGGATTAATGTGGAAATAATAATAGTAAACTCAATTGCAATTCAGTGCTTCGCATTCAGTGCTTCGCATTCAGTGCTTCGCATTCAGTGCTTCGCATTCAGTGATTCGCATTCAGTGCTTCGCATTCAGTGCTTCGCATTCAGTGCTTCGCATACAGTGATTCGCATTCAGTGCTTCGCATTCAGTGCTTCGCATTCAGTGCTTCGCATTCAGTGCTTCGCATTCAGTGCTTCGCATTCAGTGCTTCGCATTCAGTGCTTCGCATTCAGTGCTTCGCATTCAGTGATTCGCATTCAGTGCTTCGCATTCAGTGCTTCGCATTCAGTGCTTCGCATTCAGTGCTTCGCATTCAGTGATTCGCATTCAGTGATTCGCATTCAGTGCTTCGCATTCAGTGCTTCGCATTCAGTGCTTCGCATTCAGTGCTTCGCATTCAGTGCTTCGCATTCAGTGCTTCGCATTCAGTGCTTCGCATTCAGTGATTCGCATTCAGTGCTTCGCATTCAGTGCTTCGCATTCAGTGCTTCGCATTCAGTGCTTCGCATTCAGTGCTTCGCATTCAGTGCTTCGCATTCAGTGCTTCGCATTCAGTGCTTCGCATTCAGTGCTTCGCATTCAGTGCTTCGCATTCAGTGCTTCGCATTCAGTGCTTCGCATTCAGTGCTTCGCATTCAGTGATTCGCATTCAGTGATTTGCATTCAGTGCTTTGCATTCAGTGCTTTGCATTCAGTGCTTTGGTTTATAAATACAAAATATAATGTAGAATATTTAATCTATGACATAGTAGTTATGCAATTCAATCTGGAAGAATAATTACCTCTGAAGTTTCAGAATAAACGTATGAATACTGTCGTATGATTAAGGCTAAGAAATGCGAATTTACAATATCGGATCGTTGAAAAAGAATTGAAATAAGAGAAGGAGATAGAAATATTTAATATATATTATTAAATAATAAATTGATAACATTTATATTAATAAAAACATCCGATAGATGAATTCACAATATAATCGCATTATAAATAATATTAATTCAAGTTATCAAATACAATCGGCTCTAAAAAGTGCCAGGATCACATTTTTATTCAACTAAATTGGAACATGTTGTATTCAACTTTTCTGCAAATCACAAGCTAAGATCAATAAAATACTTTCAAAAAAGCTCGACGTAATTTCCTTAAGATATACCCATCTCAGCATTTAACATAAATATCTACAATATAATACTATCAGTGGAATGCGTTATATTTTCTAACAATTGTAAATAATAATAACAATGAAATGGCATACTACATCTATATTATATTCAAATTATTTATAAAATATTACAGACATTACAAAATCGTATTGGATTGTACAACACACAATAAAATATGAATATTATTGTATTAGTTATAAATCAATTGGAAAATAGAAAATAACTAAGAAGTATTATGCGATTAGATTGTCGAAGTAATCCACAAGGGAAAAAGGATTCGGACAGAGTTGGATCGAGGAACAGATTGTCTAGGTACCCCGCCGTGAATGGGGTCTGCTACCGGACGGTCAGAGGCGTGAGCTAGAGTAGGATCCCTTATCTATAGAGAAGAGGTCTGGCTGACCTGAGGTCACAACTTTCTGTTTCGCGGTGGCGACGCCATCCCGTCCGCGGAGTTTGTAGCGAAGTTGTCGGCCTGTAGCGATCAACTTGAAAACGAATTCACAGGCCGAAGATACTCGCAGCAATCCGTAGTACGGAGTGAGTTGTTGAGATGGAGTGCGGATCATCACCTGCGGTGGATTTGACATAATACCCGTTGTTAGCCTAGAGGTTAGCGAAACTCTTCCAGGGTAGCCATTTTCATTTAAACTTTTTCACATTTTATTCGTATTAATTATATTTTTATATTGTATTAATGAGAATCAATGAATTCATTAATTTGTTTGAAATAAAGTATTATTTAACGATACAATAACTCTTACATCATAATTGAACACTCATTGCATAATAAGCCATACGAAACTGCCTGGATTTAAATCACTACTCATCGCAGTCGCAATCGGAATTAGATCTAGATTACTCGACATTCTCTACTTGCAATTTATTCTACTAAATTTTCATTTTATATCTTAGCAAAGAAATTCACAAGCTCTTGTGATGTTTGCAGAGACTCTACAATTCGATGTGCGATTATATAATACAAGATTATATAAGAACTTGTAACTTGGAAGTCTAGGAATGCACCATACTCAAACGAACACATATACGCACACAAATACTTGAATAAACACACGAATACACACATACATACATACACACACACATACATACATACACACACACATACATACACACACACACACACATACATACACACACACACACATACGTACATATTTGCACACAAACATAAAGCATGCTCAGCAGTCGTTTGACTATGTGTCGATATCGCCCGCGGACGTAGAACAGAAGGAGGTGTGCGTGAGTAATCAGAGGAGCACAAAATAACAACCCACCAGTTAACATTTCAACGTATTCGAGTGCCTGTGTTGATTATAGGGATGTTTATATATCGCTGTGAAATTTGAGAATTACGAAAACTAATTATATAACATGAACGCAACGGGAATTTTGGTGGAAGTTATATAAAACTAAAAAATATTAACAGATAGCTTACAATTCCTTCGAAGTCACTTTTTGTGAAGATTATCTGGTTTTAGCAAAACAGGTGAATTAAAGCATGACTTTTTTGTATATATTAGACTCAGTTAATCCGATTCACGAATTAAAACTAGAACTTACAGCTTGGCAGTCTACGCATTAGCTATCGCATATTAGATATTACATCATCCAAGACATTTAGTAATCTATATATTTATAAAATATCATATATTCCTTACTAATATTTATTATTTTTCGAGATATATACACTAACCATAGAATTTTGAATGTTTGCTTTTAGCTTAGATAAAATTAAGATAGTTTTCGGTAGTAAAAGGTGAATATAAACAGATAGAAATCTACGCTGTAAAATTTTTTAATATAATTATTAACCTAATAAATAATATTAATACATAGTAATTTAGATAGAGTAAAAAAACATACATATTCAGAATTATATTATAGTAGTACAAATTATAATGTACATCATTATATTTATAATAAATAACCAATATACTTGGGATCTGATTATTATGAACATTTACAATACAAACTAATTCTTCGCCAAGTGTCTGCTTGCCTATGATTGCATAGTAATATATATTGGTAACAAATATCATTTATGAATTAATCACATAGATTGTGTTATAAAAATATTGAAGGAGAGGTAATAGTTATAGATTAAATGTACACAATTACTAAAATATATTGTATTAGATCATATTATATTACATTGAATATTTATAATATGTAGTTATAACTATGGAAAAGCCAAACTTCCAAATCTATGAAAAACAAACATTAGTCAATAATAATATAAACAACTTATTTCCCCTATTAAATAAAATGTAATAGTTCAAAGTAGTTTTGAGAAATTATTTATATATAAAATCGAAGTGGTAAATATTGTATGTAACCTGATAAGGTTGTAGTAGAAAAATAGGCTAGCGAACATAATAAATCTAAATATTGATGATATCGTATCCATATTCTAGGACCTGGAAATATATAATTAATACAGGTATGGACTCATTTTAAAAATAATACATTAGATTAGATTAATAATCATTACTATTAAATTAGTGTGCTATTAATTAGATGTGTACCCACTTATTAATAATTTCAATATATCGGAAAGTCGTTGAGATAAATCAGAAATTGCCTCTTTATCAGTTGATTCCTTAAGGCATATCTGAGCAACACTGGCACTGGGAAGCATATTAATATTGAATGAATTAAAGTATTTTTATATTCTTGAAAGTAAAATAAGAGTTTTATTCATAATTTAAAAGCTACATTTTAGTAGAGTATACAACATCATAGCCATCTAGTAAATAATTAAATAAATGCATTAAATCTAATTTGATACATTAAATAAACTAATTGTTGTGTTCAACTCTATTAATTGACTAGATTTTCATATTAGTGATGAATAAATATTTCTATTATTTAAATTTATTTAAATAATAAGCAAAGATCATTCCAATTTATTAATTAATTAAAGATAGTAATTAAGGTGTAATATTAAATGATTTAATACTAAAAAATACAAATAATTATTAATATAATAATACAATTTATATAATTCAAAAATTAATTTATATCAAATAATTATAATATACAAATATTTGTATTCTCTAATCTAATATTAACAAATTATTTTTATTTGGAAAATTTAAATAATATTAATATATGATTATTTGTAATTGTTGTTCTAAATTATAACAGTTATTAACTAATTATAAACATATAGGATGTCTAGTATATATACAGATTATAGTAATGTTGGAACTATACCAGCTTCCATACAGTCTACTGCTGGTGCTGTTACTATAGTGAATGAAAAAGGTTAGTTTAAATTTAACATTAATAATTTATGTTCTAAATAGGTACATTATTTTAGATTGTAAATCGTTGCATACGTTTTTTCTTGGTTATTTGATGTACAATATTCGAATTGTTGATATTTATTTAGCACAACCTAAATCGAACTATTAAATACCAAATATTTCATATTTATGCTTTTAATTTTATAATAAAATTAATATATCATATATTATTATATACCAATTATATGCCATATTACATTGTATATTTGTAATATAAGATATTATTATTACACACTAAATATAATATTATTACAATAACGTAAAGTTGATTATTAGCTTTAATTTTAATTCTTTTTTTGTATGACAACTACCGATTGTTTTCTAGTCAAAAATTGTCCAAAGAAAAAATATATCCCTTCCTATAATATTCACCGATTATATCGTAATGTTATCATTACCTACTGAATTGAATTAAGAAATTATATTTCTAATACTATATGAGAGAAATAGTTCATATATAATTCTATTTATATGTTCATTGTCTTTAAATTTTGTATTCATTTTAAATATATATAAAATATCTATGTATTATTAAATAAATTAAATGAATGTTAAAAACGGTAGCTTATTTTGTAATTACAGTTCAATATATTGTTAATAATGTTTAAAATAAATATTACATAATATAGTATAAATTATAATTCAATATATGTTTATTATAACTATATATTGATTAATAAAAAAAAAATAAGTCTCAACCATTTCAACTTTATAAATAATGAACATATTTTATTATATCTAGTTTTATTGGAAAAAACAGGATAAAATATGATTATATCTTATGAAACTCAATTTAAAACAGACACATTTTGATTATCAATTTATTTAAAATTATGTAATCTTTTATTTTGTAAAAATTGTAGATTTATTGATTATCATTTAATTTAAAAATTTATAAAACGGAGGTTATTTATAAATATTTAATACTTTTTGAATCTACTTGTAATAATTGGTACTAGATGTTAAATAAATATCCATAAATGAGAGATAATAAAAAAGGCCCTTTTTATACCGGAATTGGAAATTTTTTAATTCATTAGAATTGAATATAACTATATATTAATATTTAGTATTTTAATATTAGTAAATAAAATACTACATAACATACACTATACTGATAATATTATACAATTAGTACAATTTTAACATGTGCCTTTGTTGATCTTTGCAAATGTGAGTGAAAACTTTCAATAAATATCTCAGCATTTTAATAATTCTAGTAATAACATATATGTATCTAGATTCTTTTATGGTTCTTGAAATATGAATTGTGGCCATCCATTTATTCAAATAGCAATTTCATCATTTAAAGCCGATTAAATAATTACAGTATTTATATATTTTGCCAATTTTCTTATTAATTTTTTCTAACAACATACTAAAGGTAAACTTGTTACGGAGAAAGTGAGAGTCAGTCGTTATATCTCTGGTAAAAGGTTTTTGTTTAAAAATACTTATTTATATAATTACAAGTATATTATTTTAAATTAAACTATATATTATATACATATTATTTATATATATATAGTATTCAACATTAATATTTTATATATCTACTTTACATTTCAAAGACCAGAATATGCTCCAGTTTCCAGCGATGAGGATGAAGAAGTTGTTACTAATGAATTTATGAAAATGTTAGTTTCTATTTTATACAATCTAAAAATGTTTGCGTTGCATATAATTATTAGATTTTCGTATATGTTTAGTGCTACAATATATTTTTTTAATGATTATTATCATATACACTCCTCACACTCCCACTCCTTTAATTCAATAATTCCTCACACTCTCGCACCCCACACTTCATCACTCCTCACACTCCTCTCACACCTCATACTTCAACATTCCTTACACTCCTCATACTCCTTTCAGCACACACTCCTTACACCCACACTCTTTATACCAACACACTCTACACACTCCCATCCATTAATATACTCTTCACACCCCCATATACCACAAACTATACTCTTCATATTCCCACCATTCTCTCACTACATAATCATCATAGCCCCGCCCTCTTCCCACCTTCCCACTTTCCTCGCAGCCCTACTATTCAGCCCTACGCTACAGTCACACCACCACATACAGCCCCGCAGTCCCGTTCTCCTAGCAGCCTCACAATCTAGATACCCCCGTCAACTCCCCGTCGTTCTCCTAACCCCCCCCCCCATCCCCCCCTCCCCCCCATCCTTATTGAACCAACCACATCCTCAGTCAACGCGTAAATGAATACGACGCTGGCGCGGAAGTCCTTAATTTCCGCAATGAAGCCGCCGATCGTCGATTGCAGCGCCTGCGCAATCGACCCCACCACGAATACGCCGGCGAAGGGGTCAACCCCATCCGACACCACCACCAGGCCGTACTCATGGACGATTCAGACTCCGACGACGAGGGTTATATACTCATTAGCATAGAATCCAGGGTAGTGCAGGCGTAGACATTGTTCAATGCGGTATTTACAGTGAACTCAATCGGATACTTGTAATTAACGCGTACGTCCAACGTAATAGTCCATAACGGCGGATTTTGGAGATTCTGCGATTTGGTTGCCTTACAACTAGAGTTACTGTAATTTCGTAACCGGGTGCATTCGCATAGGATTAATTGGGAGGTTAATCGGTCGACTAATCTAATGACTCTTTTCCCCATTAATATAAAATCCTCTTCCGCACGAAACTGGATCACCGGATCAAGAGAAGTCAACTTCACTTGTTTTGGCTGAAGAATTGCCTAATATCGAAATTGGATATTATATTATATCTATTATATCTAAGTTGGATTTAATTTCGTATCTCACTCAGACGATCTGATAACTGAAGCTCGACGTCCCGAACACGACCGGATAGATCACGGCGGAAGACGCGGCAAATACGACAACGACAGTTCCGCCTCGGAGGATGAAGGCATTGACGCCGAACTCGACGAAGAGGTTCGTGCAATCCGATTGGTCGATCGCTGCGATTCGCCGAATATAGATATCGACTCGAATTATGTCCCACGTTCGCATTCGCCGCATTTCAATTTCTATTTACGCAGGAAATTTCTAATCGGAGAGCAATGATCAGGATGAAGAACCAAGCAAAACCTGAAAGGGTAAGTAGAGGATTAGAATATAAGTCGGCTCCAGGGATAGCGATTTACATATAGCCCATATTTCTCGGTGATGCTTACTCCTTAAACTCTGATTAAAAACACCGTTCAATTTAGCACACTCCGCTACCTCCTACGCCAATATATACCTCCCGATATCGCCTATAAACACTTACACCTGTAATCAATCTATACCCTGACACACCACCTTCATTTCATATGACTAAACATAATGCACTCTACCCCTTAAACCCCAATATAACAAGACTAATTCCTTACACCCCAACGCAACTCATAGACTCTATACTCCCAAATAAACCCCTACACTACTCCATACTCCCAAATAAACTCCTACACTACTCCATACTCCCAAATAAACCCCTACACTACTCCTTACTCCCAAATAAACCCCTACACTACTCCATACTCCCAAATAAACCCCTACACTACAACATAATTCCAATACAACTCCTCCGACACGAAATTGGCCAACAGGAACTCATGGAGGTGGAGGATGAGGAGGCGGAGGGTGGTCAGGCTGATAATAGCTCCGAATGGGAAGAGTACACAGATAGTTCGGAGGACAGCGACGGGGCCGCCGGAGACGGTGCTGCTGCGGGTGGTGGGGGAGGCGCTCGTCTAAAACCCGTGTTTGTGAGGCGACGGGACCGCGTCACTATTCAGGAAAAGGAGTTAGCCGATGAACGTGCCAAGGAAATTGAGACAGTAGACCGTCGAAATGCAGAGAACAGGCGCAAGGAGACACTTAAGGTCAATCTAACTTAAACTCCACCTTAAACTCCACCTTAAACTCCACCTTAAACTCCACCTTAAACTCCACTTTAAACTCCACTTTAAACTCCACCTTAAACTCCATCTTAAACTCCACCTTAAACTCCACCTTAAACTCCACCTTAAACTCCATCTTAAACTCCACCTTAAACTCCACCTTAAACTCCACCTTAAACTCCACCTTAAACTCCACCTTAAACTCCACCTTAAACTCCACCTTAAACTCCACCTTAAACTCCACCTTAAACTCCACCTTAAACTCCACCTTAAACTCCACCTTAAACTCCACCTTAATATCCACTTAAACTCCACCTTAAGCTCCATCTTAAACTTCACCTTAAGTATGCCATAAAAAGTAAAATGGCAAAAAAAAATTGGTTATATTTTTTATGTTTAATATTATAAAAATATAATATGTTAAATTTAGTTTGATATTTGAAACTCGTTTTTACGTCAAGAATTACTATCAAAAATAAGCTTTTTAAAAGCTCATATTTAATAGTAAATTAAATAAAATGAATTATTTTATTTAAAATAATGTTACTATAATTATAATTACAATAATTTAATATATTCGTTTAAAAAAATGTAATATCAAAATAAAACTTGTTTATGTATTTGTAATTGTTCTACTCTAGGGTTTTCTTTGTTTATAATATGACAATGCCATAACATAATTATATTTTTTACTTATTTTTTTCTTAACGAAATTTTATATTTAATTATTGTCTACTTCATCTTTTCATATCATATCATTACATTAATTGATATATATCAATTATGGTATATTTAATTAATATATTATGGTATTAATTGTATATTTAATAAACCATATACAATGTAATAATTAATTTCAAATATTTTAATAATTTCAAATTCAATTCCAACAAAAATAATTTTTACGAAAATTTCGAGTTATGGGTATTTTGGTAGAGTGCAATTTTCCCTATTTAATATTTATAAAAATATATTTACAGATGCATTGTATAGCATACCCTTAAACTGCTCCTTGCACTCTATTCACACACCTTACACTCCACTCATTGGACTTTACCCTCTAATCTATTCACTCCACTTACCCTTTCTCTATCCATCACTAGCTCACTCCAAACCCCACCTCACCTCACCTCTCTAATTCACCACCCACTCCTTCCCCTCACTCCCCAATGCACACCCCACGCCTAATCCCAAACCAACTTTAAACTCTAACTCACCCCACCCATCACTTCCTCGCACGCCTCTACCTCACCCCTACTAGATCCCCTTACACCCTAGTCCGCGTACCCACCCCATTAACTCCGTCCCACCCCCACGTTACCCCTACTCCACACCACTCCGCAGATGGTTGAGGTCGAGGTGCGCAAAGAGATGGACGAGTCTCGAGTGACCGCATCCAGTGTCCTTGGCGATATCGCCAGCGTAATCGGCGACTGCGAACGTCTCGACATCACCACAGTGGACACCGCAGATGAAAACGACGACGAACAGGTAACAGCGGGGGCGGGGCTTATCTTTTGAAGCAAATCGCTTATTTACGGTGGGAGTATCTTATTGGTTGAATAAAAATTGCCTATCTATTGTGGGGATTAGTTTTTTTTATCTGTGAGAAGTAGCTTAACTGGGTGTGATTTATCTATTAAGGGGATTATCTGTTGAACTAATGGGTTATCGTTTAGTGGGAGTAGTTTATCTGTTGAACTAGTGGGTTATCTGATAATGGAGGTAGAAATATTATAGAAAATGATATACTATTTGAAAATTAAAACACTTTCTAACATATCATCTTAAATATGAGTAATATAAACTCTAATATAAATAATCACATTTAAATTTAACATAAAAGGTAAAAGTGAAATAAAAATAAAGTTTAAATACATTAGTATATTAATATATTATACATAGTATATTAATATATTATATATAGTATATTAATATATTCAAACTAGTTATATGAATTTCCTCATTTCACTATTTTAATAATATCTGAGGTCGCTTACGAAGAATGGAAGTTGAGAGAATTAAAAAGAATTAAAAGAGATAGAGATCAAAGAGAAGCGTAAGTTTACTTTATTGAGAAATTTCCATTCTAATATTAGAACAATATAATATTATAAAGTATCTTAAAATATAGAGATATATCAGATTATATCTAGATTATAGACTATCATTTTAATATTTATAAATTCTTGTTAGAATATAATTAATTAAAATGCAAATAATGATGGAAAAGAATAACAAAATCAAGAGCAATTAGATCAAATAATTGTTAAGTAAATATGTTTTGCAGAATGGACAAGGATAAAGAAGAAGTTAACAAACTTCACAATGCAACGGAAGAGGAGCGATTCAAATATTTCAAACAGAATCCAAAAGAAATTGTCAACAAAGCTCAAAAAGGTTTTTTCCCTTCCGTCAGAAATTCACGCGACGCATCGTCAAATGTTAACCCTACTGCGCTATACCCTGCAGGCAAATACAAATTCTTACAGAAGTTCTACCATCGTGGTGCATTCTTCCTGGATGAACAAGACCAGGTGTTCACTCGAGATGTCACCCAGCCAACGCTCGACGATCATTTCGATAAAACCGTGCTCCCCAGAGTCATGCAGGTACGTTTAGCGTCGAGATTTAGACTAATTCGCTTCCAAAACACGCTCAAAAGGTGTTCGTAGAATTGACCGCAATTCTCATCGATCTCCTGCGTAAACATGCGATCACCTCTACGCACAGCAATGTTATACTACACACAGCAATGTTATACTACACACAGCAATGATATACTACACACAGCAATGCTATACTACACACAGCAATGTTATACTACACACAGCAATGTTATACTACACACAGCAATGCTATACTACGCACAGCAATGTTATACTACACACAGCAATGCTATACTACACACAGCAATGCTAAACTACGCACAGCAATGCTATACTACGCACAGCAATGTTATACTACACACAGCAATGTTATACTACACACAGCAATGTTATACTACACACAGCAATGCTATACTACACACAGCAATGCTATACTACACACAGCAATGCTATACTAAGCACAGCAATGCTATACTACACACAGCGATGTTAAACTACGCATTCGAATTTAAACACTTTATAAAACAGGTGAAAAACTTCGGGCGATCGGGCAGAACAAAATACACTCACTTGGTGGATCAAGATACTACTTCTTTTGATTCACCATGGACTAGTGACACCGCTATGTCTTTGAAGGTTTGCATCATTATTAAGATCATTATTTTATAATTAATAAATAAAAATATACTTAAATCTAAACAATTGTTATATTAAAAAAACATTTATTAGTTTCAAAAGAAGGGACAGAATTCTTATGAAAAGCCAACCAATACTAAGAAAAAACCATAACTCCCATTTTTTTTTGATTATACAATAAAAACTATATTTTATAAGTATTTTTATTAGTAACATGGTTAATATAAATGCAAATTATATATTATTCGATGGCAATAAGTTCTATATCAAAGATTAGAGTAGCATTTGGGGGTATCTTTCCCTCGATTCCGCGTCTTCCATAAGCTCCTTTTGGCTCAATAGTCAACTGCGCACATTCCCCGAGTGACATCTTTTGAATTCCTTGATCCCACTGCGTTTGATGATTTATTTACAACCATATAATAATGTATTTGCTAGAGTATTTCAACCATATTTTATAATTAAAAAAATTAACTAGAAATAACAATTGAATGAAATTAATCAAAAATAGATACATTGATATAAATATAATAAAGTATTTAAAAAATTAAATTCTAACCCCGAGTATAACTTGGCCAGTTCCTACTTTGAACTTCAGAGGTTGATTCTTATGTTTCTTTTGTCCTGGGTTAAAGTTTTTAGTTGAGAAATATTTACGTAACTCATCCTTAGAGTACATTCATGTAATATTGAAATTAATGAATTTATAGAAGTTAATTTGATATTTCTAACCAGCTCTCATTTCTGAATTTGAATCAAATACTTTCCCATTCTCCAATTTGCCTGTATAATAACATAGAACAGTATCGCCCTGCCGGGGAAAGTTGATCTTATTACCCTTCTTCTGGGTGATCTTCTTGTAAGTGGGAGGACCCTGCATCATGGTATAGGTAAATTAATAACAGTTATATATAGAAAGATGAACAAGAATTCACCAAGGAAAATGTATTTGAAATTAATTATTTTTAATACAAACAGTATTCACTTCAGCCTCATCCTTGGTGGTAACTTGAGAAGTTTTGCTAGCGAGGTCATCTAGCTCCTTTTCACGTCTTTCTTTCTCCTTTTCATCATCACCATCTTTTTTGAAACACTAAAATGATTGATTAAAATTTAGCTTAAAAATTATATTTTCATGTTTACTGATATTAGTAATATTATAAAAATATTATTTAATGATATTCAAAATAACTGAATTTAAATGTAATGTTGGTAATAATAATCTAAGCAAATTTTGTATAAATGTAAGAAAGTAGAATTCTAAACACTGACTTGATACGTAAAAATTATAATTCATTGTATCTGAATGGATATTAAAATTCTAACCTTTTATAAAATATATCTCAATATATTGATATATAATTCAAACATTTGACAGACAGTATTGTAATTACTGAAATACGATAATCAAATTTAAATCATAAATACAATAATTATTAATTTTAAATTATTTGATATATAATGTACCTTGTCCTCAAATAATTCATTGTAGTTTAATATCAGAGCTTCCTTAGATTTAGTTTTAGCAACATTTTTCACTTGACCCTTAAGTTTGTTTTTAACTTGAAAGTCAATTGATCCAACTTCTTGTAAATACATTACTAGTTCTTTCTTGCTCAGATCATCACTCTCCAATTGAGCTAGAGTATATTTCGGTTCCATTTTGTATTATCGCTACCGGGGAAATGTTTGAATTAATATGTGCATCTTCGACCTATTATATCTACTATAACTATATAAATATATTAATGAATTTATAAGTGAGGAATATACATAAAATTATATAGAATTAGATTTGTTAAATATAATATAATGTAATATAAAACCTTATAATAATAAAAAATATTTCATAAAATGAGAAGAATTTTTAAAGGATAAACTAGAGAAATATATATTATACAATACAATAGAAATACAAATATTCTATAAAATATATTATGGTAGTAAAATTAAACTACAATTTATAATAGTTCATATTAATATGTAACTCAATAGATAATATTATATATTTTTGAATATTGAAATTAATCAAAAATATAAGAATTTTGAAAAATAAATATAAACAATTAAATTTAAGGTGATATATTTTCATTTTATATATTCTACTTAATGATGATTCGTTAATCCAAAATGAATAGATTAAAATTGCTATATCGAACAATAGAATTACGTTGCAAAATTTATCAGCCAATCGTACATCTCAATAGGTACACTTTAATAAACTAGAATCAAACATAATTTGAAATTAAATTTTAAATAAATGATATATATTACTATGTTCTAACATTATTACATTATACTCATTAGAATTATAATATATATGTATATGCATATAGAGTAGATTAAGTTGTAGATCAACGGGTAGGCTGCTCGCTAGTCTCTTAGTTAGATATCGTGAATTCCAATTAAGTTATTTGGCAACTTTTGATCGTCTAACTTATTTCAATTATTTTTAAATACCTCACTACTTTAAAACTCGAATACATATATATTAGTAAATATTCTATGCTAGGTGGTATTAAATTCACGATATCATATATATATATATATATTAATTGCGACGTTTTGAATAGACTTTCTTATAAGTACGAATACATATACAAGTTATATTCGATTTTAACAATATTAAAATATTTATAGTATACACTATTCATATTATACATATGAAATCAATAATGCTATACATTAAAGCGATCAATTCTTTATTCAACTACCTGATTAAATAATAATATTGTAACTGTCAAATATTGGTATTCTAAAAAGCATAGCCTAAAAAAGACAGATTGAATCATAGAATATTGCGAAGTATATATTATGTAATCCAGTAATTAATAATGAATGAAATGTATTAGACTGTCGACAGTTTATTTAGTGGAAAGCAGTAAATCTGATCTCATGAACGTAAGAAAACCTCAGCGATTTTACTGCTTTCTGCCTATTGGCTTAATCCTAAGTTATTATTTACAATGTATATTTGTTTTAGGTCAAAACTGTATTGTATATCCAGTATATAAATATCTGGTGTTTTTTTTACCAAAACCTTCGAAGTAATAACTTATTAAATTAAACGATTACTTAAAGAGTATATCCTATAGCGTATATATATATATTACAGGGATTATATTCGATACAATCAACTCAATATATATTATATTACAGTTATCAAATGTAATTTAACTAGCTGTATTTATATTAGAATTATACAATATAATAAAATATTATAAAATTAATCTTCATTATATTTATTGGATTCGCTCGAAGTAAATACTTAGTAGATTTATTCCATTGAGAGTGAGTTGCGACCTCAATTGTTGATCACAATAGCTTTAAGTTAACAATTGGAATGATTCATACAAGTTTTAATCTGGCTAAAAAATCAATAACATGCAAAGACGATTATATGTTTTTTCACAAAATAATAAGGCTGGCTAAATAATTTTCTACTTATACAGTTATATAATATATATATATATATATATATATATAGTTATATAATATATATAGTTATTTATATAATGTAAACTAAGGAGTATTCAATTCAACTCAAAAAGTGTTACTATAGCTTCATCAAGCAGATGAAGCCATACTCCATGATACTATACCCCACGACGCCACACCCCATAATACTATACCTCATGATACCAAACCCCATGATGCCACACCCCATGATACCAAACCCCATGATACCAAACCCCATGATACCACACCCCATGATACCACACCCCACGACGCCACACCCCATGATACTATACCCCATGATACCAAACCCCATGATACTATACCCCATGATACTATACCCCCATATCACTTTCAGTCGAATAAATCTAAAGGCTTATTTATTCTATTATATAATTGATATTGATAACTGGCACACATAATAAGAAATGACATTCCTCATTGTAACACAGCGATAAAAACATCAATATATTGAGACATCAATTATTTACCTATTGAAGTAATACCTGCGGTCTTTTGAGTAAGCGATCGCTTACGAGTTTGCAAGATACAGAGTTTACATCAACCCGTAAACTCCCACTCTATTTGCAGGCGACACTCGCAATTGCTGTTGCGAACACGCGTTCCGGAGTTGGGCAGACCTCGTCTCGCGGCGCCGACTTCGGCGTTACTGCCAGACTTCGCGCCCTGGCGTCGATCGCTGTTCATTCAGACTGCCGGCACCCCGAATCCCAACTGCGTGAAGTTTTCGCCCGGATGCGACGTCGTCGTCGGGACGCGCGATTTCCCCAATCGCAAGGTAGCCGCGTGTTCACCTCTGGCTCGGTTAGTAGACGTCACTTGAAACAGGTAGGCCGTACCTCATATATTGCTCGGCCCTTCAACTGTCGTTGCTCCAATGTTCCTCTACGTACGCAGTAGTCGGCTTCGGTTGAATTCGGTACAAAATTCGATTCCTCGTTGTTTATTGCAATTTGTATTTTTCATAAATCTAATTTATAATATTTATACCAAGTTATATAAGCAAATGTTTATATAATGATTATGTTACATTATGCATTCTATAATAATCTAATGATTCCAAACAAGGTCTTTGTTCAGAATAGAAGGAGTTGTGGGCGTATTCTTCGGCTCCGATTTCATCACCGTCACCAAAGTTAGCAGAAACATAGATCTAGATCGAAGTCGATGGACACTGCTTATTGACTTTATCAGAATACGGAAACTATATAAAACTTTATGAACATATTTACAGATATTTGTTAACAAATTTTGCTTATAAAAAATTAGTATTTATTAAATTTTAATAATATTCCGACGATGTATTAATATTTTATCTTGTTATATTGTACTGTATCTAATAAGTCACCAGATGATTATAAGTATTATTTGTCAAGTTATCAATGCTTATTACATACTATGCATATGGTTAATTTATTAACTTTAAAAATCTAAATAGCGATCCTAGATATTATGCCATTCTAAAAAAGAATTGCATGTATCTTTCAAGGCATTTGAGCATGCAATGTATTATTCTATATCGATAATGAAAAGCCACTCGTGTTGAAAGAAGTCATCACCAGACCACCTCTATTGCCTCCGCACCTCCCCCAGGCGGAAGAGTACAAGTGGAAACTGCTGAATCCGGATATATATGCCGCCATTATGGACTTCTTTGACTCGGGACAACTGATCGTCGACGTCAACAAGGCAGCTGCTCTCGGTGAACCCTCAAACTACCTCGACTAGTCTATAAATTATAAATCGATTCCGCATATATCGATTCAATTCGACCGATTAGAATTCGTATATATATATATATATATAGCGACAGTTTATATTCGAATCACTTGATCAAGTATCAAATCGCCGCACAGATAACGACGAGGAAATTAACGAGGAAGAGGACGACGAAGTGATAGCGATGATCAAAGAGCTTCTTGATACGAGGATTCGGCCGTCGATTCAGGATGATGGCGGAGATATCAAGTTCCTGGTTGGTACGCAATCGCGCCATTCGCAACATTACATTATTGGCGTTTCGCTCTTTGTCTATTAAGGGAAAGCGAAAAACCTTCGGCTAATTATGTTTTCAATAAGGACCTAGAGCGTGCAAGAAAACATAATCCTGTAAATTAATGTTCGTAATAATATGTGTTTATTATATTATAATTATCCATTACATAATTCTATTACATCATTTTTTGTATTGACTATTGCCATTAATAGTTTTTATAAATATTCATAGTTTACTAATATAACAAATGAAGCATTTTATTTTTTCAAAATTCTTTCTTTTCTTTCATAATTTTCACTTTAAATGATGATATATCACCAATTCATTTTTATATAAGGTGGTATATTTTGAACTACTTGAATCTGTATGAAATTTTCAGTATAGATACATCATATATAGCTAATATATAGGTATATTATATAAATAAAGTATATATAAAAGCTCGTAAAATAATACATTTTAATAATTTTCAGTAATTTTTTTTAAACATTACCTTTCATAAACTTATTTCAAGATCATAAAAAGAGCCTATATATAAATATGAATATAATATAAACATAATCAATGTTTTTTAATTAATCTTAAGCAATTTTTTCCACTATCTTTTACATTAAAAAACTTGAAGTTTTCACCCCCGTTTATAAGGAAAAGTATTAAGCTCCGATCTAGATTTCACTAAATCATTATATCAAATGAAAGCCAATTTAATTCTCTAATTTTGTACATTTTTTAGTTCTCCTTTAAAATAATTTAGATTAAAAACATTAAAAAAATATAACTTTAATATCACTATTTTACATAATTCTCAGTATTTTACCTCATATTTTATAATAAATAAAGATATAAACCTTCATTTATAGAGATTAACAAGAAGGTTACAAAGTAATGAAGTATCAGATATATTTTTTAAGATCAAATGTAAAATAATATTAAATGATTTGATTACTTAAATTACATTGTAGGCAATTTAATTCTATATTAATATTATAATATTGTATATAATACATATATTATATATAGTCCATTACATTAAGTAAACTCTTCATATGTTACAATACTATACTTTCTATTACATTTAGATATCGTATATTTAACAGAAATTGATGAACAATTTTATTGATTATATATTTATAGTTTGATTTCATTTGTATGTTCATTGTTTTCAATATCTTTTCACCAGAATCATATAATTTTCATCAATATTACTCTTTATTTATAAAGTTTTGTCAGTTATCATAATTTGTATATGTTATATATGCACAAACTCATATCACTCAATAAAATTACCATAAATTAATCTTGTAGAAATTATGATCTCTGCATATAAAAAATAAATACTATAAATATACAAATATATATAATAATATTATAGATTTATATTTTAATAATTTGTAAAATATTTATGAATGTTTATTTTATATATTATTATATATTACCAGATGCTTCACTCATGTACAGTGCACATTGTACAGTGTACATTGTACACACTATATAAATAAAGAATCCATCTAATAAAATCATCAATGGCCTCTATATTGCTACACTGATAAAATAGTGTCTAATAGTTTACTATAAATTACCTTTATTATATACCAAATCATATATTCAGATCTAGTATGTTAATATATTATATAAACTTATACCAAATCATATATTCAGATCTAGTAAGGTAATCTATATACAAAAGTTTACCAACTTATATATTATCATAATTAGCTTTTCACCTACGAATTGTTTTGAATTAAATGTTAAATTTATATTTTATATTTCTTTTAGCCCTCAAAATATGTTTTCCTTTCAGCTTTTGATCTATCTAGTCAGATATCGTAAATATCGTAATTTTCTATTATAATTATTACCATATTCTTAATTTCTATATGATTGATATTAAATGATAAATATAAACTTGAATTATAATATATATGGTTACTATTTTTTAAATTATCAATTAAATATTTTCACAATTCTAGAGTTTTGAAGATGGAGTTGTCAATGTAAAGATGCAGGGAAGTTGCGTCGGATGTCCGAGCAGCTCGGTAACCTTGAAAAATGGGGTTCAGAACATGCTTCAGTTCTACATCCCAGAGGTCATCGAAGTACGCCAAGTTAGTAGACGGAGAATCGAATCCAATAAACAAAGCTATTGTAGACAACAATAACGTTGCTATGGGTAACATATACAGTATATACCGATTCACCGGCATTTTCATTTGCTCAATACTTCAAACAGATCGAAGATGAAATGGAGGAAAACTCGAAGCAAGCTTTCGCGAATTTCGAGTCGAAACTTGATTCGAATGAAAAGAAGGACTAGTCCGACATCCTACCTCTATTAATTTATTTAAATATCTATACTTAGTTAGTTATATATTGTGATAATATATTTTTATACATTGAAAGAATATTTATGATTTTTGAATTGAAAAATGATTGATATTAAAATAATTTGTATTATTTTATAAAACTACGATTTTTAACTTTGAAAGAATATTTAAGATTTGATTGAAAAATAATTGACATTATTCAAATTATTTCCATTATTTATTATAAAACAATAAATAAATATAAAAAACAGGATAACATAGTTTTGAATTAATTATGAAATCCTGCAAGTCTTTGCAGTAATCTAATCCATCTTCTTTGTTCTCTTTCCATGAAGGGATCTCGTGTCTCGTAGTAATCCGAATAAGATGGTAGCTAGCAAGAATTATGTAGGCATAAGTTTCTATAAAGTCATGATTTTAATTAATATTAATTTTATTATATTAATTTCTAAAGTTGTTAATTGAATTTAAAAACTAACCGAATCAGTAAATGAAATATTATAAATATTGAGTTCCTGTTTCTTATTATTCGGATGGCTTATTTTAAATTCTGTTCATTATTTATAACGATTAATTTATATAATTAGTGATATAAATTAAGAAGTTTAGGTTATTAATAATTTTCTTAATTTCTTACTTTATTATTTATCAATAATTAATTGTTTCACTGCAGTAATAAACCATTTTTTTAATAATTATAAACTAGTTAATAAATAATAAGAGATAATGATATTTAATGGAATTCAAAGGACATTAGTTTGGATTAACCTCGTGAATAACACGACATGCCCTGATCAGGGAATGTAGGCAATGGCACACATGCATCGCAGTAACATTTTTTTGAGCACCTGTCCTGAGTAATGGCAATGTTTTACATTAGTTTTACTGGTGTTGCCTTCTTAACAGTTTAAGAATCGAGATATTGTACTCAATAATATCTTTGAATGCCAATAATGAATAGGTTTATAGTTTATAGGGGCACGATTTACTAAAAAGGCAATAAGAATCTGTTGGGACGTAAGGTACACAACGAAAAGAATTCACTACCAACCATTGTTGGCTGACGAGGTAGATCGTTCTCACATACCATCATCACTGATGAGCCCCTTCTCATCACTCTTTCATATCTGTTCATTAACGCAGTCATTATAATGTAGTATCATTTAATAAGTGTATATATACAACTATAGTTAACACGAATACATTTTTATTAATATATCTAATCATCGTTAGAAAATATTTATATTTTTTTAGACTTAGTAACAATAAATATAATTTTTTATTTATGTTTAATGTACACTATAGTGTACAATTTTACTAAAATTAATAAATAAATATTCCTACATCTTAATGAAATGTCGAGTAACTGCCCATGTTCTTTGACGATTTGTGTAGCCTTGCAGTAATATATAGCCACTCTTTCGCGGTTAATATGGAAGTGAAATACATGGTAGGAATAATGAAACACTTTTGAAGAACGGAGTGTTTTAAACGATTGTTAGGTGTTCCTCACAAATAATGCAATACAAATTATTTTATTTAAGAAAATAAATAACACATATTATTTTCTGAAATAGTTGAATATAAGTCAGCTGAAGAATATGCGGTTATGAATTTATAAATAAAACTTAAGAAATCTTTAAGGAATGCAAGAAAGAAAACTCTCCTTTTGTTTATATGCAGTGATCCTACCTTTCTGAAACAGTTTGGAACCCTGAATTGTTTCCATGAGCAAACTTGCAATACAAAACTTCTAGCATGTTTATACTTCCATACTTTATCGATGAAATTACTGGACAGGGTCTAAAATGGGTGGATAATATGTATTGTTTTAATTAATGTATATATTATATTAGCACTTTGATGATATATATATTGGTGTCAAAAATAACATATTTTGCAATTTATAGTTTATTGAAAATTAAGTTCAATTTTGCAAATCTAGTACATTTTATCGTGGATTTCTTCGAAATTATATTGTATAGTGGGTTCTATTTCCAATGCACATTTAGATATAGAAGATATTGTTAATTTTATTTACTAAAGTATGTTATTACCTTATAGACTAGTTGTTTCCCGTCATCTATTCCAGGAGTATATTTCGCCGCCATCCTAATCGAAACCAGCATTTATTACATATACGCACACACATATATATATATATATATATATATACTATATGTTATATATAGACAATATTACTTATATTCGAGGAAAAAGGAGATTGTAATATAAATTGATGATATACATAATAGTAATTTATATTAGTGATATCACTTTAAATGTAGATGCTTGTCGATGTATATACACAATATTTATAATTGACTAAAGAGTACTCCTACTGAGAGAGTACTCCTACTGAGAGAGTACTCCTACTGAGAGAGTACTCCTACTGAGAGAGTACTCCTACTGAGAGAGTACTCCTACTGAGAGAGTACTCCTACTGAGAGAGTACTCCTACTGAGAGAGTACTCCTACTGAGAGAGTACTCCTACTGAGAGAGTACTCCTACTGAGAGAGTACTCCTACTGAGAGAGTACTCCTACTGAGAGAGTACTCCTACTGAGAGAGTACTCCTACTGAGAGAGTACTCCTACTGAGAGAGTACTCCTACTGAGAGAGTACTCCTACTCACAATATTTATAATTGACTAAAGAGTACTCCTACTGAGAGAGTACTCCTACTGAGAGAGTACTCCTACTGAGAGAGTACTCCTACTGAGAGAGTACTCCTACTGAGAGAGTACTCCTACTGAGAGAGTACTCCTACTGAGAGAGTACTCCTACTGAGAGAGTACTCCTACTGAGAGAGTACTCCTACTGAGAGAGTACTCCTACTGAGAGAGTACTCCTACTGAGAGAGTACTCCTACTGAGAGAGTGCTCCTATGTAAGAAACATCAGTGATATGATTTCAGTATACATAACTACTATTAGAATTACTAATATTTTCTCGAATTATATATATAAATATATATATATATATGTATATGTGTATTTATGGATGTGTATATAATAAGTAAGTAAAATAGTATTGTCCTAACTTGAAGAGTGAATTTATTGCCTCGAGTGCTATAACGAATTCGTCGTATTTCCCATCTATCTCGAGGTTCAGCATCTGCACATGATACCTAACATGTTCCCTCAGCCATAATGACATTTTGTATATAGTCTGCGCAAAGAACTTATAGGAAGTATGCAAACGTATACGCATAAAATAGTTAATAAGAAATAGGGCTTTACTGTATATGAATCCGAGATATAAAACAGGATATTTAATAACAAGTAGTATACTCTTTATGCATTGCCAATGGAGTAGATGTTGTGAATGAAATTCTGATATTAGAATTGTCAAACAATCCTCACTCATGCGTAACAACCAAATTGATTGGATATTATCCAATCGGTACCGTAGTAAAATTGTGAAAAAATAAATATATATATACTTTAATAGATATATTACATAATATTTAATAGTCATGTAAAATGTAATAGTTTTGTAAATCTTTGAAATATTAACTAAAATGATTTAATACACAACATTTAAAATTTAAATAGTTATTGTGTAATATCAACTAGTAAAATAAAACCTAATTTAAATAAATGTAATGCATATAATATAAGTATTTCGCAAGATTATAATCTTTAATGTACAATGTACATATCATACATGACTGATTATTTATAAATTTGAAAGTATTTTCTTATTTTGATATATTACATTACATGTGTTTAAACGTACATCATCAATCACTCAGATAATCAATGTATCGGGATATGTCATGTAAAATAGATACTTCATTTGAACAATATCAGTTATTCATAATATAAATATACAAATAATATAAATAATATGTACATCTATCATATAAATTAGTGACCCATTACATATTAACAAATTATTTACTTTACTTTATCAGTTGTGGATACTGAATTTGTTATTGATAGACTATATTTATAGTTTTGTGGAAATAATTTAATAAAACTAAGTCGTCTTTACTTAAGTAATTAATTCTTATTACAATAGTGTAGATTATTTCGTAATTTCATAAATTTGTATTATATATATTGTAAATTGATTCCATATGAATACTTCATATTATAATGTATACTTGTATACGTAATGTAGCCTATAAGTAAATACATTTAATTATATAAATCTGGTTATACATAAAATGGTAGTTTTTATTTAATATACTAATAAAGTATTTAAATGAATTATAAATATTGAACTACATCTACATATATAAGATTAACTAATAGTGGTGCATACTTTATTATTCAAGTTATTAGGCTGTAATTAAAAGCTAGATGATAATAGAAAATCTCAAATAGTGCCAATTGGCTACTCGCAACAACTATTATGTATTTAAATGTACAATACGTATATTCAATTATTGTGAAATAAACTTGTTATCGTAAATTTATATATCTAATAATTCTAAAGATATAATAATATTATAATTATAAATAAATATTGTAAAATATTTTAGAATTATAAAAATAATTTTTAATAATTTTTATAATTTATAGAATCTATTTATGAAATATTGTATATTAAATAAATAAGATCATTGGTAAATAAAAAATGATAGAATTGCTAATGAAATATTCACTCTTATTTTAATTACTTTATAATTTTTGTTGCTTTTCGTTTATATTTAACCATTTAACATATTAGTAAATAAAAAATAATTTTGGATCCTTGGTATTTATAAATTATTAATATAATCGTTATACGAATATCAGTGTTAGTTATTAAAAAACCAATTTAAACAATATCTTAACAATGAAATGCCGACATTTGCAACTTCCTTTTTCAATATCTTATTTATTTGTTATTACATTACACAATTATTATACAAAAACCAATGCCTTACTAGTATTTAAATATTATGCATGTGTTATATCGATATATAAAATTAGTAATAATTACTAACTGTTATCATTGTATTATTCAATTTAAACTTATATTTAAGTTATTTACATTTTAAATTTATAATTTATTTTGACATTTATAATAGTTTTATTATCAATTATTTAATATATATTTTTATCTTGTTTTATTCAAATCACATATATCATGTTAATTATCAAGTCACATTATATATTTAAAAATATAAATGTATATAATCTAGATTAAAATATAAAATTTAAAAGTGACTATTATGTGTTACATGCAGAACATTTGTCTTAGAAATAAAACTATTTAATAATTTAATTATAAATTAACATGTTAACCCGTTTAATATATAAATATTAATAAATTAATCTAAATATATTATAATTATATAGTTTTTTAAATTATTAAAATATATATTAAAATTACACTATAATTCTATATGAGATAACTTAAATTATATGTATCATATTAATTATTATTTCTATAATAATTACTTGTATTATTATATTTACTAATTATTACACATAATAAATGTTAGAAATTATAGGAAAATCTGAATAAATTAAAATGCACATTATATTCTACATATTCATATGGTATGTTCATTTTTAGTTCCAAAGTATATAAACTATATTCAATATTTAATAAATTTCTCACTTTGCAAATAATATTATATATGAGAATTCTAATTATGTAAACTCACCGAGAATTTTATTTAAGAAAATTGTAAATTGTTAGCGATTTATCTATGGATTGTTAACAAGGCAAACGCAGTTATGTAATAATTCTCTGAAATTTACATGTTTTTTATATAGTTCTAAATATAACATAAAATAATACATAAATTCATTGCTAAATACAATTTAAATCTTGACTAAGAGTGTACTAACATCCTAATTTTCCATTCTATTATAATACATAGGTACTAGTACATATAGTACATAGCGTGTTGAATTTTCAGTAGAGTATACAATGATACTCTTTTCATATATTTACAATTCTATATTGAGTGTACTCAATATCTATATTGATATTTAGTGGTGTACTCAAGTAAATAGAGATTTTATTTGGTGTTTTCTACTGAATACAGATATTGAGTAGTGTTTCTACTAATTAGCACCTTTGAAAGCCTCATTTTCATGTTTTGATAATGAATTCTTATTTAATTTTAAAATGAATAATTTTTTAACTTTATAAATTATTTTAACAATATCTATTATTTCACCATTTAATGTAAACATTAAAAACCCTCGTAATATATTGAAGTGACAAGAAATCAATATATTTAATTGATATGTAGTGGTAAGAGTATAAGTTGAAGGTGTCTTGCAGTTTTGAGTGGTATATTCGATTAAATCATGTAATGACCTAACCATTTTTTCTTATATCTAATTTACTTTTATGTGGATCGACTCCGAACTATTTTCTGTGTTCATAATTTAATTTTTTTCTATTTATTTTGAGTCCAGTAATTTTCACCATCGATAACATACACAATGTTACAACATACAATATGTTATATATATATATCTATATATATATATATATATATATATATATATATATATATATAGATATATATATATATATATCTATATATATCTATATATATATATATATATATATATATATATATATATATATATGAATATATATATATAGATATATAGATATATATACATATATATATATAGATAGATATAGATAGATAGATAGATATATTAATATATCAAATTATATGTCATTATCCTAACTCATAAAAATGAATATTATAATCCTTTTTTATTTTACTAAACTCTATATCTGTTTTTCTGATAGTGGAATTTAATTTAAATGAATTATAATTATAATCATTCGTATGAAATGTATGTACACAGATATATCTTTAGACATCACATCTAGAAGTAGCCCCTTACTAAAGGATATTGAGGCACTTTATACTCATTTTATAAACTAAGACATCGATTTTATGTTATCTCAATTCTTAATGAATATAAAGATTATAAATTTGTATATATTGCCTTGATTTCATTTTTGGCATTCGATGCATGATAGAAATCAAAGGCAAGTTCTTCATATTGAAATGTTTTATATAGTATTAATCTGTAAATCTAAATGGGTGGTAATACTGTTAGCTATGAAGTTAATGCATTATCTTGCTTATACATGATTCAGATCCTATAGAAAACTATACTACATGAATAACTATATTATAATCTAATTGAAATTATACTTTTCCCTTACAGTTGTAGATACAGTATTGGATAATTATTTGCACATAAATATATTTTGTGTACTCAGTGTTGTGTAGTGAAATTGCAGCTTTGTTAAGGTTGAACTAATTGCTATGTTGGTATGGTGTAATCTGGTGTAGTTTCGAATATTATTATATTATTGCTTATTCATTGTTTTAATTTAAAGAAATTTAATTTAAGCACTATTTAAAAACAAAATTATATAACTGTTTTATATTTTATTTGAAAATATCATATTAATAAAAAATATTTTAATAACAAATTAATATTTTAATAACAAATGTATAATAATATTTTATCTGTTTTAAACTATATATAGTGATTTAAAACTCGCACTTTAAAATAAGATATTTAGCTTATATCTACAATTTTATATAACATTTTTTTAATCAACTAATTGAAAGTGCTTGGATTTAAATTTTAAAACTGAATAAAATTATAAAATTACAATAATTATCAATTTACAATATAGTCGATGAAGAGTGAAACTACATTAAATATGTATATAATGTGTTTATAATGTGTTTATAATGTGTTTATAATGTGTTTATAATGTGTTTATAATGTGTTTTATAATGTGTTTATAATATGTTTATAATGTGTTTTATAATGTGTCTATAATATGTAAATAATATGTTTCTAATGTGTATATAAAATGTTTAAGTGTTTTAAGAAATGTTTACATGTTTATATGAGATCATTCCGCACTTATTATTATATTTAATATATTGATATCATGATATATTATATCCAGTATGAAGAACGCAGTGCCAGCCACTGTAGGAGCCGCTGTGGGACCAATTTCGGGTACGGGTTCAATAGCCATTTGTCAGTTTTAACCTTACTTTTAAGATGTGATATACATTTAAGAAATTTGAAGAGATATCGAACTTTAGCTTTACTGCATATTTATCACAGATTCAGTGTAATGTTCAGCGTATGGTTAATCTATTCTCTACCTCCGTCTGTGTACAGTTTCAACATGGAGGTCGATTTGGATCTGGCTAATCTTGATTTCTCAAAATATAATTACAACAATAAAGTGGTTACAACATCTGGATATGAAATCATAGAAGTGAAAGGTATGGCAATCGAATGGTCCAATTGTATTAAAATTGAAAAATATAAACACATCGAAAGTATATCATTAAATATAATTATTTATATATGATTTTCATTTGAACAATAAATCCATTTTAAGGTTAATTACAAACATAATAATTTCTTCAACATATTGTTTTAAGTCTATTGAATACATCCTAAATAACCAGGTCATTTTTGTTTTTTTATTATATAATAAAAATATTTTAATTGCTTTAAAAATATATTATGTTTATTTTTTATTTAAAATAATTATATAAGATTGTATAATAGAATCATGATTAGGTTTCTTGTACAAAGATTACATTAACTGAATGCATGTATTGCATAATATTTATGAATTTCTCAAAAAATAGAGTGTTGTAATAATGTAATAAAATCCTTTCGTGTGGTAACAAAAAAATTATACAATGAAAAAAATGAATTACCTGAATTGATATCTAGGTCTATCTATTAACCCTTCAAAAGTGCCTAGATAAAAACTAATACATTACAGTCTACACTATGTCATTCTAATGTATTTATTATTGCAGTTTTATAATATAGTTGACCGGTGTATTGAATTATTGATTTTAATTGTCCTTAAAAAGTAATCTATATAATCAATATGCCAAAAATACTAAATACTAACAATAATTATATATTTGAATTAAAAAGTATTAATATTCCAAATAATATTCAAAAATATAACTATTAATATAGAATTATTTTTATTTAATAATAGCAATACATATTTATAATACTATTACAATTTTCATTTTAAACTAAGATTAATTGAAATATATATTCCATAATTCAATATTTTGTTAATTTTATTAAAATTATCATTAGTATATTAAATTAATTAACCAATTTACTAAATTGAAAAATTAAATTGTAGTTAATTTTATGATCTATTCATTTTAATTGCATGCAATTCAATATTACAACACAGAGATATTGGTATATTATATTTATTTATGCACACATTATATATTTTTCTGTACAGACAACATAAATATTAATATTTTGCATAATTTGTATATTATAAATATTATAATTTGTATATTAAAAAATATATGATATTTTGAAATATAAAATATTCAATATTTTTAAGATCAATATTCCTAAACCTAATTTCCTTTAATTTCCTTTCCTAATTGAGCTGTTGATTATTCTCTTTCAATGAAATTCTAACCTAAATTATTAATATATGTTGCAACGAGACATAATCATATAATACAATGTAAGTGTTTAAGGAACGCTGCCTGTATCACATCCATGCTCATTTATATATTTCATTAATATCTATGATATTTTAATTATCTCTGCGTTATTGGTTTTATTGTTAAAGTATATTCATATCATATCATATGTATTCATTATTTTTATAAATAATTTTAATAATACTCATCATACAAATTAGATTTTAATTAATTTGATTCCAACTTATTAAATTATTAACAGAAGATCAAATATTTGGGAAGTCTAATTCGTATGATATTTATGAAATTGGAGGTTTGTTCAATTTTATCTAAAATAATAAATCCATTTTCTTATAAAAAATGAAATGCTTAATATGGTAGATATAAACATATATTTATAAATGGATACTAAATATAAATTTACATTACCAATGTAATATGTTTCCTATTGAACTAGGGATGATAATACTTTAAATAAATATTAAATTTAAAAAAATGATGTTTATAGATTTTTTGCAAAACAAATATATTAATTCATTACGATAATTATTGAGCGTTTTTAGAAATAATGTTTATTATCAATATCTTTAGCTAGTAAGGTATCTTCCTTTTAAGATAACCTATACTTATAATATATATATATTATTATCATGAGCTATATATATAATAATAATTTTGTTTACGTAAATTAACATTTTATAAATACATTTTTATACAGAAATTTGTATAAAATATTTATTAAATGATAAGGGTGAAATGACATATTCTTATAGAAAGCAGTGAATGACATGCATTTGATGATTAGGTCAAACGAATGAAATGATATATCTTTTTTATTATTATAATTATAGATATTTAAATATATCAGTACATCTTAGCGAATAGATATATTCTTTATACAAGATATTTTGAATCCATTGATAATTTCCATGTGTATACTTTGCCAAACAGGTTCCATGGATTTACGAATGCAAGTTGGTAAGTCTAACATTTACGAGGAAGTGCCAGGCATGAAAACTCTGCAACCAGTCCCGGGAATGCAATCTCTGCCCGCCTTCATGCCATACCCAAGAGTCAGACCAATCACAAATTTTTCTGTCAATAATACTGCGAATAGAAAAATTCTTCCCAACCTGAAACCTAATATCGGAAAAATCATTCAGACAAATTATCAAAGTCCTTATGGTTTTCTATCTACCATTTACTATCGTTTCCTTATTTAAACTTCAATTGATTTTCATTTATAATTAATATTAAATATTAAATATTAAATATTTAATATTAAATATCTAATTAATTTTTAATTTGTTACTTTTAAGGTATGAACATCAAAAGAGAAATTGTAACTCCCAATAGATATAGTGAAGATTCGGATGAAGGTTAATAATTTTATGTATTTTTCCAGTAAATCTCGGATCTTTTGTTATAATTTGTATTAAACCCAAACCCAAACCCAAACCCAAACCCAAACCCAAACCCAAACCCAAACCCAAACCCAAACCCAAACCCAAACCCAAACTCAGACCCAAACCCAAACTCAGACCCAAACCCAAACTCAGACCCAAACCCAAACCCAAACCCAAACCCAAATCCAAAACACAAACCCAAACCCAAACCCAAACCCAAACCCAAACACAAACCCAAACCCAAATCCAAACCCAAACCCAAACTCAGACCCAAACCCAAACCAAAACCCAAACCCAATACCGTAGACGCCGGCACCTATTCGGACGTAATGACGTACGACGACTCCGACGATACAGACGACCCCGACGCCATGCCTTACGACCCCATCATGCGTTGCGGCAAATGCGACTTCATGACGGTACACGCGCAGTACATCCGCGAACACAAGAAAGAGCATCCGATCGAACGGCCGTTCAAATGCGACAAGTGCGAATATTGCAGCGCTCAGAAGGGCAACCTGAAGACGCACCTGCGAACGCACACCGGCGACAAGCCGTTCAAGTGCGGCATCTGTCCGTACAGCGCTACGCAGAGCGCCAGCATCACGAGACATCGTCGCACTCACACCGGCGAAAAGCCTTACCAATGCGACATGTGCCCTTTCGTCGCCGCCCGACTCTCCACCGTCCAGATTCACCGGCGGTCGCACACCGGCGAAAAGCCGTACGTCTGCGACAAGTGCGACTACCGTTCGACGCAGTACGTCAACCTCAAACTGCACAAACGCATACACACCGGCGAGAAGCCGTTCAAGTGCAAGCTGTGCCCGTACCGGGCGGCGAGGTCGCTGAACCTCAAGGTTCACGCGTTGACGCACGTCGACGAAAAGCCGTTCAAGTGCGAACACTGCGATTACACCGCCCGACAATTTGTGCTCGTCCGAAAACATAAGTGCAAAGAGCTCTGGTGATCGAGTACTTCGCCGTAATTTAATTGTTGCGTGCAAACTTCTAATGCTATGATTTTTACTACTAGTCCATCATTTTCTATAATAAGGAATTTAATGCTATAACTATATTATATCAAATTGTATTTATTAATATTCGTAATAGGTTTTTTATTTAAATGCTAAATTTTAAGTTTCATATATTTAATTAATAAATATAGTTATTGTATTATATGATTTTATCTGTAAGAATTTATTATATTATCATATAGAATGTAAGATATTTGTATATATATCTATATTTTCAATATGAACCCTAAATAAAAATTTAAGAAAAATGTGTTAAGTTTTACTATATTCAAGTAATTAATAATAATTTAAATAAACATAAAAGTATTTTATATAAAACATTAATTTGCAGTTTACAATTATCATATTTTCGTGAAATATTAATTATTAGATGATATAATTGATAATTATATTCATATAAAATGTGTGGTAAAATCTATATAATCATGATCTCAGTAATTCTAGATTTGTTTGTTAATCTTGATTTGTTTGTTTGTTAAGTACCTATATAATTAATTATTATCTGCAGAAGTAAGTTGTAAGTAGTTATATAAATTTAATCAGGCCTCATTGTTTCTAATATAAAATTTTACTAAAGTAATTGTAGAGACTGTAATAAGCTAGTGATATAAATTTGATAAATATAAATATATTGAAAATATATAACTCTACAATAACAATATTTTATTCATAATGGTTTAATGGATCCAGGTATTTTCACTCATGTTCAGGCAGTAGTTCTATGATTCAAGAGATGTTCCTTTAATATTAAAAAAGCATATTCATAAACTTAATATTTTTGCCTTTTGAAGTATATTCATAAGTTTATTATTTTAATTTTAAAGAAGTATTTATTTTAAATTAAATAAATTAATTAGTTTAATATTGTAACTTTTAAATAAGCACATTAATTGGTTTAATATTTTTATCTTTAATTAAGCACATTCATTGGTTTAATATTTTTATCTTTAATTAAGCATATTGATTGGTTTAATATTTTTACCTTTAATTAAGCATATTGATTGGTTTAATATTTTTACCTTTAATTAAGCATATTGATTGGTTTAATATTTGTACATATTTATATAGGATGACCAGTCTCAGGATTAGCCATTCTCTTCATGATACACATTCCATACAATCATACAATCGTGCCACACATTCATTAATGATACACAAAACACAACTATAGTTGTGTTTATATATATAGTGTGTATATATATTTTCTTTAGCATACCATATGACTTTATAAAACATATTTGTAACCAGAGATAATAACGAATATTATCAGAAGATCAGAGCTCTAAATTTGACTTTGATGTTGTTATGAATATTCACCAATAATTAAGATTTTATTATTCCCATATTTTTCAACGGTATGATTTCTTTAACAAATTATATAAATAATAAATCTTTGAAATATTCAAGCCGTTTGAAACCACCAAACTATTCAATAATATGCTATATGGTATTTTTCAATATTGTTATGTATCATGTTTAAAATAAAGTTATTTGAATTTCTCAACAAATACTGAGTAATTTTTAATTTAATATTTATATATTATTTTTAATAATCTGTATATATAAGTTTGTATATAAGTATATAAGTTTTCATAGTAATGTTTTTAAAAATATGTTATTATATTAACATTATATTGTTCTGTGTATTCTGCATAGTGGTGTAAATGAAACCTAAAACGGGGTTCAAGATTATTCATATTCAAAGATTTATGTTTCGAAATGGGTTTAGTTTCAAAATGTTGGTTCGAATTGGTGTCATATATGACACCAATCCGAAACTATAGTTTCGAATACAATAAAATATATACTATGGATACTAATTCAAC
>OZ038316.1:20816488-20850850 GCA_964035775.1 Osedax frankpressi
TCACTAAATTATTAAATTGATATGAAATTTAATTTACAATATATCAAATATCAATATTAACTCACAAACAAATATTTATAAAAATGTTTAATAGATTTTTATTTTATTGTAGTTAAATAACACCTTTTTGATCCTTTGTACATGAATGTAATCTGTCAATATTTTGTATTGTATATATCATATATGATATATTACACCTTGTTTATAATTTATTACTTTATATGTGTTAATCTAAATATATAATTAAAATTTTGTTAAATTGTTTGTATTATATAATAATAATATTGATTTGAGTTTTACTAATGCTAGTCAAATTAATGAATTATAATAAAGAATTTTATAGTTTTTTATAATACAAAGTTTATCAAAATGTATATTTATTATTTAAAAAATATCTTTTCATATATTTCTCATGTTTTAGAGCTAACAACTACTAGTGACGACTATGACTCTGACATTGAAACATACAGTTCAATTAAAGAAGCGGCAGGTAAGTTATCATTTAATTTTAGAAATAGTTACCTAAACAGTATTCTTAAAAATGTGTATACGAATTTATCACATTTAAAAAAATAGAAAGCTTAGTTTTTAATAGGAATTTATAAAGTACATTCGTATATAGTATAGCATATTCATTCAATATTGATACGATATATCGTACGATATGTCGTACATATAGAAATAAGTTAATTTAAATGTGTTTATCACATTATAATCTTATATGATTTATATGGATTATATGCAAATACTTGAAATACAACTTAAAATATAGATTTAAGAATATATTTTTTAAATTGTGAACATATTTGTATATATATTTTCTATTTGTAATATCTTAGTATAAAATTATAATATTGTGTATAAGTTTACAATACTAATAAATTAACTATTAGTATTATATTATATTATTACTATTATTACCTATTACTATTACCTATAGTAATTGCCTAATTACCTATTACTATTATTATTAATTATTAATTAATAAATTAACTATTAGTATTATATTATATATCTATTTTTAATTTCTCATAGTTTTGCAGCCAGCATTTTGTACTAAATGTGTATTTTAAATAAATAAGTTTGTTATTGTATCAAATATATATTCTATACACGTATCTACAGCACATCTAGATTTCATAATACTATCATTTTATGAGTCACGAGTACTAATTGTCATCTATAGGTGATATATATAACCAATATATGTTCGTAAATGAATCAAGGATGAAGGTGTATTCTTATTTTGAAATTTCTAGAAACTAAATAAATTATTCTTTAATTGCGTACATTCGATTAACAATTTGCTTAATTCTAATTCTTCAATAATTGCAATAGAAGTTCTTTTTATTGACACTTCTTCATAACTAAAAAGATGCATTCAAAGTTTCATAAAATATATAATGTATTATAATGTTATATAATGCATTATAATGTATTATAATGCATTATAATGTATTATAATGTATTATAATGCATTATAATGTATTATAATGTATTATAATGTATTATAATGCATTATAATGTATTATAATGTATTATAATGTATTATAATACATTACAATGCATTATTTAATAATATAATGTATTATAATGTATTATAATACATTACAATGCATTATTTAATAATATAATGTATTATAATGTTATATAATGTATTATAATGTATTATAATGTATTATAATGTATTATAATGTATTATAATGTATTATAATGTATTATAATGTATTATAATGTATTATAATGTATTATAATGTATTATAATGCATTATAATGTATTATAATGTATTATAATGTATTATAATGTATTATTTAATAATATAATGTTTTCAGATTTGAAAAAGATGATACAAAATTCAATGAATGGATATAGAATAATAGAAATTAATGGTTTATGGTGAATTTATTATATTTGATTATGTTAAAATTTTGCAAAAAAGATAAATAATTATTATTAAACATTATTAATTATTAATTATTATTGGAATTCTTAAAATTTTACTATGACCTAAACCTGACACACTAATATCAATATGCATTAACTAATACAATATATATATACTCGCAGGATTGGTTAATAATGGCATAACAGTCACTAGAGTGAAAGCTGGCTGTTATGTTACCAACCCAGAAGATGCTTCATTCACAGAACCTTCAAATTCTTCCAGTAGCAATGACGAATTTCCTTCTACAAGTGCGACTACATCATCGAAGTATCCCAAAATAATTGGTTTCTTAATTATTCCATCAATTAATTTTTCTATATTAATTTTTCACTGCGTATTAAGTACAATAATTATTATTACAATTTAGCTGGAAACAAGGGAAAAATCATGTTTTCGCAGGGCTACAGCGATGATTCCGATGAGGGTTATTATTTGTATGTGGTAAATTCATATCTAAATTTGTATTCTGCAGAACATATATTAATATTTGCTATGTAATTTTATATAACATTATATAGAATTTGACGATTTATTTAAATATTTTTATAACTGTTGTCCAATACGTAAAGGTACATATGCGATATACATAACACCAAATATTATACACTTTACAGATGCTGGAGCCTATTCCGCTGTCGAGACGTACGATGATTCAGAGGAATCCGAAGAAGACACGTACGCTCTACCCCATGACAAGATACTGAAATGCCGGAAGTGCAACTTCAAGACGGTGCACACAAACTACCTGTTCACTCACAAATCGAAACATCCGATCGAGAGTCAGTACGGCTGCGAAAAGTGCAATTTCCGGTGTACGCCCAAAGTCGACTTGAAGGTTCACAGGAGAACTCACGCTCGAGGAAAGCTGTTCATCTGCGACGCGTGTAGCCGCCGGACGTCGTTGAGGTCCAGCGTTGCCGACAGACTCGCGCACCGCCGACTCACGCACTCCGGCGAGAGATCGCACTCCGGCGAGAGGTCGCACACCTGTAACGGGTGTCCGTACTGGGCCGCCCGACAACGAGCGGTCGACGCGTACCGACGCACCCACTCCGACGAAGGGCCGTACGCGTGCGACCACTGCGAATACCGCTCCGAGCAGAACGCGAACGTCGAGGTGCGACCGCACACCGAAGAGTACGCCTGCGATTTATGCGAATACAGGCGCGACCGGGTCTATAATCTCAAACCGCACGTTCGACATCACGATGCTTTGTCGTTCAACTGCGAGTTCCGATAGCGTACTTTTCTTATAAATAAAGTTTGTAAAATTTAATCTGTATTGCTACACTTCAATTACATATTACATACGGAACTGTTATTGTACGATGGTAGAATGCCAAGTTATGAGAGCAATTATTTCTTCAATTCAAATCATATTTATTTTCAATTAAAAGTATTTTAATAATATAAGCTAACAAAAAATATGCTAAAACATTAATTTTGGTAATATTTATAGATAAAATATTGATAAAATTTGAAATAGGAATTCCTTTAATTTAATTAAATTAATAAACTTAAATGTATATAGTTTAATAATATCAATGAAGTAGTATTGTTCTGACTATAATACCATCACCGTAATTCTATTAAGTATATGAATTCTGTTGAACTACTACCTATTATGACTTGGATATGAGTCGAGTCTCTTTGAATCTTTCTTAATTCGCAACATTGTGGGTTTGAATAGTTATATAATATTAAGTAATCATTTGTAGCGAAGGGCAAACCCAGCAAATAATCTAGATTATTTTATTATTTCCATTGTGTTAAAATATCTTAATTGATATTCAAAAGATCTTAAAAAAGATAGAATTGATTTAATTTAAAATCTTTTATGAAATCATGTCATCTCTCATTTAAAATGTAAACAATTACCCTGCAATATAAAACGATTATGGTTTAGTTCTAAATTTGTTGTCTGTTATACCAAATTAATATTTCTATTATTAATATTTGTTTCAAATTATTATCGTTAAATGTAACTTAATGGAATAATTGATATGTATATAATATATAGATAATTATATTAAATTTATAGATTATTAAATATTTGTTATTGTAGGTGCCGTTATATTAGCTAACAAAATTAACAGTAAACTTTCAGTTTTCTTTTAATGAAATTTTCATTCATTTTGATTACAATCTTGGATAATAATATTATATTATCTATTTAGTATAGTTTTGTACCTGGGTTATACAATAACTATTTGAAAAAGAATAAATGTAATTGTAAAATTATAAGAATAACCAAAAGCAGTAATAATTTTTTAACAAATAAAATATGTCATTATATGTAAGAATATATATTATTTATTTTATTGCAATAAACGGAATTATAATGAATTTATTTGTATGATAAATTATTTAAATTTAATGAGAATATTTGAAAAACTTTTAGGTTTAGCTTAATTTAGAAATATGAATCTCCAATAAATGTCACATTTAACTTTGTAATGGATTTTAAATTGTTGTTAAGAAGTAATAGAACTATTAATTCATTTGATACTTACAAGGTATATATACATGCGATTTTAGATATCTCCTAGGGTCTACATACTCTCTCAATAGTGCAAGATAATAAAGATATTTATCATTATATATCATTTATGAATCTATAGATGAATATATGATAATTAAGCTACTACCACTACTACTACTACTACTACTACTACTACTACTACTACTACTACTACTACTACTACTACTACTACTACTACTACTACTACTACTACTACTACTACTACTACTACTACTACTACTACTACTACTACTACTACTACTACTACTACTACTACTACTACTACTACTACTACTACTACTACTACTACTACTACTACTACTACTACTACTACTACTACTACTACTACTACTACTACTACTACTACTACTACTACTACTACTACTACTACTACTACTACTACTACTACTACTACTACTACTACTACTACTACTACTACTACTACTACTACTACTACTACTACTACTACTACTACTACTACTACTACTACTACTACTACTACTACTACTACTACTACTACTACTACTACTACTACTACTACTACTACTACTACTACTACTACTACTACTACTACTACTACTACTACTACTACTACTACTACTACTACTACTACTACTACTACTACTACTACTACTACTACTACTACTACTACTACTACTACTACTACTACTACTACTACTACTACTACTACTACTACTACTACTACTACTACTACTACTACTACTACTACTACTACTACTACTACTACTACTACTACTACTACTACTACTACTACTACTACTACTACTACTACTACTACTACTACTACTACTACTACTACTACTACTACTACTACTACTACTACTACTACTACTACTACTACTACTACTACTACTACTACTACTACTACTACTACTACTACTACTACTACTACTACTACTACTACTACTACTACTACTACTACTACTACTACTACTACTACTACTACTACTACTACTACTACTACTACTACTACTACTACTACTACTACTACTACTACTACTACTACTACTACTACTACTACTACTACTACTACTACTACTACTACTACTACTACTACTACTACTACTACTACTACTACTACTACTACTACTACTACTACTACTACTACTACTACTACTACTACTACTACTACTACTACTACTACTACTACTACTACTACTACTACTACTACTACTACTACTACTACTACTACTACTACTACTACTACTACTACTACTACTACTACTACTACTACTACTACTACTACTACTACTACTACTACTACTACTACTACTACTACTACTACTACTACTACTACTACTACTACTACTACTACTACTACTACTACTACTACCACCACCACTACTACTACTACTACTACTACTACTACTACTACTACTACTACTACTACTACTACTACTACTACTACTATATCACGGCCGAAAACTCCACATTGAAGTTGATGGAAGTGAATAAACCCAATTGGTTACAAGGTTACAAGGTTACTACTACTACTACTACTACTACTACTACTACTACTACTACTACTACTACTACTACTACTACTACTACTACTACTACTACTAATACTAATACTACTACTACTACTACTACTACTACTACTATTACTATTACTACTACTACTACTGCTGTTTCTGCATAGATAATTTCTAATTTCATTACCTATATACAATAAATTTATAAATAAAAGAAGCATGAACTTAAACTTTACTTAGTAAAACTATTTATTTAACTATTGATATAACCGTTAATCAATTATTAATATAATTGTTAGAACATAATCATTTCCTGGATAGATATACTTTGTCTATTTGTAAATCATCTAGGCTTGTCACTTGTCACTATACAAAACATGCCATTGATTAAATCCACACAAGACTATATTTACCTTCAAATACTACACTCATCATTAGTAAATACAGATAATGTATTAATAATGTGAAGCGTAATTACGACACCACTATAACAGTCGCCGTTAATAACGTCAAAAAACGTTATCAATATCTAATTATCTACTCGGACGTAAACCCTCTGCATACTACACAACTGTCCGGCATCCACAAACTCAGCCAACTTCGACAACTACTTCAACAACAAAATAATTAACGTAATAAACTCACTTCCCCACCAAAAGTTACCATCCCAAACAATTCCGTAACAATTCCATCACATTTACTTCTCTCCTTCCAAACCCCTCCATCAACAAACTCCTCCTGTCAGTCAGATCACTATGCATGCTATACCCGGTTCCTTTAATACTCCTCGATAAACTAACTAAACTACTCTTTCCATTATACGTACACATAATATACCTATCCCTCTTATATGGCAAAGTTCTCGCCTATATGAAAAATTCACATGTTAAACCTATACTATAAAATAATTTACATGATAAATCTTTACAACTATCGTCCAATTTCTAACTTGTCATATATATACAAAACTATTGCAATAATTGTATCCTCCTAACTACATGAACTACCTCGACGACAATAAAATAGGGAACCAACTCAAAATTGCCTATATGACTTACAAGTGTACTGAACCTACACAAATACACATACTACTTCATCCAACAATACACTGCTCCATTATCATTCTCCTCACGACCTCTCAACTGCTTTCGATACCGTAGACCATAGCTTACTAATCTGTCCTCTGCGGTACATCAGTATCGTCTGCACTACACTGGATTGCTTCATGTCCTACCTTGACATTAGCGCACATACTCAGTTGTAAATCGACTCGTATAACATTAAACCGAGTCTCGTTACGGATTTCCTCAGGGTTATACTCTCGCTCCGAGTTCAACATATATTTATCGACTCCACTTGTCATATTCGACGGATACTCCGATATCAACTCCCACACATATGCTGATGATATTCAATATCGCAACCTACCCGATCCTTCCACTAACATAACCATATTAAATAACTGCTTAGACGAAATTAGTGGTTGACTTGCTTATAACTATCTTTCTTTAAATACCAGTAAAATAACTGCACTACTAATAAGTGATTGATTAAAATCAAAACGCCGACAACTCCTGATGAAATTATTATATAATTTCATATTATCATAAATATTCCATATATAGATATTTTTAATATAATTATTAAAGTTATTGTATTTTTTGCGCCAAATTTTTTCAAATATATTGTTGCGTTGGAAACATGAGTTATTTACATAAATAGTTTTTTAATTACACAATTTAATAGCATATCGCATTTAACCTTTTTGTTTTTGTTTTCACTCATATATGAAATCATGGATTCGTCAATTGGAACTCGCCTTGATAGTTAGTAAAATACTTAAATAATTGACTTTTCACCTGTAATTTAATTATAACAAACATTTTAATATAATAAATATTATTTATCAATTGAGCACATATTAATATATATTTATATATATATATATATATATATATATATATATATACTTCTCAGAGCTCTTATACTATATATATTTTTAGGTTTAGAAGTTGAATTGTTTATAGTTATTATGTGGGTTCAGTTTTTTAAATGTGATTTGTTCAAACTACAGATTGTTCAAACTGATCATATAAGATCAGTATGCTATTGCAAACTATGTCAAAAGCAGATCAAGAAGAACATACGTATCATGCGACTTAAGCATTATGTAGAATTTAGTAGGACCATTGCTCTGCTTCTGCTAAGGGCTAACTATTTGTATGTTTTATATTATTATAAAATACATGCGTTTAGATTATATTTCTATATTCTATATTCAACGTAGTAACCATCCTACTAATTTTATCACAGAAAATATTAACTGGAAAGAATATGTCCTCAAGAATAAAAGTGTGATGTGTAATAGAAATTATGTCAACCCAAAAAAAACTGTCACCGATGTTAGTGAAATAGTAGTATAGAAATATATGTATTTAAATATGTTAATATTATATATAATGTCATGGTTTTATGATAAATATATAATATTATCATTATAATACATTAATAAATTATGATAACAAATGATATTAAAGCTGAAATGGAATGGATTTGTGGAAGCTAGCAAACGTATGATGCCAGTGAATATATATAGATCTATGACTTCTGACCAATTGTTTTCCAAACAAAAGAAAGAGGCTGTCGAGGTTATCATATATTTATTGTTGTTATTTTAATATTGTATATTGTTAATTTTAATTATTCATGAATACATTTATGCTTATTAAATATTGTAATTGTTACCTATATATATATATATATATATATATATATATATATATACATATATATACGCAAGGTATGTGTTTTATATAGGTTATATAACTAGTTAATAAAATAATATTTAAGAGGAATGCAAATAAAATTTAAATAAAGTGAATAAAAGTCTGTCGAGGTATATCGTTATCATATATTTATTATTGTTATTATAATTATAATTATCAACCTTATAAATACCTCTATACCTCTATATCTCTGCCTATATAGAAACTCATCTATTGACATTTTATTAACTCCGTTGCAAACACTTTAAACCGATTGAAGCCATCTGCTTCCATCATATGATCATAGCCTTGCATCATTTTTTAATTCTAATAAAACATTACTTCAAAGTCTGTAACTCCTCTAATCTAAAGATGAAAGTATTAGCAGTATAGACTAGAGTCAGATACAGTAACCATAAATCAGTGTTTAGTGTTTAATTATTTACTATTAAGTGACTTCATATCAAATTAAAAATGTCGCATTATATGTTTATAGATACAGTTCAACTGACGACAATCTCTCGTAAGTGTAATGCATCTGCACAACTTGACATCAACATTAATAAATCTGATGAAAATACATTTACCCTCATCATCGAATATGATTTTTGTTATCCAGCTAAAGTAATATTCATCCAATATTTAGTAGTCTGTAAAAGATGATCTAAATAATTCATGAATTTCAAGATAAATGTAATACAGTTACTAATAAGCTAAAATATATCTAACAATAAACCAATCTTCAGGCTCATTTCAAAAACCCCACACTTTCTTTTAATACCAGGAAATATTAAAACAAGGATATATCCAAGTATAGATTTGACCTACTTCCTGTAAAAAAACTCTCTTTGCTCACCGGCCAATCTGGCAGAAAATGTTCGCTATTTTTGTAATCATCTTCACATTTCCCATACATACGCAACTAAATTCTCGAGTTATACTGACAGTCACAACCTGATTTAAAAGGCTATATTAGACCGACTGATCAAATAAAGAAGTGAACGCGTACATTGTACGTCGTACAGCCTCTGGACTTATCATGATCTAATCATAAAACATAATATCATTTATTTTAATACCTGCTTTTTAAAATATTCATATCGTTACGTTATATATATATATATATATATATATATTTATATATATATATATATTTAGTAATATATTTTAGAAAATTACTTATTGTATATTCCTCGCCAATAATAATTAATCTAATATTTAATATATTTATTAAATTGTAACTTTTAATATATACATATAATAAGATATGTATTAGATACAGTTTATTGTTATTATTCAATATATCAATTATAATTAAAACTAATTTTATATTTACTAGCATACAATATAAATCAATATATAATTTTGATTTGTTTGTTAAAGTACTAAGCTCCTTAAATCATGCTAATTCAATTATACGACCTCAGTATTTTGCTAAGAAAAGAGAAGCTATCTACAAGGAGAAACAAAAAGAGGAACGTAAACAAGCTGAGCTCGTCTTCAGATCTAAATCTTCTAAAAAGTCTACGGACAAGAAACGTGTCGAACCGTCGGCATCGAAAGCCAAGGTGACCTCTAGGAGCCAAGAGGTCATCGGCACCGAGGCGGTGAACGAGAGTCGTAAGAACAACCGAGTAACGGGACCGAGTAGTACAGATATCCTGGAAATATACGCAGGTGTCGGTAAAGGGTACTATGATTCTTTCCTAGAACGCTACGTGCAGCCCCGCAAGTACCTGGAGACGATGGATTCGTGCAAATCTCCCGTGGAGTGGGGTCGGGGCGAGACGGAGGACGTGCTGTCCGGCTACAGGAGACAGAAAGAAGGATATTACAACGGTCTGGGCATCTGCAATATCAATATGATGCAGTCTCGCCTCGCTGCCAACAATGCGACGAGTACAAAGTCTGCCTGCCCACACCTTGGCATTAAAACAGATATCGAGTTGGCACTCCGTAACGGAAGGGCAATGATTCGCAAGCTCGAGAAGAGATCGAACTCTAGAATGACTTTGCACAACAAATATTAATATAGTTTATTGTACCTAACAACAATAATAGTATATCTAACTAAAGTAAAAATCTCCATTTATTATAACAACATATGTCAATCACCTACACTAATTATATATATATATATATATATATATATATATATATATATATATTTAATATTCATATTAGTTATTATAAACTTTCAGGGATTATTATACAAACACCATATATTATTTTTTAATTTTCGTATACCTGAAACGCTTTTATACATAATTAATTATTATTTATGAATGCAAATATTTAAAATAACTTTATTTTAAAATAAATCAAATTGAAAAAACCACATTAATTATTGTATTACATTTATAGCCTAAACTTATTGGATTCTATTGTAGACATTCGGTGGAATCCATTCCATAGTAGGATAGTTGGCGAAGTGAATATTTTTTACTATCAACATATATCCCAAGTTACTTTCGAAGTCGCTCTTGGTTACTTTTTTTAGGCGGCCATATAATCCAACTACAGATTAACTCATTTTAGTCTACACCGTAGTCATCAGAGTTTTATTTACTTTACAGAATAAATTATATCGATCCAATCAATGCATCTCTGAATTAAATATTGTGAACAGAAAATATATTGACCATATTTTAGTATTCAATTAAATATTATAATTACTTTTAAAATAAGTAAAACCAATACCTTCCATTATGTTCAGTCGAAAATATCGAATTGCACTGTGAATAATTCACTCTAGATATTTCACTAAAGTATGAGTATAACGGAATAATGGTATAAAATACAGCATAATATTCGTGAGTTAGAAATTCATTGTTGTATTGAATTTTTGGTTAAATAATTCAAATAAATAGTTGAAATTAAATTAGAATTACAAGTATATTAATTAATCTTTTAGCTTCAGTTTGTTGATGAGATTAATTTATTTTAATATATAAAACTAGAATTAAGCTATCTTAGTAGATTAGTAAATTTAGTAAATTTTAAGTGGGATCTATATCTACTATTGTATATGTATTCTTTTGATTTATATCATAGGAAAAACTATTCGCTCTTATCCACTATTATCATACAGTTTTTAAAGTAAACAATATTAAATACTTTATAAAATTTAATTAGAGTAGGTTTGTAACGATGAATTTTAGTGGAAATGTGTGAAGCAAAATTAAAGTATAAACTTGAAATATATTGTTTCATGGTATTCACAGAATAAATGTTTATTTTATTTCAATATATTTATTTAATTTTCGTAATCTATTGTAAATTATGACATACTTATTAATTATTGAAGCATTATTATGCTTATATGCGATATATAGCCATACTTATTAATTTAATAGTATCCTACAAGGTCATAATACACTGTTTTAGTGCTCCATTTGATTATATTAAAAGTATTATAGTTTGATAGAATAAAATATAATAGTAAGGACATGAATAATATTAATTTGATTTTATTGTTTATTTAGATACCGTAACAATATCTTATAATAGAATATATGAAATTTATATATAAGAAATGTATACCCGTGAACGTATTGAATTAATAATACAGTAAATCTATACTGGGAGTGAATTTCAGTTTAATACCATGGCAATGGTAATTAATAATTACTAATTATAAATGATTTAGCAAGAAGAGATTAAATAATATTTAATCAGTTAATTCCTGTATCAGAAATATAATATTTTAACTAATAACTTATTATCTTGTTAGATGTATGAATTCATTACTATATACACAACAACATTAAATTATTAATGATACTAGTAATAATAGTCATAGTGTAAATCAAAACATGGTTTGAAAATATAAAAGTTTATGCATTTGTTTTCAAAATAAGCATAGATTAATGAAATCTTGGTCTTAATGGTAGTTTAGTTCAGATAATAAATAGCGGTACTTTATAAGCCCACCTTACCGTTCCAATGAACACATTGTTGGTTTGTTAAGTTGATTGTTGGTGGCATCTTTAATATAATATTTTTGAATTCCCTAATATATATAATAAATAACATATATAATATAGGTAACATATATAATATAGAGAATTAGGAAGCAAACAATTCATAAATTTGTTTATTATTAATTTCTCGTTGTCCATATAATTATATATATACATAATAAAGTTAAAATAGCATTATATAAAATTGACTAATACACAAAATAATACAATTATATATTAGTTATATATCACAGTTAATCGTTATATGAAGATTTTCTAATTATACATGCTTTTATAATATTCCCTGAGAGATTATAATAGTTTAGGTGATATATATATATATATATATATAAATATATATATATATAAATATATATATATATGTTGTTATAATCAATAGTATTGTTTACAATAGTTAAATATAATATTACTTTTGTTAGGTAAATAACATATATTAATATCAATATATATGTTGCATTAATCTGATACATCTTAATTAAGTGAAATGACATTATGGCGAGTTTAGTTAAAGCTCACTAAATATGTATGCGATAACTCTATAGGGATAGAAGTAGGGTTATCCGTAGTTAGCTATTGCTGTGCAAGGTGATTCTAGAGTTCGATCTATCTTGATTGCGAATCATATCCATGCCATTGCTGACGGCCAATTCGATATTTGTATTAATACCGTGGTGAAGGTATGCGGACCTCGCGTTATTTGCCGCTAGGCGAGATTGCATCACATTGATATTGCAGATGCCCAGACCGTTGTAATATTCGTCTTTCTGTCTCCTGTAGCCGGACAGCATGCCCTCAGTTTCGCCGCGACTCCACGCGACCGGAGCCGTGTACGACTCCATCGTCTCCAGGTACTTGCGGGGCTGCACGTAGCGTTCCAGGAAAGAATCGTAGTACCCTTTACCGACACCTGCGTATATTTCCAGGATATCTGTACTACTCGGTGCCGTTACTCGGTTGTTCTTACGACTCTCGTTCACCGCCTCGGTGCCGATGACCTCTTGGCTCCTAGAGGTCACCTTGGCTTTCGATGCCGACGGTTCGACACGTTTCTTGTCCGTAGACTTCTTAGAAGATTTAGATCTGAAGACGAGCTCAGCTTGTTTATCTTCCTCTTTTTGTTTCTCCTTGTAGATAGCTTCTCTTTTCTTAGCAAAATACTGAGGTCGTATAATTGAATTAGCATGATTTAAGGAGCTTAGTACTTTAACAAACAAATCAAAATTATATATTGATTTATATTGTATGCTAGTAAATATAAAATTAGTTTTAAGAATATAAAAAGTTACAATTTAATAAATATATTATATATTACATTCATTATTTAGGAGGAATAAATATCAATACATGTTATGACGGAAATATAGATCAATATTTTTAAATACAACATTTTTTAAATATGAAGAATAAAAAATTCTTATACATTTTATAAATATAAAAAAAAATTGATTTGAGAACATTGCATATTAAAATTATATTTATATTATAATATGAAGATAATAATTTATTAAATCTAAAAGAAATACTTGAATACAAGAACCTATTATTAATGTGGTGTTCGATAAAAAAGTTCCAACCAAATTGGTTACTATTTTGAGACGTGCTGTGGGGATGAAGGAATCTATAATATTTTATAAAGATACTCAAACAAGAAAATCTCAAACTATCAGTCTGTATGGCCGAAAATCATGAAATAAGTTAGAGTGTTCAAGTATCCTTATTTTAATTATATAGAGTTACTTATTGATACATTATTTGGTTAACTGTAATATAAATTTGTCTATCACCTTAATTAATGGAATATATTACATATATAGACACACACATACATACATACACGCACACACACACACACACACACACACACACACACACACACACACACACACACACACATACACACGCACACACACACATACATATATATAATAGACTCTCACACCAGCAAAAAAAATAAAGTATACAGAGGAGATGAAACCCTGCCCAGTAGAATAGCTAAAATATATTGACAACCTATTTAAAAGATTTGCAAATCTCTGTCTCCAAATAATCTCCTTACTACTGAGAAAAAAGAAGGCAGTTGTGAGTAAAATACGTTTTGTTTTTATTCATTTTATTTCAATTTTATTTTCATTCCTCTTAAATATTATTTTATTAACTAGTTATATAACCTATATAAAACACATACCTTGCGTATATATATATATATATATATATATATATATATATATATATATATATATATATATATATATATATAGGTAACAATTACAATATTTCATAAGCATAAATGTATTCGTGAATAATTAAAATGAACAATATACAATATTAAAATAACAACAATAAATATATGATAACGCCATACCTCGACAGCTTCTTTCTTTTGTTTGGCAAACAATTGGTCAGAAGTCATAGATCTATATATATTCACTGGCATCATACGTTTGCTAGCTTCCACAAATCCATTCCATTTCAGCTTTAATATAATTTGTTATCATAATTTATTAATGTATTATAATGATAATATTATATATTTATCATAAAACCATGACATTATATATAATATTAACATATTTATTTCACTAACATCGGTGACAGTTTTTTTTGGGTTGACATAATTTCTATTACACATCACACTTTTATTCTTGAGGACATATTCTTTCCAGTTAATATTTTCTGTGATAAATAATTGAATAATTAAAAATTGTTATATGCCTTATTTTAATATAATAATAAACCAACTATATATATATATATATATATATATATATATATATATATATATATATATATATATATGTATATATATATATATATATATATATATATATATATATATATATATATATAGTTATATAGCATATATGATGTTTCAATAGTCTTTTAATAAAATATATAATTTACCTTTGAAATAGTTGTTAATATATATATAATAAAACTGTAAACAAATGATACACATACATATATATTAATTACATATTTTACTCACTATCGAGATGAGAGCCAATTGACGAATCCATGATTTCATATATAGATGAACACAAAAATAATATTATCAACTTATATGAAATGCAAATAAAATATTAATTAATATTAATGTAAACAAATAAAGTTACCAACGCAACAATAAAGTAGAACAAATTTGGAGTAATAAACAATAATATTAATAATTAAATTATAAATAGATTCTGATATTTGTGAAAGAATATTAATAATATTTTAATACATTCACAATTATATAATAACCAATAATAATACTATATTTATTATGAATTATTCATGTGTTAATTTAGAATAAGCCCATCCAATATGAGATCTTTGTAATATTCACATTCTCACAAATAAATACTTGCATACAACACATACACGCAACTGTTTCATTAATATAGATAACATACATAATATAGATAACATATATAATATAGATAACATATATAATATAGATAACATATATAATATAGATAACATATATAATATAGATAACATAGATAATATATATAATATAGATATCATAGATAATATAGATAATATAGATAATATAGATAATATAGATAATATAGATAACATAGATAATATAGATAATATAGATAACATAGATAAAATAGAGAATTAGGAAACAAACAATTCATCAATTTGTTTATTATTAATTTCTCGTTGTCCATAGAATTCCATATATACATCATATGGATTATAATAAAGTTAAAATAGCATTATATAAATATTGACTTATACACAAAATAATACAATTATATATTAGTTATATATCACAGTTAATCGTTATATGAAGATTTTCGAATTATACATGCTTTTATAATATTCCCTGAAAGATTATAATAGTTTAGGTGATATATATATATATATATATATATATATATATATATATATATATATATATATAGGAGACTTCCAGCTTTAGCATGAAACAATGATAAAGTGTAATGCATTATTACATATTGTGCAAGTTATTTCATTTCAGAGCTAACCAAGTGAGACGTTGTTGTTGTTGTTGTTGTATATATATATATATATATATATATATATATATATATATAAATCTATCTATATAAATTCTCGATTAATGTTATGCTATTAATGCTAATGAAATCTCATTTATATAGTAATTGAAAGTATTATCTATCCGATTCAATGGTTTGTGCATTTTAAATGAATTCCGTTATCTTTATATTAATGACTTTATTAATATCTTTATGTGAATCTCAAGATAATTTCAATTATCTGATAGATTTAAGTTATTGTATAGTGAATTATTATAATTAGTATTACATAAATAGACGTTATCTCATTATATATAAAGACGTTATCCCATTTTATATAAAGGTTGCCCTTTGATGACAAATTTAAATTTATTTAAAATTGACTACTTACAAATACAATAATTAAATTTACAATACAACTAATCAATACAACTAATCAAGCTATATTTAATATGTCTAAATAAATATTATAATATAATAGAGTATTATGTTTAAAAATTAAATTTTAAATTAATATTTCCTCATTAGAATCTAGATGGATTTGTAAATCATTTAACTATTTCTACGAACATCCAACTTTAGAGATTCATTATTATGAATAGATAGGCATTACATTTTAATGGAATAGAACACTTCTTTTTTATGGATATTACAATGAAATGATCGTCTAAATGTGATCTTTTTAAAAATTTTAATGACGTCTATCAATTAAAGTTAAATGAAAAACACGTTAGTGTTCACTTGTTTTCACTTTCAGATATATATTTCATTATATATCACATGAAAATAAGGTTGCGTATTACTTCTAAATAAGGAAAGTCTTAAATGTTTAAATATTTGTTATTTATTTTATCAACTAATTTTGAATAATTCGTTTAATTCCAAAAACTATAATGTTGCAATGTATTATAGATGTGTTATGAATTATAGAAATGCATTCGTGTTTATAAACTAAATTGACTGAATATACACAATTTCACATACATACACGCACCAACATACACACACATATCTAGATGAAAATACACGATTTTATTAATATTGCTAAATTACTTATAAATATAATCATTGTATAGAAATTCGTATATCCTTATAAAGAAACGTTTTAAAATAAATTAAAATAAGGATGCTATCATGGCATCAGTATTTCACAATATATGTCAAATATCTCTTAAATCATAATACATACAATTTAATGAATTCCATTGACTTCTGTTACAACTTGATAAATTACATTGACTTCTGTTATAACTTAATGAATTCCATTGACTTCTGTTATAATTTGATGAACTGCATTGACTTATGTTACAACTTGATGAACTGCATTGACCTCTGTTATAACTATATGAATTCAATTAGTTTCTGTTGCAACTTGATGAACTGCATAGGTTTTTGTCACAATTTGATGAAAGCCATTGGCTTCTGTAACAAGTTCATACTGTAATGTATATCTCATTATCTTTCCTACTCATCTCGATATATAAATACCGTAATATGCCTTCAAATGTTCTCTTGTAAATTTCCACTATAATTAATACACTTTTTACACCCAATAAATATTGGGTTATAATGAACGATTATTATTGTCGTGAAACTACGGACCAGATTCATATTTTAATGTAACCAGTACAATACAAATTCTATTCGTAGGATTTATAATGAATTGTAAATTATAAATAATTATTTATTAGTTACTTAACATGCACAGATAATATTATAAATATATCACACATATGCATATATTGAAATCCCAATATTCTAGATCAATTAAATTGACTTATTTCCAGATCAGAAATTTCACGGCTCTTTGTTCAGAGATAATAATTATATAATAATGATATACCATGATTAGTTTTCTTTTAATAGAATTTAAAGTATCCTTTTAAAGATAAAAGTAAAAAGTATAAGATTTATAAATAACAACATTAATAATAATGTTTTGCAATATTTAGTCATTTACCTTATTAATATATATATATATATATATATATATATATATATATATATATATATATATATTGGCTCTTTAGGGAATTATTAATAAACAATTAAATAAGTAGGTTAAATATACTGGAACTCGTCATGACAGAAGCATAGCAGAATAAAACTAACACAAAATGAAAAGAACAAGTAAATATAAAATAAATATTGTGAGTATATACAGGATACATAAAACTATAGAAGGTTGAATTAAAATACAAAAAAAACTATAAAAACTATTGAGTTAAAACAATCAAAAACTGAAATTTTGAATTAAAAACATTAATATAAATACAATAAGTAAACACAACTTTGAATACATTGTTAACTATTTCATAACTATTCTCTTTTAGACTTCAAAAATTCTATCATCAATTTGCCATTGCTTATTGGATATCTGAAGTATTTTTTAAATATACCATTATATATGTCATGGTCCAAGTGAGCTTATAATATAAAGTAGAACCATATACCTTATATACCATTTCTTCTTTATACCTACCCTCGTCGATATCATAGTATTCGTTAAGATTGGCGAGTCGTCATCCGAAAGTATATTAGTTACCATTTTTCATATTTGTATTTTATCCTTCTTTTTTTCTTTCTAAAATACATAAATCACGCAATTACTTTCTTTTACAAATTTAACAAAATTAAATTTTGATCAAATCCTGATTAAATGATAAAATATTTTACCCTACTTAAACCATTTTACCCTACTTAAACTTAAACCCTACTTAAAACATGTCATATTTCGACTCTTAAAATATTAATAATAATATTATTTTAACCTTGATAAGAAAGACAAATTACAAATTATTTATCCTTTTTTTAAATTTAATGTTTTCTTTATTATCCTATTGACTTATAATTTGTAATGTATTTTTTTGTATATTTTAAGATAATTATCGATTTAATATTTTATTTTTTAAATTATTCTTGACTATATTTTATATGTTTTCTTACTTTACTATTTGATGATTGATTATTGATTTCTTTTTGACAAATTAAATTTCTTTATGTTATTGTATTAAATTTTATAATTTTACTTTATTTCTTTTAGCTCTATAGTATTGTAAAAAACGAAAGATTTGATTTATTAATACATATTCTTAATATTAATAATTGCCTTGACTAGCTTCACTACTTCAATAATTTCCCAGGTATAAAAAAACGAATCTGAATATATGTGTTTACTAAGCACTGTTTATATATATATATATATATATTTATATATATATATATTTATATATATATATTTATATATATATATTTATATATATACTTTATATTATATCTTAGTTCATATCAATATTATACACAACACTTTATAACTATTTCGGGAATACTCCTTTATAATTTATTTATTATATCATAATATATATGTATATATAAAAATTAAAAATTCTCTATTCAAACTTAAAATACAATTATCTTTTGAAAGGTTCCATTATAAATCTACTACTAATTATCACTTTTGTAAATTACTTATTAATAAGTCGGTTAGCTTTCAACTATTTTATTTGCTGATATTTTGTCGGTAATATATTATATATTAATAATAATAATATTAATAATAATTAATAATAATTATTATAACTTAAGTTATATTCCAATATAATCTTATACAAATTAGAAAGCTAATTCGATTAGGATAAATTAAAACTGAATATAACCAAAATAAATAATACTCATATATAATATGTAACCATATTGACAATTCAACTCTAAAATTTATCAAATACAAATGTCTACACTTCATACATAGAATTTCAACTGACTTTTAATTGCACTAACTATTAAAAAAATCAAATATCTCTAGATAAATGATTTTTATATTCAAAAGATTTACTAAAATATTACCAATTAATTCTATAGTAGAAATATAATTTTACTTCTTTTGCTCCGCCTTATTTTCGCCATTTAATTTGAAGAACTACTTTCGAATGCAATTATAATATATAATTATTTACGAATTTATAAAATATAGATTTAAAATCTTATAAAACAACTATACATAAAAACGATATTGGTGATAGATTGATATGATAATTTAAATTATATATTTATGTATAGCTTAACTTATAATTCATTTTGACTAACTTTGTCATTTAACTTCAACTATTACACCTGGAAATATATATTTATTAAAATATATTTATTAAATAACTAATTAGTTATTATTCTAGATTAATATAATATTCTATTAATAGACTAACAGACTAATATAATAAAACAAATATAAACTGCTTAAAACTATAATAATTAAAAATAGTTGAATAAATCAGATATTCAAAATTATATTATCCTTTCTGATTAATCTTGTCTATTAACTTTAAATAAACTTTATGTTTATTTAAAATAAGACAAAATCTCCAATTATTCGTTAAAACAGTACCTTGAATTTGTATCGCCATTTATTCAACACATATATGTAATATTTCCATGGTAATTTTGATAAACATATGCAATAAATATATGGTTATTTTAAAAGCATTTATTTATTCTATTAAAAGCAAAATAAATAAACATCACAACAGTTATATTTTATCTAGCATAAGATAAAATACTTAACTATGATATATTTATACTTAATATATTTATACTTATATAATTAAATAATGAAATTCGTTGGGAATTAAATGCAATTCTTAAATAAGAACTAATCATTTGTGTTTTGATGAAGGCAGTGCATCTGAAAACAAGCGATTACAAATGAGTCAATAATTACTTAAAGCTTTTCTTATTTGAGTTTTCTTAATTTTTCGGGATTTGTCAATTCACAATCTAAATATATATTTTTTATCTTCCGGAACCCATACCTATAGGTCGTCTCCATCAGGCAAATTGCTGTAAACATATTTAAGTAATTTTATCTAGTAAAAAAATCGTATAATCGTATGTTATGTATCAATTTAACCTGTAGTTAACTTGACTTGTGAAACTGCGAACCAAGTTCTGAGGTGAGTACATCGAAATCGGGGTATTGTATGCAGTTGGCCTCAATACTTGTATTCGTTCCTCTGTCAGTAATACAATGTAATAGTAATGTCAAATAAGGTTTATTCATATTATTTATATTATTACATATGTATATTACAGACATTTATAAATATATTTTATAATCTTTATACATGTATAAATAATATATATATATATATATATATATATATATATATATATTAATGAGACACCATCGAAATATATATATCATTTTTTAAAGATAATATAAAATATATCTCTGAATACCTACTATTTTCAAATTTGTATATTAGAAACTAATATGAATAAACTTTAAAAACTTTTAAAGTTATATTAGTATAGCAACCGTGAATTTTATTTCCATTGATCAATAGATTGTGTTGTCGTTTTTTCTCAAATGCTGCTGACCTCTGCTCCGGAAGTGCATAGGCTCCTCCGTCTTCCGGAACTAATAGTCAAAAGAACAATATAAATATAAATCGGGATATATAGATAGATAAATGGATGGATGGATGCAATGATTGATTTTATACGCATTTAAATTTTGTTTTAGTTTCTTCTATAAATATGTATATGCGTTCTATGTATTCTATAACTACCGAGGTCATCACTACAAAGTATTCATTATCTTTATCATATCATATAACTAGCTCTTAATTATTTATAAAGGCTCCTAACGGCCTATCTCTTGTAATATCGGCAAATGGTCTCAAGAGCCAAAGAAGGTTAAACGTGTATACAAACTCGCGCGGTACCTACTTAAACTATCTACAGGTTTGCAGAAAGTAAAATCCACAGTAAGTTCAGCAACACAATCGCGATGAAGTATCTACAGCGACATAGAATGTGCTACTTATCTTTAATTATCAATAACGTGAGCCATACATCTTCAGATGGAATCGTAAATAATCCTAGAAGAATAATATGATATAACGGCTCAATCAGAAAAAAGAAACTAACAATATTACTATCTGAATATTGAATGTTCACTCTGTAATTATATATGGAAAAATAAAAAAGTAATAACAGAAATAGGTGATCGTAGTTGTGACAATATAACATTATTGAATATAACATTATAGAAATTGTTAATCCATCAACAATGTTCATCGCAAATACAAAAGTCAAGATAAATACATTGTGTAGTATGTCTTGTTTAAAATAAAATCAATGTCCAACTGTTTAATAAAAAATCTATTAACGAAATGTAATAAATATAATAAATGTGGAGATTACATTTTAAAAACGACTTTCTATTAGTATAGGTATAGTATTAGTATAAGTATAGGTGCATTGGAAAGCCAAATTAAGTTTATTATAAACACTAACGTAGGACTTGCATCCATGAAAAGATCAACTTTGATCAGAATTTGCCTAATATAGTATTTATTGCTATTACACCCACACATAGAACTATAATATATATTATTCTTAAGCTAGTAAAATAATATATTCAGATGCAGACAGTTATTATAAAACTATACTTATTATAATGACCTGCACCTTATCTTAAGAACCATATGATAAATATATATATTCTGTAAAGAGTGAAATCGATTCTGATTTTATATTAAATGTGTCAATTTATAGATCTTAATTGATTATTCAAAGAAGAAGTGGGAAAAAATCAACTCACTTAGACATCTCAAAATGTAAATTACTACAATATATAGTACACTTATTGATTATTATGTAATATAACAGAAACTAGATATTTCGTAAACATAATATATAACATAATAAAATATCTACAATCACATAAGAAGATAACTGTTATATGAATGATAAATATAGGATATATCCAAATAGGATAAGTTCTAATAAATATTCGGAATTTTACATTAATTAATAGTTATTAAACAATTAATAGTTGATTAAAATTTCATATAGGATCAATGTAAATTAATAGATAGGAATATGAAATGCAGTAGAAACAAAAGATGATAATTTAAGATAATTAATATAACTTGAAAAAGCGTAATATAAATTTAATTATCGAAGATAAAAAAAGTAAATTCTGCATGTATATACTTATTGGATATTATTAAAAGTAATAGTACACATTTTATAATATAATACATACAATATAATACAAATTTAACATCATTAAATGACCAATATAATTGATAACTTCTATAGTAATTCCATAGGTATATATATAAGAATAATATATATGATAATTTCATAGACATTAAAAATATGTTGATCCATATGCATATATGGACTGAATGATTTTACCTTCGTGATCTTTACTAAACTTGAAATTGCTGATACTATTGACTTATTGGTTGGAATAATTGCAAATACTAGTAGATTCACACAATAACAGTATAAACATACACATGGTTGAAAGAATCGAATATTAAGGTAAGTAAAGGATGAAAGGTAAATTAATGGCATAGTCCATACTATAAACCTAATCACGAATACATCAACATAAAACACAGCTTGCAGAAGTACATACGTTAAAACGTTTACACGTTTACCTTATTTATCTATAGGTGCTAATAACATTGTATATATTTAGCTGCTATCATGAATACAATATGATATAAGTATGCGAATTTTAACATAATACATTTTAAATTACGAGTACCTAAAATATAATACAACATAAGTAATACTCTAAATTTCAGAAATCATGTTAAATAAAATAAAATTGATTTAAAACATGACATTTGTTGAGATAACATGCGGGAAGATAATGCAATTAATTCCTGAAACTAATTCTACCTTAATAATAGGACACTACTAATTGCCATATTTGATTTGGTAATATTCTCATATATTATATATGGCATATAGTATATATATTATATACTGTTTAAGCTTTAAAATCCATTTAAGAATAACTTATAGAGAATAGAGAATAGGTCACGGAAAGATGAAATCTAAAGAATAGTTGAAGTAAAAGAATATTGATGAGGTGCTAAAAATGTATTAATTAATTATTAATAATAATATTAATAAAGAATATATCATTTATCACGACAAAGTACAAAGTAAAATAACAAATGCATGTTTTTCACTGTTTTTATAACATTTTAGAAATATCGATAAAATGTTATCAATTTAGTACATTTGTGTAAAAATAATTAAATATAAAATATGGTTAGAGATTATGCATGTAATATTCTCATGTAACGCAACTATTTAAAGTTTACTAAAGATATGAAATATAGGTCATAACTATGTTTAAATAAATCAAATGTATCACAACAAGTCTACATATTATATATAATATATTGCATATACAGTTTGAAAAATATAAATTAATCATTATAATCATATTATCATTTCCCATAATCTTTATATGTTAATATAAAGATTATGGGAAAAGTAATTTAAATTCTCAATATTTCAAATAACATTTGACATTTAATAACTGATCATGCATTATATGTTTATTTACTTTTACAACCACACTAATAGTTTATGAAGAACGATAATTCAATTATATTACTTTTACATTAATCCGTTTTACATATTATATTATATATATACATATATATATATATATATATATATATATATATATATATATATTATGATGCATATTAGTATAATACTTATGACGTCATGCTATTATAACATCATGAGTTTATATTTTCTGAAGGGCAATGAAATCAAACATGCGAGGAAATTCGTAGTTAATAATATTGAATAAAATGTTATTATAGTCTCTCCGTGCAAATCAATCTGGTACACGCAAAATACTCTACTTTCTAGAGTACGGGCAGTATTCTACATATTAGCTGTACATGCTGTTGTTTATTAGACAAAATAATGATATCCATGAATGTGTATAAATAATAAAGTATAACGATGGTGTGTAATATGTGATGGCATTTGGGGGACTGCAGTTATGGGTCAAAGTTTAAATACAACAATAACAATAACAAACGTAGCAAATGCAGAGCCAACGAAACTCTAAAGAAGGAGATAACCGGAGCTGAACACTGAACCCCGCCAGGGTGACGTCATGAGAATGAAGAAGCTACTAAACGCCTATTGCATAATATGGCATTGCGAAGAAATCGTTATAACCGGGGAAAACGCGTTGCAGCAACGATTATTATGATTGAAATACGAATGTACGAATGTACACAATATACATAATGTACATAATATACATAATGTACGAATGTAAGAATACTCCATTTGTTATAATATTAATAATAATACTAATGATACAAATAATACTAATAATACTAATGATATTAATAATACTAATATTACTAATAATAATATTAATATTAATAATAGTAATACTATTAATAACAATACTATTAATTCTAATACTAATTATACTAATACCAATAATAATAATAATAATATTAATAATACTAATATTAATTATAATAATAATAATAATGATGATACTAATAACAATAATAATAATAATATTAAATAAACCGATCTGTTGAAGTTTTATAATACATGGCGATAACTGGGAGTATCATGATATTATATAATGTGACATAATGGTCTCTCAAACGAATGGCGAATATAGTTACCCTATATAATGTATCGAAATAACGAAATGTTAACTCGCGATGTACAGAAGTCGTTAATGTCAAAAGACGCATAGAAAAATAAATATTGAATACGGGGGTGCTTCACTTTTGGATTGGCAGTAGGACAGTAGAAGTAGGCGTGGCAATGGGAGTGGTAATGGGCGTGGTGGGGGGCGGGGTAAGGAAATGGTCTAAACTAAAACTCGATCCATGCCAAGAGAGTTGGGCGAATCGACGCTGATGGACGAGTGTCGTCGAGCCCCCATGCGATTGTAGGTGGAGTTAGAGGACAAATTGGGCGTGTCTTGTTCTCGCACCATCTCTAGCAACGCCTGATTTCCGGTTGTCGCCGTAGAGGCCGCTTCCGGTCTGTAAAATAGACGATTGTATATTTCTCACGACTTAAATTATAATCATTTGCACACATAAATACATATATATATATATATATATATATATATATATATATATATATATATATACAATGTAGACTGACCATGTAATCGAAAGCATAAATCGGCTCATAACTATAATGTAAAGTAAAATGAGTAATGGTCCAATAGGTAATAATATATAATTATTAATAACAGTGGAAACTATAATACAAAGTTAAAAATGAATTTTATTATTTATTATAATTTCAATTATTGGTTAGCCTATACATATAATACTAACTATACATATAAATACTAACTATACAAACTATACATATAAATACTAACTATATATATGCATACTAACTATATATCTAAATACTAACTATATATAAAAATACTAACTATATATATAAATACTAACTATATATATAAATACTAATTATACATATAAATACTAACTATATATATACATACTTACTATATATATAAATACTAACTATATATATAAATGTTAAGGAATAATGACAATATTAACTAATAACCAGGATAACAATGCCAGTAATGTAATCTATTATATTGTGTAATCACGATATAAAGTGAACATTATTACTAATAAATTGGTAGTATTATTGTAAATATTTGGTGAAATCCTTTTACCGGAAATATGTCGGAGTGAAACTTACAACTATCAACATATTGCCTACATCCCTTGGTAATCAATTTTCTTTAGAATGTTCTAGTATTTAACAATATCCATTGAATTAATTCCTCATTTCTATATTATTTACGGCTAATGTAATAGATACGTACATAGTGACATTGAAAATAACGAATTAACTTAAGCAGGTTATATAAATATTATATAACGAGAAGATCTCACTTCGCTCATAACGTAGTATTTTGTTATATTCTAAATTGGTTTTTAGTTCAAAGAGTCGACTACCTAAACGTATAAAGTAATTTCGGAGTGCTTGGGCAAACTACTCCCGCACTTCGAGTGTATCTGGAGCGCTTGATTTTAGAACATAGAACAATGCAGAATAGATTAGTGACATAATTCACTAACTGATTAGAGGCAGATTCCCCGGAATTCCTATTGTTATTGGTGTCCTTCTTATTCAACTCCTTCTCGTAGGCTCGGAAAGCGTCGAGGCCAGAATTCGAGTCCTTGCGTCGAGTTACCATAATCGAGGCACCAGAAGAGTTTCTCCTGCTTCCGGTCGTTAAGGATTCGGGACGCACCGGTACATTAGAGGATAGCGTTGCGGCTCTACTGTTATTGTAGAGCAGTTGTCTTCGGTTTTGGGCAGTGGGCGTGGCTACGTCTCCGTTAGACACGTTCCCTTTGGCCTCGCTGACCACATCAGGTTTAGAAGCCCGCTTATGGTACATGTCCATACCGTGATCTTTGCCGAGTTTACTCGCCAGGGGCCGAGAAGTCTCGCTGCTGCGCCTGCGTAGTAGATCCGGAACCGACTGGTAGGTGGAGCCGAATTCAACGGATCCGCCGCCGTACGTTTTAGCCACGCCCCCGTAAGCGGCGACTCCGCTGCCGGCGGTTTTGAATACTTCGTCGTCGTCCTCTCGTACGGGAGGACCGTTACCGACAACCGACGCGTTTTGATTGACAGAAAATCGTCTTCGCGTCTCGTCTGGCATTTCTTCGTCGCCGGAAACGCGTTTCGTCTTTCCGAAACCCAGATTTTTCTCGATTGCGCGCAACGCATTCAAACCGGACGTAGTGGATGGCCGGCGCGTTGTAGTGGTCTTCGTGGTGGTTCCGGTTTGCGGGTCGTAACGTTTCACGATCGTAACGGTGGAACCGTCGGCCGACTCTAGGCATTCTATTTCGGGTGCCACCGGAACCGCTATTCGACTAAAGTCGCACTGGGAACTGCGGCGGCGGTGGGCGGCCGCTGAATCAAACTTTACACCGGACACCGGTTTCTGAGCGCCTCGCGTCATAATTGCGGGCGTCGACGTTGCTACGGTAACGGGCGACTCGACTTCCGCCGTGGCGAGCGGCATGGCGGGAGGTGTGGCGGGTGGCGTGGCGGGCGGCGACGGGGGTGGAGTGGCGGGCGGCGAGGGCGGCGGGATTGCGGGTGCCATAGAGGCAATCGTGGCGGGTGCCATAGAGGCAATCGTGGCGGGTGCCGCGGGTGGCGTCGTTCCAGGTGCATTAAGCTCGTCACCAGGAGGTCTTTCGTCGGCAACGGAAGTGGAAATGAACGAAACAGACGATACGCTAGAGGTGACCGGAGCGTTGATGTCGACTACGTGAGAGGATAGAGGTAGGGCGGTAGGCGTGGCCATCGGGGTCAAAGGGGTCAACTGCGTGTCTTGAGCGCACGCGACAGCGTTCGATATGGTCATGGCAGCCATCTTCGTAGTCGAATGTTCGGCGTCTGAGGATAAGGGCAATTAGGGATGCGGTTAGAGCACACGCAACACACGCAACGCACGCAACGCACGCAACTCACGCAAATACGCGAACTCGCCCATCTGCTTCGATGTAAATGAAGACCTCGAGTTAATTATCATAAAAAAATGACGGCACGATATGATGTTATTATCTGTGCAAATCGAAACAAACAAATAAATAAACATCATTTGATTCAAGTCCAAAAAAGGGAGAAATACCAAGGTCAAATAAATCATGCCACGACAGTAAACATGGTTACACCCGCATACGCACGCATACCCGCGCATACGCACGCATACATGCACAGAGTAGTTGGGAATATACTTGCAGACCGGAAGTTTGCATACTAACCGAATATGCCGAGCACAGTCGGAGAAGTGTTAATGTTGTTGGTGTTGTGTGTTATTGCGTGTATATAAACGCAGTACGCGATATCTCGCGTTCACTGTACGATGTGCATATCATTCGTATGATATTAAACTCAACGGGATACTTGGAGAACTATAGCAATTTCTAAAGCCATACGCGTCTTCATACCGAGGATAACAAATGATTGCAATAATAACAAAGAATATATATAATCTAGTACTGGGTTAGGAATGCGAGGTTATGTATCGTTTGTGGGTATGGGTAGTATGTAGGTGTAGCGTATAGGGGGTAGATTATAGGTGCAGTATGTAGGTAGTATTAGTAAATAGGGGAAATGCATGGGCGAGTATGTGTAGCGCCTATGTGTAGTATGTATGTAAGAAGTGTGTTAGTTTAGTGTATAGGTAGGGGTGGCATGTATGTAGAATACTATATAATACGGTGTGTTGGGTTGGTTATAGGTAGCCATACTACTATATATTACATAGTAACATTTGATTTTCATATAAAGTTAGACGTTTGGGTTTAAAAAAAGAGAAGTTATTTTATTAGATATCACGATATTAATATTAAGTAACCTATACGCTAACTACCAATATGTATCTAATGAATTTAAGTAGATATGAGTATGATGATGTAAGTAGATTATAGTATTTATGGGGCACGTTTTATACGAGTCAATCGTTGTCATAGTAATTTGATTTATAACAGATGCTTGCAGTTTTTGCACGATTTAGAAGTTGTAAAAATGTGATTTGCACAGCATATAGTTTAGAATTATGTAATGCTTATGTAATGCTTATGTAATGTAAATGTAGCGCTTATGTAATGCAAATGTAATGCAAATGTAATGCAAATGTAATGCTTATGTAATGCAAATGTAATGTAAATGTAATGCAAATGTAATGCAAATGTAATGCAAATGTAATGCAAATGTAATGCAAATGTAATGCAAATGTAATGCAAATGTAATGCAAATGTAATGCAAATGTAATGCAAATGTAATGCAAATGTAATGCAAATGTAATGCAAATGTAATGCAAATGTAATGCAAATGTAATGCAAATGTAATGCAAATGTAATGCAAATGTAATGCAAATGTAATGCAAATGTAATGCAAATGTAATGCAAATGTAATGCAAATGTAATGCAAATGTAATGCAAATGTAATGCAAATGTAATGCAAATGTAATGCAAATGTAATGCAAATGTAATGCAAATGTAATGCAAATGTAATGCAAATGTAATGCAAATGTAATGCAAATGTAATGCAAATGTAATGCAAATGTAATGCAAATGTAATGCAAATGTAATGCAAATGTAATGCAAATGTAATGCAAATGTAATGCAAATGTAATGCAAATGTAATGCAAATGTAATGTAAATGTAATGCAAATGTAATGCAAATGTAATGCATATGTAATGCAAATGTAATGCAAATGTAATGCAAATGTAATGCAAATGTAATGCAAATGTAAATCTAATGTAATGCAAATGTAATGCAAATGTAATGCATATGTAATGCAAATGTAATGCAAATGTAATGCAAATGTAATGCAAATGTAATGCAAATGTAAATCTAATGTAATGCAAATGTAATGTAAATGTAATGCAAATGTAATGCAAATGTAATGCAAATGTAATGCAAATGTAATGCAAATGTAATGCAAATGTAATGCAAATGTAATGCAAATGTAATGCAAATGTAATGCAAATGTAAATCTAATGTAATGCAAATGTAATGCAAATGTAATGCAAATGTAAATCTAATGTAATGCAAATGTAATGCAAATGTAATGCAAATGTAATGCAAATGTAAATCTAATGTAATGCAAATGTAATGCAAATGTAATGCAAATGTAAATCTAATGTAATGCTAATGTAATGCAAATGTAATGCAAATGTAATGCAAATGTAATGCTAATGTAATGCAAATGTAATGCAAATGTAATGCTAATGTAATGCAAATGTAATGCTATCTATCGTGTGAATTATCATGTATTGTACTGGTAATTATTATAATACTGCATAGCTCTCATAGAGACATATGATTCTTATTGCCCCGTAATACAATTCGAGGCAATGGTTAATATCATAAATGAGTAGATATAATATTATGTAGACATATAGGAATGTGCGAACGTATCTGGAATAAAATATCGCGTGTGTATCCCAATTCGACCTTGACCTTGGATATAAGGATACGAGGATACTCAGAACCTGGGGATACGAGGATACAGTTCCCCGTGAAGCTCTCCAACTGTAATGCTGTTATCATACCGCTATAAAACCCACAGATAATGATATCGTCACTACGTATTAATCTGCGGATAAAGGCTCGTTATCGAAATCATGGTCTAAATAATCGTTATCGATTTACTGCGTAAGCAAATCTTGAGATGATGAACAATTCAAGATTCTAATAAAAGATAGCGAGTAATTATGAATTGTATAATTATTGCTATCAAATGAATATTGTTGAAAAAACTCGGTGAAAGAATATAATAAACGAAATTCCAATGCCGAGGTATGCAATGAAATGCTTAATATATGAGTGTTATGATATACTATAGATCATCCTATATATATATATATATATATATATATATATATATATACATGTAATATTTGTAATAGTACATATAAACAGTATTCATGATATATTGATATTAAAGTAATAAGTGTGGTACAAGGTACAGCTACTCGACTGACTGCCACATATACTCTCTGCTCAACCATACTCGCGCGCATACCCAAAGGGGCGTGGCTTGTAACTATTGGTTACGGTACATTTGGATGTGTTTTTTTTATCGACGCTACACATACCTTGCTGTTCCATCATGTTACGGAGTACGTTAAAAGTCCTAGATTGAACTCCGGTATCAACTTCCGGCGAAGTAGGGTTCGAATAGTCACTGCGAGATGACAGAAATGTGACGTTAATAATATTATTAATTAGGTAATTAAGTGGTCATTAATTAGATCATTTATTAGGTGATTAATTAGGTCATTACTTATATCATTATTAGATCATAATTTAGTTCATTAATTAGGATATTTATTGAAACATTAATTAGAATATTAATTGCAATATTAATTATATTAGTACATAGAATATTAATTTAAAATGTCCCTATTTTTACATCTCTATCTACTGCTTAATTTTGAGATTAAGTAATATTTACAAACAAAGCAATTCATCTACTAACGTAGATTTACATTACAAGTGAAACAATAGAATACGGATACCAACACACACAAGTGGTATAGGTATCTTCGCGTATTGCCAGTTATATACATTACAGTTGTACTATTGAATTGACTTCATGGTAAAATCGAGATAAAATAAGTTCGGGAAGGGCTCGTATGCATTTTTACGACGACATTAATTTACACGACGACTTGATCGATATGTAATCCTATATCGATATTTAAACCGATATCGATATATATATATATATTATAAGTTTCAGCTTTAGTAATAAAATGGATTACCATTTCGGAACATTGCGATATCGGCTACGATTCACCATTGTACGATGTATAGGAAATATGTATTATTGATATAAACGATTCAAACTCAAATTCAAAATTATAAATAGCAGAGTATCGGTGGCAATGCATATTAAATATGAATGTCGTTGTTCTCTCGGGTACCGTTACAACTGTTGATATATTAACTCATCAAATCATATACCGGTAGTGCAATGACTAAAGTGGGGTATATATCTCGAGTAATGTATCTTCACAAAACGTTCTTCTATAGTTTTAAAGGAATGTAATACAATTTAACTAATAGCGATTCTTCAATATATACCTTATATAACATAACATATTATTATTTGTATAATTATGAATTATTTGTATTATTTGTATTATTTGTATTATTTGTATTATTGTATTTACTAATATATACGTCATATAGTAATAATAACGTATCACAATATATATATATATATATATATATATATATATATATATATATTTAGTATACTATATATATATACTATAATATATTATATGCTATTAAATAATAAATTTCATGATCATAATAGATTTCAATACATTTTAACAGAAATATGAGTCAATGTTTATAAAAAGGTATTCTAATGTTCAAATAACTATTTTCTATTAAAAGAAAAGGACATGCATTAAAAGTACGACTGTGAAGTGTTTAACGTTGGATAGAAATAAGTACTGAGTACTCTATTCACGCGACATGTGTGTTAATGTACACGGAATACCAAGTGTTATGTAACATAGATTATTATATAACTATATAAACATTATATAACTCTAAATAGTCGAAAGATCAGTATACATTATCAACAAAAACATTATCTCGTTATTAATTATATTTCAAGAGATTTGCAATAAATACTTTTTCATTCTGTACCGCAATCTACGCACAGGTATAATGTACATTTTACAATGTACACATTGTACGCGTTCTTATACTTTGATCTCATGAACTATTACGTAATACGAAACTTGCGCAAGGTATCCATTTTTATCTATTTTGCATGCCTTAGTACCATTGGTAAAAAAATAAATTATTTAAATATTGTACAATATGCTCTGTACGAGGTATGCCGTAAATTAAGTGATTTATGCACCAGCATAAAGATATGTTTTTTTTCTACGTTCACTCATCGGGCGCCGAAGAATTTCCGTAATAACTTATAGGTAAATACATAATGAAATTACTTTTTATGAAGAACGGGCTAGATATCACGGGCATGGAGCGTGAATTAACGAGTGATTCACGCGGTGACTAATATGTTGCGTGGGCCCAGGGAGGCGTATCCGGAGGCGTATCCGGGGGCGTGTCCCGGAGCGTATTCAGTCACAACGGCGGAATTCGCTAAAAATAACTTGTCAATTACGGACGTAATTACGCGAACCTTCAAAGTTAGGTATAAAAACAACCGCCTAGTTTACCATCATCTAAAATCCTACCGCTAACGAATATGTCATGGATATTGTGTACCAATTACTGTCGGGATACA
>OZ038316.1:20851050-20861050 GCA_964035775.1 Osedax frankpressi
GGGAGAGGGAGAGGGAGAGGGAGAGGGAGAGGGAGAGAGAGAGAGAGAGAGAGAGAGAATTATATAAGGTTTACTAATAAATACAACAAAGGTATACTATAGTATAATAACTGGTATATATTAACTCTATATAGTTAATATATCCCAGTTATTATAAACTCTGTTCAGACTGCGAATAATGAGAATGATCAGATTGTGTGAAAAAACATGAAACCTCGCGTAAGCAAATGAAAACCTGACTTTTAGGCTTAAGAACCTTTTTCTAAATTGAATCGCCAACGATGCCGATGTATAATTGTAAACATTAATTAATCACGAATGTTTGTATAGCGATATATTAACGGAATGACCTAATCGCACTTTACGGTGTACACGTTGAACACTCGTATGCCGGTAAACTATTCGGAATGTTATAGATACTCTATACTCCATACTGTAATGCAGATACGCCGTTTAATTAACATGACCGTTAGTCTACGGTGTAGAGATCGAGTCGAGGGTAAGATAGGATAAATAGGCGAACTAGGCGATAATATAATTAAATTAGAATTGCAAATAGAAAATCCGTATTTACTCTAAAAGTGAAATGCACACGTTGAAGTAGCAAGTCGAATCTAATTATGCCAAACTGCCAGGTATATTGGCACATGGCAACAATGAGAATTTAGGGAATATCCAGGGTATATCCAGGTTTCCATGCATCGCTAATTAAGTGGTTTAATCTTACGGCGTTCGTTGAATAATTATATAAATAAGTACTATCTTCAGTATAGTGTAGTGTATCAATATCCCACCCACATTATATCATACAACGTCTCATAATCCATATCACTGTAACTCCACCTTATACTCTACCTCACACTCCACCTCACACTCCACCTCACACTCCACCTCACACTCCACCTCACACTCCACCTCACACTCCACCTCACACTCCACCTCACACTCCACCTCACACTCCACCTCACACTCCACCTCACACTCCACCTCACACTCCACCTCACACTCCACCTCACACTCCACCCCACACTCCACCTCACACCTCACACTCCACCTCACACTCCACCTCACACTCCACCTCACACTCTACCTCACACTCTACCTCTCACTGTTCCACTATCTCTACTTCAAACTCAATCGTTCACTCTACCCCTCACTATTTCACTACCTCTACGTCTACTTCTATTTCCTCAATATACCCTTTACTGTATCTCAAACTCCACATCATACTCTACCTCACACTCTACCTCACACTCTACCTCAAACTCCACCTCACATTCCACCTCACATTCCACCTCATACTCTACCTCATACTCCACCTCACACTCCACCTCACACTCCACCTCACACTCCACCTCACACTCCACCTCACACTCCACCTCACACTCCACCTCACACTCCACCTCACACTCCACCTCACATTCTACCATACACTCCACCTCGCACTCTATATTTCACTCTATCTCTCCTCACACCGCCATATATGTGACAATGTATATCTGTAAAAAAACATACATCCTTTACCATTGTCAATTTATTGATTAGATATGCGAGTTGTCTAATCGTTAGAAATGAACCCATTTACTACATTTGCAGCGAATGAATCACCGTTAGATGAGTCAGCACACCTTATATGGCTATGTTCTAAAATTGCACGGCTAACGTTTATATAGAGCTTGTTCTAGCAGTCTGTAACGTGCGTTATAGTGTACATCGTAGAGTACTACATTATATACAGTATATACAGTATATACAGTATATACAGTATCTACAGAATATACACATTTTCAATAAAAAATACATATTTTAACCCGATATAAAAAAATGTATTTACAAAAGAAAACAGTTGCGTAAAGACTGTAAAAGTCAGCGCAACGTAAGTTGATAGGGTGTGTCATATGTATAGTAATATGTAGGTGTGAGACAATAGGAAATAGAACATAGTAGTGTATAAACATCCTATTGGTGTATACAGGTTGTAGGGCCGCTTGTAGACTTTAACGTGCATTCTGAACACGCATACACGCTAACCACCGATATGCTAATCCATCTACTTTTTATGTATGAAACTCCAAAACTATCGGAAATAAACTTAGTTAGCTAAAACTTAGTTAGCTAAAACTTAGTTAGCTAAAACTTAGTTTGTTAAAACTTAGTTAGATAAAACTTAGTTAGCTAAAACTTAGTTAGCTAAAACTTAGTTAGCTAAAACTTAGTTTGTTAAAACTTAGTTAGATAAAACTTAGTTAGATAAAACTTAGTTAGCTAAAACTTAGTTAGCTAAAACTTAGTTAGATAAAACATAGTTAGATAAAACTTAGTTAGCTAAAACTTAGTTAGCTAAAACTTAGTTAGATAAAACTTAGTTAGCTAAAACTTAGTTAGATAAAACTTAGTTAGATAAAACTTAGTTAGATAAAACTTAGTTAGCTAAAACTTAGTTAGCTAAAACTTAGTTAGCTAAAACTTAGTTAGTTAAAACTTAGTTAGATAAAACTTAGTTAGCTAAAACTTAGTTAGATAAAACTTAGTTAGCTAGGCATAAATACCTATTTGGATATACCGCATATCAAAGGCATATATCTTAAATAAACATGTTTACTCGCCTGTACATGGAGAATTTACTATTTGCTGGTAAGTTCCCAGGAAATCATTCAAGTAATTTTTAGTTGTTTGATATATAATAAAAATGAATATATATTTGATTTTCATTGCAAATATTTGATATTTATTATTTTAATTAAAATAATTATATAAGATTGTATATTATTTTGATTAACCGATTTCTTGAGTATTCAAAATATAGTTATAATCCTAAATTAAAATACATTGCAAGTATAAAAGTGTATCGTCTAGGTGAAAAAGAGAGTTGTTAGTGTTAGTCGTCATGTTCCTAGATCACAAGTATTACGGATGAGGTTAAATAGAAAATGATACAGTTATGTAATGATATATAGTGACGTAATAATCTACAGTGACATAATACTATATAGTGACGTAATAAAGTAAAGTGACATAACAATATGTAGTTAATAGTGTACATTGTAAGCTGAAAGTGCCGTTATCAAATTATGAATACAAGTAAAACATATTGCACATAATCTTTTGCCAGAGGACGTGCTACGTGTTCGGAGATATGACTGAAAATGTGTCTGCAGTACCTGAAAGACCTGAAAGACGTGTCTGGGACATGCCTGGGCGATACCAAGACATCGCCTTAGGAGTATAATTACAACGTGGGCGTGGCTTAGAATATATGTCAACAATGATAACAGAATTGATAAGACAGTGCGAGTAGGGTGCGAGTAGAGTGCGAATGTTTAAATCTGCGAGGGAGTGATTAGGGTACGAGTGGATGAGTGTGTGCGAGTGGATGAGTGCTATGCGATTGTGTGAGAGTAGTGTGATTATATGGTAAGAGTGTGTGAGCATGGTGTGAATACTAGTGTAATAGTGAGTGTAAGTGGGTGTATTTATCTGAGGGTGAACATGTGAGTACAATTATGTATAATGTAGTTTAAGTATGTTTTAAGTATAATGTAGTTTAATTATGTGAGAGAGTGTGTGTATGTGTTTATGTGTGTGTTTATGTGTGTGTGTGTGTGTGTGTGTGTGTGTGTGTGTATGTGTGTGTGTGTGTGTGTGTGTGTGTGTGTGCGTGTGCGTGCGTGTGTTAATGTGTGTAAATATGACAGAGATTGTATAATTTGTAATCTGTAATTTATTTATTTAAACACAATATCTGGATTTATACCCAATCAGAAGTGTATGATAATAATAATCATTTTGGTGATGAAGATAAAGGAACGAAAAAATACATAAACACAAAGATAAAGGATGAGACCGAATATAAATATAATAAATAAAACGTAAGCAGTTATGTGCAGGGACACAATGGGACATTGTCACTAACTACAACATCATTACCTATCCTTAATTATGTGGTGAAAGAAAAATGATGGTATTCAGTAAATTTGGTTGAAATTGAAGTGTTTAGTAGTGGTTTAGGGAATATAATATATATTAATTTAATTTTAAAAGAGTTGAGTTTCTTTTTGAATTTATTTTATTTTGTTCATAATCAGCTGATAATTCCTTCAATAATGTGGGGAGATGTATTGTTACGAATTTATAGTCGTTGTTTTTCTAAGTATGATGTTATTAGAGGAAAGTAATGTTTTAGTCTCCGTTTTCTCGTTTAGGTAGTCAGTTAGATATTGTAATGTATATTTATGAAATGCATTATGTGTAATATTGAGTAATTTGTATACAGCTCTATCATAGAAGCGAATCCATTTTAATTTTTTAATGAATTCCGAGGTTTTTTGTAGTTGGTGTAGTATGATGTTAGAGCTGACTATTCTAGAGAATAAAAACATTGTATTGATTGTTTATTTAAGAGGTTTTAGATTTGTTTTATTTATAACAATTTTAATAACATTTCTTAAGACCTGAAGACATTTGGTTGCTATAGGAGTAGTTGAGAAGAACATGTAGTATGTATGAGTGTGGGAATGTATGGGAATATATGAGTGTGTGAGTGTGGGAGTATATGGGTGTGTGGTGTGTGAATATGTGAATGTGAACTTATGGGAGTGTATGAGTGTGTGAGGGTGTGAGGGTGTGAATGTATGGGAGTGTGTGAGTGTGTGAGTATATGAGGTTGTGAGTGTGAGGGAGTGTGGGAGTGTATGAGTGTATGGTGTATTTATGTGTGAACTTATGTGAGTGTATTAGTGTGTGAGGTTGTGAGGGTGTGAATGTATGGGAGTATATGAGTGTGTGAGTGTGTGAATTTATAGGAGTGTATGAGTGTGTGAGGTTGTGAGGGTGTGCATGTATGGGAGTGTGTGAGTGTGTGAGTATATGAGGTTGTGAGTGTGAGGGAGTGTGGGAGTGTATGAGTGTATGGTGTGTTTATGTGTGAACTTATGGGAGTGTATTAGTGTGTGAGGTTGTGAGGGTGTGAATGTATGGGAGTGTATGAGATGGATTAAAGTATTTGTGGGGATATATAGTTATGGGTTTATAGCGAGGTGGTGGTTGATTAGTACTGATTATAGTAGGGTTTTGGGGGGCTGATGATATGTGTGGGGTTGTATAGAAATATGAGTTATAGTGGATTATAAACGTCCATATTAAGCTACTGAGTGGTGGACAAGGTGATGTTGTTATTTCATACGCTACCTTACGGTTTTACATTAATATATATACCATACACCGTATTACGTTACACTGTATAATGTAAATAGACCGGTACAAACCATTATACCGTACAGTGTACACTGTACACTGTACATTGTACATTGTACATCGAAAGGCATACCGTGCATACTCTGATACTGTTTACTGTGCATCATACCGTACTCTGCATAATGTTAGGTTGTACACTGTACGCTGTATAGTGTACAGTGTACACTGTACACTGTACACCTTACAGATTACAACCTAACATTTCGTACATTACAGATTATGTACTAGGGCCTAGATAAACAAGACATCGGCGAACGTAGCTAGAAGATGTAGAATCCTCTGGAGAATATAATATTAGAGAATTCATAATTCGGGGCCGATATAACGAACTCAATTATATAATGTTAGTGAATCTGATACATGACAGAGGAATGTAATGAAGGTTAAAATAGGATTTTAAATTTAAATTTCCGGTATATAGTTGGATATGCCTGGTACGCGGGTATACGTTTTAAAGGGTACATTGTACAGTGTACATTGTACAATGTACATTGTATAGTGTACATTGTATAGTGTACATTGTACAGTATACATTGTATATTGTACAGTGTCATTGTACAGTGTACAGTGTACAGTGTACATTGTACATTGTACATTGTACATTGTACATTGTATAGTGTACATTGTACAGTATACATTGTATATTGTACAGTGTCATTGTACAGTGTCATTGTACAGTGTACAGTGTACATTGTACAGTGTACAGTATACATTGTACATTGTACATTGTACATTGTACACTGTACATTGTACAGTGTACATTGTACATTGTACATTGTATAGTGTACATTGTACAGTGTACAGTGTCATTGTACAGTGTCATTGTACAGTGTCATTGTACAGTGTACATTGTACAGTGTAAATTGTACAGTGTACATTGTACAGTATACATTGTACATTGTACAGTGTACATTGTACAGTGTACATTGTACATTGTACATTGTACAGTGTACATTGTACAGTGTACAGTGTATATTGTATATTGTACAGTGTCATTGTACAGTGTCATTGTACAGTGTCATTGTACAGTGTCATTGTACAGTGTCATTGTACAGTGTCATTGTACAGTGTCATTGTACAGTGTCATTGTACAGTGTCATTGTACAGTGTCATTGTACAGTGTCATTGTACAGTGTCATTGTACAGTGTCATTGTACAGTGTCATTGTACAGTGTCATTGTACAGTGTCATTGTACAGTGTCATTGTACAGTGTCATTGTACAGTGTCATTGTACAGTGTCATTGTGCAGTGTATACACCGTAAGATATACATTAGTTATTAAATCTTAGGATGCATTTTTGCACAACATATGCGTCAATAAACATTTCATATTGGACAATATTAATTATAGGATGACCATGCTTATAGACAATAGCCGGGCAATGTCATATTTCACTCCATTGTTAAATAATAATTCAGTAAATTGAGTAGTGAAAGTATTCTAAAAAAATTGTATAGAAAAAAATTTAGTTTCCACGAAAAAAATATTAATTAAATTATACAATTAAAAAATAGTATTCTATGTATTATTGGCTGGACACTGACCGGTGGACAGAGTCTTCCCAGCAAACTTCCTAGAACATAATCTAGATAATTAATTTTTTTACGTTGCACGTTTCTTTTATATAATGCGTTATTTTTGTAGATAAATCATAGGATTTTATGAAACTATTACATCACTGCGTTTATTGGTTCTATTACACGAGTTAACAGATCCAGAGGTTGTGATTTAATTATATATAATGATATTGCAATATATATAACAGTAGGCATACCATTGTCGTGGCTATAGAAAACTAGGCTATTATAAATTCCAGCACCGAGATATCAATAACAGATAACAATAACATATTATCAATCTCCCAACCTAAAAGTGCTATTGGGTTATATATGTTATTTCACGTTACCCTATAACTAATGTAAACGTAATGTACTGTGTAAAAGTAAAATATGCGTGATAAATATGAAAAATGTGTGTAAAACATTCGCGTATTTATTTCAACTTGCATATTAAAGGTGAGAGAGAGATATTTTATTGCGCTTAGATTAACCGGAAGTATCGATTTAACAGAAACTCCATTGTCCACAGTTTACAACGCCATGGTAATACACCGCTCCGTATACTGACCACTGCGATTACGGCCGATGACCGCCGGCGCGAATACCACCAACCGCAGCGACTCCAACTGCCCTCGCCGGTCAACTATGGTTTCCGCCAATAATTTCACAATGAGTCAGAATCAACAACGAAGTCGGCCACCGGACAAAAGAAATTCAGAGAAGAATGGTAACAGCTTTAATGAACACTTAGAAAACAACACCGCCGTACAACTCCACCGCAAGCACTCTAAAAAGAAACTGAATATACCGTACACATACAAACTAAACAATGAATGCATGATACAGACCCAGAGACAAACTCGGGCCAACCAAACCCACGGAGAGTTGGGTTTGGGTACTCGAGTAATTTACCCCAGACGCGTCGAGTATCTATTGTATCTATTCGGATAAGGTAACGGCTAGCGTTGTTCCAGTACCGTAAGCCCGCGTTATAGTCACGTGGGTGGGTCGAGTAACTCATTTCGCGTCGCTAGTTTCTGCCCAATGACTAGCGGAGATGCCTAATGTACCCTCAGTATGATCCTATAGCATTTAGGTCGTATGTGATTCATACATTGAGGCAATGCAGTATATATATAGGTACGTATATAATAGGCTTAATAACTTGAATGCAGTCTTCAACTGTTACAAATTATACCTTCTAAACGCATACAATCTTATTGTATATATCTATATATATATAAATATATATATATATATATATATATATATATATACATGTATATTATTACATATTACAATGACATTAAATAGGTTTGAATTCTTATTACGAAGTTAATAACTTCATAAAATGAAGCAATGATTGCAGACACTCTACAGTTTTGTAAAACTTAACCAAACTTTGCATAGTAAAACATCACTACTTCTTACTCTGCACTCCGTTAGACTGACTATTACACAGCGAAATATCAACACACAAACATGAGCTCACTCTACGTCTACAAAGATTAACAACTACAGTCACGTGTAAGCCAAGGAATTGCAATGGTCATGCAAGGAATGCAAACGCGTTGGCCAGGTGTTCTAAATATGAAATGCCTTATTAAAACGCGTATCCGACACTAACCTACTATTCTGCGAAGACAGGGACCTGTAGTTATGGGGCGACGGTTTATCTGCCGAATACGAACGACTGTTCAAATTTTCAAACTTGTAGGTATGCTGAAACGAAAGGTAACGGATTAAAGCATGATGTGCTAGAACGTAGTGGTTTGCGGTAACGCATGACGCCTACGAAGAGCTATGAGAACACTAGGTTATGAGAACACTAGGTTATGAGAACACTAGGTTATGAGAACACTAGGTTATGAGAACACTAGGTTATGAGAACACTAGGTTATGAGAACACTAGGTTATGAGAACACTAGGTTATTAGAACACTAGGTTATGAGAACACTAGGTTATGCGAACACTAGGCTATGCGAACATTAGGTTATGAGAACACTAGGTTATGAGAACACTAGGTTATGCGAACACTAGGTTATGAGAACACTAGGTTATGAGAACACTAGGTTATGAGAACACTAGGTTATGAGAACACTAGGTTATGAGAACACTAGGTTATGAGAACACTAGGTTATGAGAACACTAGGTTATGAGAACACTAGGTTATGAGAACACTAGGTTATGAGAACACTAGGTTATGAGAACACTAGGTTATGAGAACACTAGGTTATGAGAACACTAGGTTATGAGAACACTAGGTTATGAGAACACTAGGTTATGAGAACACTAGGTTATGAGAACACTAGGTTATGAGAACACTAGGTTATGAGAACACTAGGTTATGAGAACACTAGGTTATGAGAACACTAGGTTATGAGAACACTAGGTTATGAGAACACTAGGTTATGAGAACACTAGGTTATGAGAACACTAGGTTATGAGAACACTAGGTTATGAGAACACTAGGTTATGAGAACACTAGGTTATGAGAATTAGACACCTTCAACGGGTTGTTACCGCAAACATTTATAGACTATTTTTACGAGTGAAATCAAACGAAATGCTTGGTAAGATATACGGTCACTTTATTTGATTTCATAGTAATTTATTCAATTTAAGTTTTTACTATTAAACTGTCTGTCAAAGTTAAACATCAGATAGGTTAGATTTATTCGTATCCACAGTTAAATGCCCTTCCCAGAACTCCTTTTCACGAATATACAGGTCTCGGTATACCTCTAATAATCTCGTCATCTCACCTTCTCATTTACACATCCTTTCGTGTTGTCAACCTCTCATCCACTCACCAGTCGTCCACATTTTCCACTCACCATCTCACCCTCTCTCTGATACAACCTTTCATGTTATTAACATCACACTTTTCCACCTTATTATTTCTCACAGTCTCACTATCTAGCCATCTCACTATCTCGTTCACGTGGCAGCACTGTAACAATAACCACAACATAGTCTATGAGATTTCCGCAAATACTTGTCAGGTGAGACGATTTGTTTATCACTATAGCGTTGTTTACGTTATTCGAAATATAAGAGTACCACTCCTTATCGGAAAGCGCAAAAAATGAAACCGGAAACAATAAAACGACTACCGACTACCGGACTGCATATCAACCAAGCACGGTCCACATTCTAAACTGCGAGCATCGCTAGTAACAGTGT
>OZ038316.1:20866050-20886721 GCA_964035775.1 Osedax frankpressi
TTTTCCGATCGGAAAAACGACGCGTAAAACGACTGGCTTTTTCAGTGTGTCCACCTCTTTAGTTTATTTCTATTCATAATTGTTTTCTATAATTTTCTATATATTAAGGTAATATAGTAGGTATATATAGAGTACGTTTATCATTACTCATATTTGTTAAAATATGTATATTTAGGACAATATAGTTATAATTATAATTATATTAATTGAAATCAAGTATATTATGTTTGAAAATTTAGATCGGTAATACGATTTCAGAGAATAATATATTATTATATTACATTTAATATTTAATATAGCTATTATTATATTACATTTCATATTTAATATTGCTATTATTATCTCATTACATTTCATATTTATATAGATATTATTATATTTCATATTTAATATTTAATATAGCTATTATTACCTCATTACATTTTATATTTAATATAGCTATTATTATATTTCATTTAATATTTAATATAGCTATTATTACCTCATTACATTTTATATTTAATATAGCTATTATTATATTTCATATTTAATATTTAATATAGCTATTATTATCTCATTACATTTAATATTTAATATAGCTATTATTATATTTCATATTTAATATTTAATATAGCTATTATTATATTACATTTCATATTTAATATTGCTATTATTATCTCATTACATTTCATATTTATATAGATATTATTATATTTCATATTTAATATTTAATATAGCTATTATTACCTCATTACATTTTATATTTAATATAGCTATTATTATATTTCATTTAATATTTAATATTGCTATTATTATCTCATTACATTTTATATTTAATATAGCTATTATTATATTACATTTCATATTTAATATTGCTATTATTATCTCATTACATTTCATATTTATATAGATATTATTATATTTCATATTTAATATTTAATATAGCTATTATTACCTCATTACATTTTATATTTAATATAGCTATTATTATATTTCATTTAATATTTAATATTGCTATTATTATCTCATTACATTTTATATTTAATATAGCTATTATTATATTACATTTCATATTTAATATTGCTATTATTATCTCATTACATTTCATATTTATATAGATATTATTATATTTCATATTTAATATTTAATATAGCTATTATTACCTCATTACATTTTATATTTAATATAGCTATTATTATATTTCATTTAATATTTAATATTGCTATTATTATCTAATTACATTTAATATTTAATATAGCTATTATTATATTTCATATTTAATATTTAATATAGCTATTATTATATTTCATATTTAATATTTAATATAGCTATTATTACCTCATTACATTTTATATTTATATAGCTATTATTATATTTCATATTTAATATTTAATATAGCTATTATTATCTCATTACATTTTATATTTATATAGATATTATTATCTCATTACATTTTATATTTAATATAGCTATTATTATATTTCATATTTAATATTTAATATAGCTATTATTATCTCATTACATTTCATATTTATATAGCTATTATTATATTTCATATTTAATATTTAATATAGCTATTATTATATCATTACATTTTATATTTATATAGATATTATTATCTCATTACATTTTATATTTAATATAGCTATTATTACATTTCATATTTATATAGCTATTATTATATTTCATATTTAATATTTAATATAGCTATTATTATCTCATTACATTTTATATTTATATAGATATTATTATCTCATTACATTTTATATTTAATATAGCTATTATAATATTTCATATTTATATAGCTATTATTATATTACATCTTATATTAAATGTAGATATTATTATATTACATCTCGAATTTAATAATATAACTGGTTTAATAATATAACTAATACATAACATATTATATTATAAACTGGAATCGTCCTTAAAACTAACTTGCCGATTTACAGGCGAAATAGGGGATTGATTTAAATTCCTGGGCATTGCCTGCTGACTACTCATATTGTAAGTTTGGTAGTCTTTCAATTGTGGTGGCGGCGCAGTTCCATGTATTATTGGATTGGAAGGAATTCTTCCCGATGCTTTCCTGTGAATTATTGTTTGACATAAGGAATTTCAGAGTATTTATAAAGTGAAACCATTAGTTACTTAATCCTATTACGAATCTCTTTAATTTATATTTAACTATATGGAATATGAATGCTAGATTATTAATTTTGAAGTAATTTATAAATATTCTAATTATATTTATTCTAATAATAAAATAGAATGACGTGAATGCAAATGATTACATAGAAAGTTTAAACAAAGGGTAATGTTTTGTATATCCTATAGATTTAATATGTTTAAACGAAATGAAGTATCTGTATGAACATGAAATGGTAGTTTTATCAATATAGTTCACTCATTTTCGTTAACTATAAAAAAGTGAAACTACAGTTTCCGAATAACAAATTGTAATTTGTTTTCTTGTACCATAGTCATAACGTGTACAATGTACATTGTAACGTGTACAATGTACATATGTTGGTAGTTGAGTAGATCAATCATCAATCTAGTAAATAATGATTATCCGCCCGAACAGTTCGCAATCGTTTTGAAAAAGACTTATCCAAATAATACTCAACACCTACCGCCGACACCTAATGCATTCGAGATCAACACATGCCCGACTCGTTATTTTCTCACAGGCTTACCCAGATCTCTACGTATGATTGACCTCACTGACCTCTCGATTGTCAATACGATACTCAGACCGTACTGTCCGATGAGTTGCAAAGCATCCATTTGACTCATGCCGTCGGTGCTAGTATCGCCGATCTCGGTGATTACGTCATTCGGTTTCAAGCCGATCCTCGAAGCAGGAGAATTTGGCGATATCTGCAAACACGAGCTATGTAAACTATTGTAAACTATTGTAAACTATTGTACACTATTGTAAACTATTGTACACTATTGTAAACTATTGTAAACTATTGTAAACTATTGTAAACTATTGTACACTATTGTAAACTATTGTACACTATTGTAAACTATTGTAAACTATTGTATACTATTGTAAACTATTGTACACTATTGTACACTATTGTACACTATTGTACACTATTGTACACTATTGTATACTATTGTAAACTATTGTAAACTATTGTACACTATTGTACACTATTGTAAACTATTGTACACTATTGTACACTATTGTACACTATTGTACACTATTGTACACTATTGTAAACTATTGTAAACTATTGTAAACTATTGTAAACTATTGTAAACTATTGTAAACTATTGTAAACTATTGTAAATTATTGTAAACTATTGTAAACTATTGTAAACTATTGTAAACTATTGTACACTATTGTAAACTATTGTAAACTATTGTAAACTATTGTAAACTATTGTAAACTATTGTAAACTATTGTAAACTATTGTAAACTATTGTAAACTATTGTAAACTATTGTAAACTATTGTAAACTATTGTAAACTATTGTAAACTATTGTACACTATTGTACACTATTGTACACTATTGTACACTATTGTAAACTATTTTAAACTATTGTAAACTATTGTAAACTATTGTAAACTATTGTAAACTATTGTAAACTATTGTAAACTATTGTAAACTATTGTAAACTATTGTAAACTATTGTAAACTATTGTAAACTATTGTAAACTATTGTAAACTATTGTAAACTATTGTAAACTATTGTAAACTATTGTAAACTATTGTAAACTATTGTAAACTATTGTAAACTATTGTAAACTATTGTAAACTATTGTAAACTATTGTAAACTATTGTAAACTATTGTAAACTATTGTAAACTATTGTAAACTATTGTAAACTATTGTAAACTATTGTAAACTATTGTAAACTATTGTAAACTATTGTAAACTATTGTAAACTATTGTAAACTATTGTAAACTATTGTAAACTATTGTAAACTATTGTAAATTATTGTAAACTATTGTAAACTATTGTAAACTATTGTAAACTATTGTACACTATTGTAAACTATTGTAAACTATTGTAAACTATTGTAAACTATTGTAAACTATTGTAAACTATTGTAAACTATTGTAAACTATTGTAAACTATTGTAAACTATTGTAAACTATTGTAAACTATTGTAAACTATTGTAAACTATTGTAAACTATTGTAAACTATTGTAAACTATTGTAAACTATTGTAAACTATTGTAAACTATTGTAAACTATTGTAAACTATTGTAAACTATTGTAAACTATTGTAAACTATTGTAAACTATTGTAAACTATTGTAAACTATTGTAAACTATTGTAAACTATTGTAAACTATTGTAAACTATTGTAAACTATTGTAAACTATTATAAACTATTGTACACTATTGTACACTATTGTAAACTATTGTAAACTATTGTAAACTATTGTAAACTATTGTAAACTATTGTAAACTATTGTAAACTATTGTAAACTATTGTAAACTATTGTAAACTATTATAAACTATTGTACACTATTGTACACTATTGTAAACTATTGTAAACTATTGTACACTATTGTACACTATTGTAAACTATTGTACACTATTGTAAACTATTGTAAACTATTGTAAACTATTGTAAACTATTGTAAACTATTGTAAACTATTGTAAATTATTGTAAACTATGGTAAACTATGGTAAACTATTGTAAACTATTGTAAACTATTGTAAACTATTGTAAACTATTGTAAACTATAGTAAACTATTGTAAACTATTGTAAACTATTGTAAACTATTGTAAACTATTGTAAACTATTGTAAACTATTGTAAACTATTGTAAACTATTGTAAACTATTGTAAACTATTGTAAACTATTGTAAACTATTGTAAACTATTGTAAACTATTGTAAACTATTGTAAACTATTGTAAACTATTGTAAACTATTGTAAACTATTGCAAACTATTGCAAACTATTGCAAACTATTGCAAACTATTGCAAACTATTTATAAACTATTGTAAACTATTGTAAACTATTGTAAACTATTGTAAACTATTGTAAACTATTGTAAACTATTGTAAACTATTGTAAACTATTGTAAACTATTGTAAACTATTGTAAACTATTGTAAACTATTGTAAACTATTGTAAACTATTGTAAACTATTGTAAACTATTGTAAACTATTGTAAACTATTGTAAACTATTGTAAACTATTGTAAACTATTGTAAACTATTGTAAACTATTGTAAACTAGTGTAAACTATTGTAAACTATTGTAAACTATTGTAAACTATTGTAAACTATTGTAAACTATTGTAAACTATTGTAAACTATTGTAAACTATTGTAAACTATTGTAAACTATTGTAAACTATTGTAAACTATTGTAAACTATTGTAAACTATTGTAAACTAGTGTAAACTATTGTAAACTATTGTAAACTATTGTAAACTATTGTAAACTATTGTAAACGATTGTAAACTATTGTAAACTATTGTACACTATTGTACACTATTCTAAACTATTGTAAACTATAGAAGTGTTACCCATACGCGCATATTACTATACCTACTAATTCATTTATAAATTTCCAGAGAAATGTAAATCCACTATTAGATGTTAGAAAATCGGTGATAGCTATTCTATTATGATTATAAATGTATATATATATATATATATATATATATATATATATATATATATATATATGTGTTGTCATCACACCTTTAGAAGTTTTAGCAGTGTAATACTTTATATTTAATTGTCAACCGTAGATCCATAAACATCTATTATAATGAACAATGGAAAATATGATATTATTTACTCTCGAGATGGTTTTCGGACTGTTGGTAACGCGGTAACGACTTGTGCCAAGTTATTGCGAGAAGAACAAGTCACGTAGTGTCAATCAACTGATAGCGGGCAACCGAAGTGCAGTGAAATCGAGTGTTTTTTTCTTTGCATAACAATAAACAAAGCGGAATGCCAAGTGCATTACTATGTCAATATCTAGGAAGTAAACCATTTATACGAGAAGTGTTATTTTCATATATATATATAGATATATATATATATATATATGTATATATATACATATATATATATATATATATATATATATATATATATATATATATATATATACTTTTTAAATAATACCGTTATCTATTTTCTAGATAATATTTTTAGTACATAACTTATGGTATTTTCTAGTTCGTACCTATTTATATTTTCTAATAAGTACCTATTAGTATCTTCTAGTATGTATCTTATGGTATTTTATAGTTAGTACCTATTGATATTTTCTATTAAATACCTATTGGTATTGATTATGATTTCATAATATTAAATTAAATAATCTCTATATTATACCGATTAATAAATGTATACTGTATTTTGTAAAAACTTGCCGTAATGCATGAGAAAATGCTAATTGCTATTCTGAACATAGGAGCACTCCCTTGTTATCTGAGTTTGTGACATTGATTTGTGATAAACTTTTTTAAGTCTCAGGCATATCACTGAAGTGATCTTAGTTTTCAAATCAATAACAAGACAATTTTCTATCGTGATATTTTTAAAATGCTTCTTGGGAGGGATGGAGTGAGGAAGGGATGGAGTGAGGTAGGGATGGAGTAAGGAAGGGATGGAGGGATGTAGTGAGGTAGGGATGTACTGAGGAAGGGATGGAGCGATGGAGTGAGTAAGGGGGGGATTGAGGGAGGAACGGAGTGAGGGAGGGATGGAGGGATGGAGCGAGGAAGGGATGGAGTGAGGAAGGGATGGAGTGAGGGAGGGAGGGAGGGATGGAGTGAGGGAGGGATGGAGTGAAGTAGGGATGCAGATAAATAATAGATCATGATATATATGGGGGAAGGTAAACGTTCTACCTACTAGAGAACAAATGTTTACGTTAAAAGTCTAGTTATTTAAATATCTTTCAAATAGTAACTTTCAAATATAGCAATGTATATTATTATATTTATTTTGTACGGCGTACATTGTATAATATATACTAATGTATGTCCATATAATAATTATACACCCTAAAATACTTATACATAATGTACGACATACACTCTGCAATGTAACTTTGTAATGTACACAATACACTATATATTATATATTGTATAATATAATACAAATTAGTAAGCTGCACATTTTATAATGTACACCATACACTGTATAGTGTGTAACGTGTACTAGAATATACACTGTACACTTATCATGCGATTGCAAAGTCGTATAATATAGAGGATTGTACATAACCTGTACGTAGTGTACAACGTACACTGTACGTCGTACAGTGTACAAAAAAAGCATTGCATATAAATAATATTTAATTTTCCTAGCATACCTTTCGTGTATGTATAGAATACGATCCGACGGTCATTTCGAATACGACTAGATATAATACATCGAAGTAAAACGCTGAGTGTGTAGGTGAATCACAAGTCAGTGAGCAAATGATACGGTAATTTCCAGGTAAGTGTAGGTAGCTGAAAACTTAACGGAGCGGAACGAGTGTAAATATTACGAGACAGCGAACACTCGTCGCGAGAGATGAATCATTCCTGTAAAGATTGATCTATACTAAGAATGATTACTTCAAAGAGTAGTTATTACCAAGAGTCTAATACATAATGTACTCGTATGACAAAACACGTGACTCTCAGGAATCATCTCCAATAAAACGAAGCCAACAAAACAGAGGAGGAATTTAGTTGAAATTAGTTGAAATACATTCCAGATACTTTTATTATTCATGGGTTTAGGTATAACTACCAGAAGTAGCTCATAGTAACTATAGTAATTATATAGGTACATGCTCGAGTATGTGAAATGAATAAAGAATAATTGCGATAGAAGGTTTACAGGTTTTCATTTGAAGTGAGGTGATGCTGACCTTGTCGAGACTCCACCAATAAGTGAATTGATATCTACGTGAAATGAACATTATCTCATGCGTTTCACTACCCTTTGTAATACTTAATCACCGGAAAAAGTACCATTGTGGGGTCCTACGGGGAATATAAACGGTTATGTTTATCAACACTGACGCAATAACACGAACCTTCGTATTAACTTCCCGGTAAACAGATTTCTTTAATAAGTTTGTAAAATGATGTCATGTGTTACAGGAGTTATTGGTAAACAGAAAATAAAGCCGGTGTAACAACTGAAATGACCTTGATTATTGACCGAGTACGAATTTCTATTGATATCCAATGCACCGTAAATAGAAAGTATCGTGGATGGTTATTTAGTGATCAGGTTCATAATTGCAAACGATTGTTAGTAGCTAAATTCAAAACAATAGACAATGTATGTGTGTACACTGTACAGTGTACACTGTACAGTGTACAGTGTCTACATGTACATCTAGAACCTTCGTGGAAGTCATTTTGGAATGACTGTAGCCAACTTCTAACCGATAACAACTTTAACATTTACCACATAACCATATCAATTTTAAAAGTATTTTACTAGAGATGTGTGTCTATATGTAAATATAAATATAAATATAAATATAAATATAACCATAACTTATTATTATAATTATAATTATATTTAACAACTATTTATTTTTAAAAAGAAGAAACTTAGTATTAAATAAGAATAAATAAGATTGTTTAGTTAATATATATATGCTTGTGTTTTAGTATAATTAACACTCGTAGTAGTTGTATGCGGTATTAGTGTATTAGGGGCGTTGACAGTATAGGGGTGTAGGAGTTTCAAGATATGTAGGGTGCAGAAGGTATAGGTCGTGTGTAAAGTGTAGGAGGTGTAGGCAAAGATGTCGGTGCAGGTGGAAAATAAGTAGTTATAGTTGATGTACTGCTTGTGTTTCCGGTTACATAATAACACAATAATATGTATTCGCTTATAAATAAATACAAACTTAACCAGTAGCATATAAAAGAAGAGTTGGGATATTATTTACGATCGTGATATAAGTGTGTTATTATATATACGCGTTTTGAAATGTAAGAAAATGAATATTTTACATAATAGAATATGGGTTTCTTCGTGAACAGCTGTTAAGTGCAATGCACCCTATATAACGTACAGTGTACGGTATAGGCCGTACATTATACGGTGTACGCTGTACCGTGTACAGTGTATGGTATAATATATATGATTTTATATATGTGTTTTACAGAAAGCGGTGTACAGTGCACGATGTACGGTGTAGAAATACTCTATCCTATAGTCTGCTTTGCATTACTACTAGTAGTGTCAAGCAAAACACATATGTTTTAAGTTTGGTTTTTAAAAGATCAATGGAGTTTATTTATCCGAGGGAACGTGCGAGTTCTTTTCACGGTGTGATATCTACGATGAGTGTTGTGGTGTGTGATTACGAGGTCGTTAAAGTCGTCGACGAGATCTAGGTGTCGTATACAATCTGTGTAAAGTAAGGTGTGGTTGTACGTTAGTCATGGGTACGGTACGCTAATATTTATTATGACAATTAGGTGAGTACAATAGCAGAAGGACATTATCGTTATACCGAACTAGAAAATCTAAAGAGATGAAAGTACAGACTCGTTACTTGATATCGTGGGTACTATTGTATATTTAAAGTATATCGTGTTTGAATTAAATTTGTTAAGTTGATAACGTTCTAGAAAGTATTTCGAAGAGTAGGATAATTACGATGGTGGACGATACATAAATAGCTTAGATTTATCTAAATTCGTCTCTTTAATTTAAATATCATCAATTCTAGCTAAACACATTCTAATAGTGATTTACTTTGTATATTTAGAGATACATGAATTACTAGATTAAAGAAAGTAAGTTTGGTCTAGCCCATAATTATAAATGGATGATCAAATGAGGCAAGTTTAAGTAGATTGTATTCATGGTTATTAAATGGATATATGAATAGAAAGATACTCAATGAACAAAATATATTTTTAAAACAAGTAATTGTCAAATTTATAATATTGGTATTAATAATATATTAAATATGGTTTTCTTTTCCCAATTGACTACATTGTACTTTCAAAGAGAATATCTTAGTTTATACTAGAGATTTCAAGTTATTGATTGTATTTATGTTTGTTTTATAGTTATATGTTGTTGTAGGTTTTTCTTTCACAATTGTGACATATTCTAATTTTCGCAAGATTATTTGAAATATTCATTTATGAATATTTAAAACTATTGTTTTCTTTTTTTTTTTCGTATATGAGTCATGAGTATTATGTTGTGACATGGTGTGGTGGGTTTGTTATGGTGTGGTATGGTGCGGTTTATTGATGTACGGTGCGGTACGGTGTAATGTGGTACGGTATGGTGTGGTATGGTGTGGTATGGTGCGGTATGGTGTGGTATGGTGTGGTATGGTGCGGTATGGTGTGGTATGGTGTGGTATGGTGTGGTATGGTGTGGTATGGTGTGGTATGGTGTGGTATAGTGTGGTATGGTGTGGTGTGGTATGGTGCGGTATGGTGTGGTATGGTGTGGTATGGTATGGTATGGTGTGGTATGGTGTGGTATGGTGTGGTATGGTGTGGTATGGTGTGGTATGGTGCGGTGTGGTGTGGTATGGTGTGGTATGGTGTGGTATGGTGTGGTGTGGTGTGGTATGGTATGGTATGGTGTGGTATGGTGTGGTATGGTGTGGTATGGTGTGGTATGGTGTGGTATGGTGTGGTATGGTGTGGTATGGTGTGGTATGGTGTGGTATGGTGTGGTATGGTGTGGTATGGTGTGGTATGGTGTGGTATGGTGTGGTATGGTGTGGTATGGTGTGGTATGGTGTGGTATGGTGTGGTATGGTGTGGTATGGTGTGGTATGGTGTGGTATGGTGTGGTATGGTGTGGTATGGTGTGGTATGGTGTGGTATGGTGTGGTATGGTGTGGTATGATGTGGTATGGTGTGGTGTGGTGTGGTATGGTGTGGTGTGGTGTGGTATGGTGTGGTATGATGTGGTATGGTGTGGTATGGTGTGGTGTGGTGTGGTATGGTGTGGTATGGTGTGGTATGTTGTGGTATGGTGTGGTATGATGTGGTATGGTGTGGTATGGTGTGGTGTGGTGTGGTATGGTGTGGTATGGTGTGGTATGGTGTGGTGCGGTGTAGTATAATGGTATATGGTGAGGTGTGATATAGTATGATGTTGTGAATTATAGTGCAATATGGTTTAGTATGGTGTGGTTGAGTATGGTGTGTATGCTATGGTATTACGCAGTGCGGTGTGGTGCGATGTGTGGTGGTGTGCATTGCTGTGCGATGTGTGTGGAGTGGTAGGGTGTGAGATGTTACCACATGTTGTTGTGCAACCTTTAACCCGTAACAGTATTATGTAAATACCCCCAGCAAATTCAGAATGTAGTTCTCGAGTAATTTCTAATGTTATTGTTATGAAATATAAAACAGTATTGCTTTTAGGTTACATTTGAATACAGTTGTTGATGTAGTAGAGAGTTTTGAGAGTTAGTTACAATGTCTTGGGTCAGCTATGGGGGAGGCACGTGATTGTATTAGTCGAAAGCGCGTGCCCTTAGAATGTTATAGCTAGGCTTGATTAATGTTTCTTTTGCAGCGAACTGGGTTATTGAGTATTATAATATACTGAGATAGTCTGGGATATAACAACATGATTATAGAGTACTGTAATATGCTGTAGATAGTCTGGGATAGAATAACATGATTTTAGAGTACTTTAATGTACTGAGATAGTCCAGGATAGAATAACAGGATTTTAGAGTACTTTAATGTACTGAGATAGTTCAGGATAGAATAATAGGATTTTAGAGTACTTTAATGTACTGAGATAGTCCAGGATAGAATAACAGGATTTAAGAATACTTTAATGTACTGAGATAGTCCAGGATAGAATAACAGGATTATAGAGTACTTTAATGTATTGAGATAGTCCAGGATAGAATAATAGGATTTTAGAGTACTTTAATGTACTGAGATAGTTCAGGATAGAATAACAGGATTTTAGAGTACTTTAATGTACTGAGATAGTCCAGGATAGAATAACAGGATTTAAGAATACTTTAATGTACTGAGATAGTCCAGGATAGAATAACAGGATTATAGAGTACTTTAATGTATTGAGATAGTCCAGGATATAATAATAGGATTTTAGAGTACTTTAATGTACTGAGATAGTTCAGGATAGAATAACAGGATTTTAGAGTACTTTAATGTACTGAGATAGTCCAGGATAGAATAACAGGATTTAAGAATACTTTAATGTACTGAGATAGTCCAGGATAGAATAACAGGATTATAGAGTACTTTAATGTATTGAGATAGTCCAGGATAGAATAATAGGATTTTAGAATACTTTAATGTACTGAGATAGTCCAGGATAGAATAACAGGATTTAAGAATACTTTAATGTACTGAGATAGTCCAGGATATAATAACAGGATTTTAGAGTACTTTAATGTACTGAGATAGTTCAGGATAGAATAACAGGATTTAAGAATACTTTAATGTATTGAGATAGTCCAGGATAGAATAATAGGATTTTAGAGTACTTTAATGTACTGAGATAGTCCAGGATAGAATAACAGGATTTTAGAGTACTTTAATGTACTGATATAGTCCAGGATATAATAACAGGATTTTAGAGTACTTTAATGTACTGAGATAGTCCAGGATATAATAACAGGATTATAGAGTACTTTAATGTATTGAGATAGTCCAGGATAGAATAATAGGATTTTAGAGTACTTTAATGTACTGAGATAGTCCAGGATAGAATAACAGGATTATAGAGTACTTTAATGTATTGAGATAGTCCAGGATAGAATAATAGGATTTTAGAGTACTTTAATGTACTGAGATAGTCCAGGATAGAATAACAGGATTTTAGAGTACTTTAATGTACTGATATAGTCCAGGATAGAATAACAGGATTTTAGAGTACTTTAATGTACTGAGATAGTCCAGGGTAGAAGAGTGTGCGACAATATACAAGTCTTATATATTCTATATTTTATAGAAAGCCATTGCAATAACTTATTATAAACTGTACTACTTTTCCTCGAGAACCAATTTATATTGATTATTAATCTGACATCATTATTTTGAATCACTCTTGATTATCTTAAAAAATATATTCCGTGGTTAGGAGTGTATTATTGTTGGTGGATTCATTTCAGGATTCATGGCTCTAATTCGACCAACAATATTAAAATTTGTTAATTCATGGATTTTGATTTCGAGTAGATATAAGGTTAAAAATTAATGTTAACATCAATAATTAGGTCGAAGTTCGTAATATGAATTGATTAACGTATGTTATGTTTGTCGATATTTATTATAGTTAGATATAATTATTTGTTGTGTTGATGTAGAGGAAGTTTGAGAAAAGTCATATGATTAGTAATATAGTCATTCATTACGTTTCTATTAATTCCAGGTTCTCTTTGGATTTAGCAAATATTTAGATAATTAACTTAAGTACGAAATTTGATGTAGAGTTAGTACTATCATCAACTTTTCTTGAAGATTTTAATCGTTTATTTGTCGAGAGAATAGATTAGATTTGAGGTTAGATTTGATATTGATGTTGATGTTGATGTTGATGTTGATGTTGATATTGATGTTGATGTTGATGTTGATGTTGATGTTGATGTTGATGTTGATGTTGATGTTGATGTTGATGTTGATGTTGATGTTGATGTTGATGTTGATGTTGATGTTGATGTTGATGTTGATGTTGATGTTGATGTTGATGTTGATGTTGATGTTGATGTTGATGTTGATGTTGATGTTGATGTTGATGTTGATGTTGATGTTGATGTTGATGTTGATGTTGATGTTGATATTGATGTTGAGGTTGATGTTGATGTTGATGTTGATGTTGATGTTGATGTTGATGTTGATATTGATGTTGATGTTGATGTTGATGTTGATGTTGATGTTGATGTTGATGTTGATGTTGATGTTGATGTTGATGTTGATGTTGATGTTGATGTTGATGTTGATGTTGATGTTGATGTTGATGTTGATGTTGATGTTGATGTTGATGTTGAGGTTGAGATTGAGGTTGAGGTTGAGGTTGATGTTGATGTTAATGAGTGTAATGAGTGTAATGGTGAGGTGTGGTGTGGTAATGGTGAGGTGAGGTGAGGTGAGGTAATGGTGAGGTGAGGTGAGGTAATGGTGAGGTGAGGTGAGGTGAGGTGTAGTAATGGTGAGGTGAGGTGTGGTAATGGTGAGGTGAGGTGTTGTAATGGTGAGGTGAGGTGTGGTAATGGTGAGGTGAGGTGTTGTAATGGTGAGGTGAGGTGTGGTAATGGTGAGGCGAGGTGAGATAATGGTGAGGTGTGATGTGGTAATGGTGAGATGAGTGAGTGAGTAAGTGAGTGAGTGAGTTAGTGTGTGAGTGAGTGAGTGGGTGGGTGAGTGAGTTAGTGAGTAAGTGAGTGTGTGGGTAGGTGAGTGGGTGAGTGAGTGGGTGAGGAGTTGTACTACAATACATGATATAAACCATATATGTACTTACTCACTAACTCACTCACCCACTCACTCACTCACTCACTCACTCACTCACTCGCTCACTTAATCACCAACTCACTCACTCACTCACTCACTTACTCACTCACTCACTCACTCACTCACTCACTCACTCACTCACTCACTCACTCACTCACTAACTCACTCACCCACATACTCACTTACTCAATAACTCACCCACCTACCCACATATTCACTCACTCACTCACTCACTCACCTACTCACTCATTCATTCACTCACTCACTCACTCACTCACTCACTCACTCACTCACTCACTCACTCACTCACTCACTCACTCACTCACTCACTCACTCACTTACCCACATACTCACTTACTCAATAACTCACCCACCTACCCACACATTCACTCACTCACTCACTCACTCACCTACACACTCATTCACTCACTCACTCACTCACTCACTCACTCACTCTTGCTTTTGAATTCAAAGCAACAAGTTGTGTTTTATTTCCATTGTTAAATCCTACTTCTATTCATTGTCTTTATTATAAATTAGTCACCACTTCTCGGCAGTCACTAGAATAGAACTTTACATCAATGCACGGAACATCGCAGCTTGGATGAAGTGTAAACAATGCAGAGAATATATTTAGAATGTACCATCATTGTACGCAATGACCAGCTCGTTACCATCTGCAGTGCTTACATAAAGCCGGAATATTATCAGTTAAATGAGGAAATCGACAGTACCACCAAACAGTCTGCGAGAATTAATGACTTCACCTTTTTTTAAATTTATCTGCACTTCTTGCAATACTACCAATGCTTCCATGTCTACTAAACTACCTCCAATACATTTAAAACCCATTTATTTTCCTATAATAACTTTACCATCTATTAACTCTTCTGAGCGTACACACCCGCCCAATAATACAGTCATAACTCATCTCAACAAACTCCCATGATTACCCTAAACTCTATAGACAGAAAACTAGATACATTTAAACAAACACTTGACACTATAAGAATAAAACATGACCAATACATTTTATCCGACACCAATCAAACTTTACAATACCAATTAGACTGCCTACAGATAGCAACCTATGATATAATAAGCCTACATTTCCACAATATAGACCAAACTACCACCTACTAACCGAAATTCACGCACTACCCACCAACCATTACGTGACAGACGAGATTTACTTAATTTACCAAACCACATACATAAACCTACTAATTATATTTATTCTTATCCACGACAGTAAAACTAACATACTGCACCTCAATCTCATTATATCAACAATAGAATACTCATCACGCGATAATTAATAAATTAACATCACCGAAAACCAAATCTTCATTTAATCGAACAACTAATAAATATAAACTTAGGAAATTACTAGCGATGGCAAAACTGACTGGATTTCTAACCCAGTTATGTATACTAGTAAGGATTTTGAAAGTTGGACTAAATCTTATAAGTCATATACTGACCTTATCCTACATCCCCCGACAACATCTAAATTCCCCCACAAAAATACAAGAGCCTACAGCTTCCCAACTCCCTTTACCATCTCAACTCCCATCAGTGTCGCAACCATACCTCCTAACAATAACAAATGACTGAACAATAATTTAAAAATATCCTTACTAAATATACAATCTCTAAATAATAAACCAGACTTAGTTCACTCCCTAATAGCAAATAACAAAATAGACATTATGTGCTTGGCAGAGACATGGTCTACTGAATACTCCACACCAACATTCATGGCAGATACACCTAAAACACACTTCTTTATTAACTATTCCAGAGTATCACGTGGTGGAGGTGTAGATGCTACAATCCACAACTCTATAACTCTACATAAACAAACTAATTCTTCGATTAACTCTATTGAACTAACACACATACAACTAACTCATAAATCAGCTAATATTTCCACTGATCTCAATATAATATTGCTGTACCGACCCCCTAACTCTACTAGCCCATTAAATACTATATATGACATACTAAATGATGTTCATGACAAAAATAATTTAATAATTCTAGGTGATTTTAATTTAATTGATATTCAAAAATATACTAAATGAATTAAATCTAAAACAACATATTATTGACCCTACTCATAGTAAAATACTTTTGACTTAGTTATAACTAGAAATTCACAGAACAAAATAAAAATGAATGTAGGACCCATAATTACAGACCATAACAGAATTAATATGTATTTAAACTTAATAAAACATAAACAAATAAATAAATATATTAATTATAGAAAACTACATAACATCGACACTTTGGAATATTCGAAAGACTTACACGAGTTAACAATATTTGATTATAACAATACTGACACCACTAACAAATATATACAACAGCACCTCATAACTATTCTAGATAAAAATGCTCCTCTCAGAACAACTAAAGTACATCTAAGAAATACTAATACTGAATTACCTGAATTACACAGGATTATTAGAAAGAAAGAATTAATTTGGAGAAAAAATTTGTTAAGACTAAATGTGCCACTGAAAAATATATGTTAAGGAAATTAAAATATTAAATAATATTCTATCAAAACAAAATTACTTCGGAAAAAAATAATATGAAACTACTCTATAAAACATTTGACGGTATCTTAAACATTAAGAAAAAACTGAATGCCTTATAAATAATGAATATTTCGCAAACTTTTTTATAGATAAAATAAATACAATTTATAATGAAATAGCACTCAACTCAGATAACAATTTAAGAGATAGATACATAGACAAACTAAAAAAACCAACTTGCATCTCCGAAGCCATATCAACTATAACATCAACATATATTGAACGACTTATAAGACTAACTCATTTTAAAACTAACATTTATATAGACAGCATGACACCCCAATTACTAAAATTAAACATCCACTTTATTTCATTAATTTACTCTAATCTCATTAACAAATGTATTATTCATAACAACTTCCCACTTTCACTGAATTACTCCATTATAACTCCAATCATAAAACAAACTTCCCTAGACAACTCCATTCCTAACGACTACATGCCTATTGGAGTATTGCCACCCATATCATTAAACATATTACCACCAATAGTTTAGATAATCCGATGAAGAGATCCCACAAGTCTTACCATAACACTGAAACACTATTACTTAATCTTGACAATTACATTTCTCATAACATAAAAAACAATCGCTTTGTAATTCTCATATTACAACTTGATTTAACCGCCGCTTTTGATATGATAAACCCCCAAATACTATTCGCTAAACTACAATTAATTGAAATCCATAACACAATAATACAACTAATAAAATCATATTTAACCGGGAGAACCTTCAATATTAGATCTGATAAACTATGTAAAACTTTTAACTGCTTTATGATCGGAGTTCCTCAAGGTAGTGTCTTAGTGTGTAGGTAGTGTCCACTATTATTTAATATATATATATATATATATATATATATATATATATATATATATATATATATCTGATATCGACTTAATTATGAATTGCTATAATGCTAAATATCACATGTACGCTGACGACACACAAATTTATACATCTACAACCTTTAATGCATTACCGAATACATTAAAAGAAATCAACAGCATAACGACGAAATTAGAAAATAACTTTAATTATAATTACTTGAAATTTAATTTAAAGAAAACTAAATGCATCATTTTCCATAGATAAGGTAATATGCCATCACCCATCACACATATTAAATTGCACATAAAGACATACCCATTAAGACTACTATAACTACTTTAGGTGTAATATTTGAATTTGACTTAACCTTCGATAAGCATATTTCATCAATAACTAAGCAATGTAACTATAAAATATTTAAAATAAAACAAATTAAACACCTTCTCAACCAGACATCACTCAAAATACTCACATCTGCCTACATTCTATCTAAACTTGACTACTGCAACTCACTTTTAATTAATATACCTAAAATACAAGAAAAACGACAACAAAATTATTATCCACACTTGCAGACATATTTTCAAACTCCCTAAACCAACACACATCACATTATACAGAAAAAACTTAAATGTATAATATTTAAACACAGATCCATGTACAAAACTCTAACAATAATACATACAGCACTGAAAACTGATATCACTAAATATATTAGCGACTTAATTAAATTATAACTGAAAAATAATCTAAGATCATCCAATAAAAAAATGCTTAAACAAAACATACAAACAATTTTCCACGACTTTGGAATAATCACCCATAAATGTTACCAATGAAAATAATACAAATACATTTAAAAGCAAACTTCACAAATACTTACTTGACCTAGACTGATATAACCTGACATACCCTTATACAATTCCTACAGCTACTGAATTATCAAAATGATTTACACTGTACTTTTACCTAATACTATATATATTACTCAACTACAAATACTCCACTACTTTATTTCTACAGCCTATATTATGTTACCACTTTTACTACTTACTTCTTACGAACTTTACTACTACTCTTTACCTCCCTTATACGTACATTTATATCTGATATATTTTCTCTTCACACTATCCCCTATACATTTCTCCCATATACACAAAGTGCATGGCATACTTCCCTCACATGCGATTCCCTTTCACGAAACTTCCTTACACATAATGATTTTGATTATTTATTTATTTTTAAAAACGTTTTATTTACTATACTAATATTGTTATATTTCGTTGATAATATTTACACTCACCTTAGAACAATGTAAAAATTGGATTTTCGTGAATAAACATATACACTCACTCACTCACTCACTCACTCACTCACTCACTCACTCACTCACTAACTCACTCACTCACTCACTCACTCACTCACTCACTCACCCACTCACTCACTCACTCACTCACTCACTCACTCACTCACTCACTCACTCACTCACTCACTCACTCACTCACTCACTCACTCACTCACTCACTCACTCACTCACTCACTCACTCACTCACTCACTCACTCACTCACTCACTCACTCACTCACTCACTCACTCACTCACTCACTCACACACTCACTCACTCACTCACTCACTCACTCACTCACTCACTCACTCACTTACTCACTTACTCACTCACTCACTCACCCACCCACTCACTCACTCACTCACTCACTCACTCACTTACTCATTCACTCACCCATCCACTCACTCACTCACTCACTCACTTACTCACTCACTCACTCACTCACTCACTCACTCACTCACCCATCCACTCACTCACACACTCACTAACCCCTTCATCCTCTCACTCACTCACTCACTTACTCACTCACTCACATACACATACACACATACAAATAAATATAGATACTCTATCCCATAAATACACACTCACGATATAAAGTATATTTAGATCACAGCGACCGATACTCAAAACACACGGATATGAATTGTTTATATTACATCATAAGGTCAAACAATGAACCTAGAAATCTACTAGTATTATTGCGTAATACATTCTCGGGTGAATTCCGTTGTAATATTCTAAAATAATAACATTTTAAGATATTCTTTTAACATATGACCATCTGCATAACGTACCTACAGAAAAAACACTATATTATATTATATAATCAAATGAAACACTACAACACATAATATATAATAGTAACAAGTTGAGAGATGCGAGTGAATGGATCCAGTATTGGGTGGTTATTCGTATATATGTGTGTATATATATATATATATATATATGTATGTGTGTATTTATATGTGTGTATATATTAATATTATATGATGTCGAATAAATTAAATATAAGTATATAATAAAATTTCATTTACATGGAATGACCATTGTAGTATATTGTATACTGTATACTGTATAGTGTATATTCTATACTGTATAAAGCACTACGACAGTGTATATATACTGTGTAATGTACAATATATATATATATATATATATATATATATATATATATATATGTATTTTATATAATGATTACAATTCTTAGCCTATGAATACTAATCAACTGGCATTCAATATTATAATATAGATAAAGACTACCCCTCGCATCTTTTACACCTTTTTACATGTAAACATTTACACATTTACACATTGATACCTTTACACCATTTAAACCTTGAATCATTTAAATATTAACTCCTCCGCACCTTGCAATTTAGACACACCCTTTACAACTCGAGTCCTTTATACCTTGAAACATTGACTCCCTCTAACACCTTTTAACACCGGGTTA